>BSBM01000152.1:10747500-11312500 GCA_027924585.1 Larix kaempferi
ACAACAAAAGAGTTGTTTGGAAATGAAAATGTATATGCTGGTGATGGTCACAACTTATGCAGAAGTGAAGTTTTTGCAAAGGTTTCGTTGATGAAGTGCTATGATGTTGGGTTTGACCACCTTGGTATTACTGGTTTTGTTTGTTCCAACAGTAGGGAAAATATTGATTTGAATGTAAGACCAAATAGAGGGTTTACACCAGAAGACAACAAAATGATTTTTAATGTAAAATTTGATGCATTTTCAAAAACAAATGCATTTTCAAAAACAAAAAAATGAGTACTTTGTCAGGCAACACTTTTTGTTGGATAATAATGTTCTGATGGAACCCTTGATTGTTTTCTTTGATACTACAAAAAGATCAAACTTTTCCATGAAATTTAAATGACTTGTGGAGAGCCTATTCAGTGTGCATAAGGAATTGATAGATAATGGTTGTTGTCTTCTTACAATTGTTATTGTTGGTATTAAGAAAGGAGCGTGTTATTGTACTACACATATTACAGAATTATGAACACCCTCGTCTATTCAGTGTGTTTATGTTGTCACCTGATGTGATGTTTTGCATTTACTGTACCAATTTTTTAATACAATCCTTCAACGATGGAGAAATGATTTTTATGTGGTAGGAACTCCCAATTTTGTAGAGGCTTTTTATTTTAGGTCGCTCTTGATTTATCTTGCATATTTGTGGTGTAATGCTTATGACTAATCATTTGTTTCGCACAATAATTATGTGTATAATAAAGGTGTGAGAGTAAGCAATTAAATGGCGTGTTGTGTATTCCATCTTTTTGTAGGAAGAGACAAGGTTTGGTGCTTATATCCAGATACGAATTTTAATGTGCATTGTGTTGAAGAGTTTAGTGTTCCAAAGCACGTGGCGAGTTCAAGTGGTCAATCTCTTATGGTATGCTCATGCGTTCACAATATTCAAGTGATCACTTCTTTTAATTAATTAGGGAGAGTATTTCCCTAAATTTTGTTACAGCTCAAGAATCCTCATCACTTGCTTCATTTTTATGTGGACACTGGAGATAGATACATACATGTGGAGGTATTTGCATGCACAGCAACTATTCACTTAGATATGAGGTGCTAGCTATGGTTTAACTGTATTCTGTTTTAATGTGATTAGGTATGATGAACCATAGTTTTTTGGTAGCCTTTTAAGAGGCTGCGATGAATTGTACTCATAGTAGCAAGATTCGAGTACGGATTCAAATACAATTCGGATACGATACAGAAAAAATGCGTAACAAAAAAATCAAGTATGACTAAAATACGGGAGTAGACATCTTATAAATACAAAAATCATGCAATTTTAATTTAAAAAAAATAAGATTATATATAATCATTCCAAATTTTAACATCTCATTCATTATTCATTGAAAAATTTAAAAATAATAATTAAAACTACACAAATCTATTTTTATATAAAATGACTTAAAAAAATGAGAATAAAGAAACTACATAAATTTACTTTTTGATAAATAATAAATACTAAAAAATAAAATTAAAATAACAATTACATATAAAATAAAACTTAAATAAAAAAACTACATGTAATAGTAATAACGCAATAGTAATAAGGCACATTATTTTTTGTTCGAATGATGGTAAATTCTTATTTTCTTTGATTCACAATTATTTTTTTGTTCGAGGGATGGTAAATTTATAAGAATTTGATTGAAAAAGTATTTTAATTTTTTTTCTTAAATATTTTTTTTATTACTCTGCCATGCTTTGGAGTTTTATATTTTATTGTACCAATATGAATTCTATCTGAATTCAGTTCTGTCAAAATTCGGTAAATAAATGGTTGACTGTACCGAACCCGTATCATCTTGAATGTTTGCTGTATTTTTAACGGTTTGCATTTCCGTACAGCAACTACCAATACGGCCGTATTTTGCTACTGTGATTGTACTTAAATGGTAGCCTTTTAAGAGCACATGTTAATTCTAGGAGGGAGCCCCTTGAGTGGAAGTGGACTACTTGGTTAAGAAATGCAGGCCCTGCTGAGGGAAGAGGTCACAACATCAATAGGATGATATCCAAATAGAGCCACATGTAAGTGTTAAGTAATGCATTTGCATGTTTGTTGCAACTTGCGAGACTGTCCAGTGCCCCTAGGGTGCTAGAAGAGCTTTAATATCCCGAGCTCATCTTGTTTTTATCATTCTCATAGTTTAACTTCACTCTTGGCATTCATGAGTATTCAGTCTTCTAATTTAAGGTATTGGCAGCAAAAAGTGCATTGCCTCTCTTCTAAGTGTGGTGGCGTTCTTTCGTGATGAGCTATTTGGTGTTTATGTGCATTTGATTTGGGTTTTTGGACTGAAGCATCACAGCGACTTCTTCAACATGCAATAACCATCATTAATGATTGTTTTCCTTTGCATATAAAGAGATTCATTGATGGTTATGTAATGAATTGTTTTTGGAGTGTAGTTATCCTTGTTTATAAGAGTTTTTGTTCCCACATGCCATAATTGACATATTGTTACTGATTTGAAGAAGTCAAGAGTCAGCCTGGTGTATAGGTGCAGCGATCTTGTTTTGTGGCAGTGACATTCATGATTTTAGATTAGAGTAGTGTAGCTTAGATATAAAAACCAGCAATAATCTGCATATGAAGGTGGCAATTCACATAGATTGGTTTCAGAAGAAAATCATTCCAGTAAAGTGGGCGGCCTGCATTAAGGGGTCATCTTGACTCAGTCAGTTTCAGTTTAATTTTACCTCATTTACCCCTCTTTCCTCTTCCTTAGTAGATATTGCATGAAACTTGCGCCCATGACCTAACTTTCATTGAAAGTCAGTCTGTTGTCATGTCCTTGTCCTACTGGTGTCATCATAATGGTATATGCTGAATTCTATTGATTAATCCAGATGATATACACGTCGTGGCTTAATTGAATACCACTGTGGTGAAAAATAAGTTGGAGGGAAGAGTTCCTCCGTTTCCCACAATCCGCAATGCCAGTTGGCCTATGGGTAAATATTTATGTTAATTCTGAGGGAATTTTGGTTAACAGTGCTCAACTCTTCTTGATTGAATGCATATTTTCTTTTTGTTTTGAGTAATGCTGCAGTTCATGAGTCTGGATATTGCCTGATAAGTAAGAGAACGTTTCCTACTTATGATTTAGGTCATCAAGATCATCACTTTATCACACAACAAACATTATCACAGTCAAATGTCATTCACACAGAAATGAATAGTAAAAGATTACTTTTGCTTTAATTATGTTTCCACTTCAGTTACATAGGGGTGGTTACCATCCTCCCACTACTCGAGAATCTGACATCTTACACAGACCTACCAGAACTTCCTCGTCTGGCCTTCTCTACAGTGACGCTTGCAGTAGTGGTATAAACTTGGCTAGCATCCATAATTTTTTAAAATAAGTGAAGCTAAAAATCAAACTAGTGTGCTATTCTTCATTTTCCACAAGTGGTGGAATGTAGTGCTTTGCTCAATCATGAAAAATAGGCATCTTTGCCAACCTTAGAACACTCTGATTATCACAATAAAGTGTAGTAGGATCAGTTTATATGACTTGCAATTCAACAACTATCCTCCTCAACAAGTATCTGACCAATTTGGAGGAACACTCTAACATGCAAGGGTTGGAGGGTGTAGAAGGGCCAATTGGGTGCCTAGATCTATCCTTGGATCTTCAAAACACTGAGTAAATCATCCCCATGCACGTTCATGAAATTCAACACTACAGTCTCTACCTTTTTGATCTAGGGAAATAATGACTATTTTGACTTTATATACCTAGGTAAGTGGTCGAATGGGTGTCCAAATATGCTTTTAGATCTTCGAGATACCTCCTAGAACTCAAGATATGGATTTTCCACCTTTTGACCCCAAGAGAGACTGATACACAGGCTTTGCAAACACTAAAACTCTGAAGAAGATTTGATGAATTCTCTATGGCACTGAACAAGATGTACTAAGATCATATTTGTTCCTAGTGGACCAGCAACAAAGGTTGTCCAAATGGACCAATACATAGTAGATGCAATTAATCATGATTCATCACATTGAGTCATCATACAAATAGTCATTTATACATGATCATATACCTACACCACAAGTATCTTCAAACAGGTTTCCAAGAAGCAAGATTTACGTACTAACCAGATCCATGATAACATCTAAGTAGTTGCAAGGATTAGTTTCTTCAAAGGAGTGGATAAGATGGAATAACCAAGGTTAGACAAGTGATATTATTGGTCAGGGATGATTTGGTTGACCCTAGATGTTGGAAGAAGGGGTCTCTGTGGTCTCTCAAATGGGTGATGTGTAATGAGATAATCCCCCACTTAACCATCGACATCAAAATTTCCCCCATTTGACTTTGACTTTTTGCTTTAGCTCCTTCTTGTACTTGGTTTCCGTGGACTAGTCTTCATTGATTTCTTGGACTCTTCATCCTTGTTCTTCTTTTGTTTCTAGAGACCTTTGCCTTTAATTTTATTTGAAGGCCTTCTTCATTGGCAAGTTTTCTACTTGCTTCTTCATTCTTTTGATTTTCTTTATTTAACTTGGTCTTCATCTCTCTGACTTTGACTTTGCAAGTACACGGAGTCTTCGACTAGGAGCTTCTTTTCATGCCCTATTTATTTTTCAGGCATAGGAAGGGGAAAATACTTTCATGCCTCGGGTCTAGGAAGATCATTACTTCATGGCAACTCTTTTACTTGATAAGCAGTTAACCCTAAGGATTTACAAGCAAGCCTCTTGAACCATCACAAGATTGTTGCAACACAACATTTCCCAAGACACAAAGGGAAAACTAGGAGGCCTTCATGGTGAAGGGGTCATAGAGGGGAGAACAAGAGCTCAACTTCATCAACCCCAGACCAAGGATGTAGAATAGAATTATAAAGTGAAATGGAAGATGGATGGATGGCCATAATATGGATGCAAAGAAGGGGGTACAAGTCCTTGCAAAATACTCAAGCATCATCTATTTTCAATGGTACATAAGTAAATCAAAGATCTACTACCCTCGTCAACTTGAAAGTGTGATACTACTAGCTATACTCATCAGACGATCAATACATCAATTAAAGCAATAACAACATATAGTACATCATTAATTAATTCATCATGGCATGGCATAGTAGAATAAACATTGGCATATTACTGATCATCACATTCATACATCTTATCACACAAAGGGGAGGCCCAAGAGCAGCAATGATGGGCCTCAATACTTTGGATTGCATCTTGCTCAAAAAAGCAAAAAAATGTCCTGAAAAGGGTATGCCCACAAAATGTGGCATAACATCTAGATCCCTGGGGGACAAGTGCTTTAAGGAGTCCTTAATTAGTCCACAAACTTTGAATTCTCAGGAGTCCATAGCACAAATATTTCGGTAAGGTCTTGAAACCTTCAATCCTAGCTTGTACATCACGGCTAAAGGAATAATGTCCGTCGAGGCACCACAATCCAACATACAGTTATTTTAAATTGAACCACTAATCATTAATGAGATAAAGAAAGGTTGATTATTCAGGTTCTTATTTTCCATAGGATTCATAATCTGGCGAATGATGGGTAGATCTTCATTTTCTTCTACGACACACTTGGTTTGTTTTGTTTCTCCAAATCCAAATGACTCAGCTATCTGGTTCCTCATTGTCGGAATCTTTGCAAACTCAAATAATGGAACTGGGACCTTCATAGCACCTAGGGCACCTGAAACATCAAAATTGAATTTTTTATCAGTAGTAAAACCAATTGAAGACTTACCTGCACTCACTTGAGTTCTTGGAGGAGCATCATATTTAGGCACATCTGTAGATCCCTGTTGACTCGACTATCTTTACAACATGCTGATGTCCTTCGAAGGGTTTTTATATGAACCTGGAAATGATTCCAACTACAAATGAAATGTTAGGTCTAGTAATGGTAAGGTAGATAAGACTTCCCACAAGTTTGTATTTAGTTGCATCCTCAAATTCATTCCCTTCTTTTGATGTTAGCTTCAAATTCTGTTCCATTGGACCAGTGAGAGGTGTTAGATTTTTAATGATACAACAGTATAATTTTCATCTCTTTCAACTTTAACTACACATAATCATGCACGAAAACACAAGAGACACAATAGTTTACATTGGGAAAACCCAAACTCGGGAAAAACCCAACAAACCTTTTTTACTTAGAGAATCAATACAAGTACATAAGATACATCAGATGCAAGAGTAATCTCAAAACCTAAAGATAGACTTCCTCTCCCGCTGCTTCTTCTCTCTCCTGCGCACTAGATTAGATAGCTTGAGTGAATTTGCTTGGTGTGTAAATGAGGTAGACGCCACCTTTATTTACACTGATTTGGTGGATGAATTTTTCCACTGTGGGGCCGACTTGTTGATCTAGCTGGGGTCGACTTGCCTGGGTACACAAGGATAACTGTTTTGTTATTTCTTTTTGTTGGGCCGACTTGTGTGAGGATACTTCATGTAGCTACAACAACAACACTCCCTCTTAGCTAGAGAGGTATCATCACGCTGGAACACATCAAAGCATCATTTGATCGTCACGGCTTGTCTCGTACATCTCGTCATCATAAGAAAGGTCTATTTACGTCCATGTGGCTACGACCAACATGACATCCTCTACCCAACTCAGCCCATCGAGAAGTGTCATAAAGAACAACCAACTCCCTCTCTCTCCCTCTCAAGGAGAGTCACACCATTCTCCCTGTTTCAGGGAGAACACTCCGTCTCAATGAGGGAGGTATTCTTCTTGCTTGTTCTTCCTGAACACTTCTTGTCATGAATTGTCTTCAACGAATCATCTCAAGGAAAGGTTGAGCTTGCTTTAGGTTGATGGTTTCAAGGTCTCTTAGCCAAGTCTCATGGACAAAACCATGCACTTGCATGACTACATGAGTGAGCATTTAGGGACTAATCTCCCCACCCCGTCACAGGGTGTCCGGGAGAAGGCACTGCCCCGCTCTGAGCATTTTAGGGACTAATATCTCCACCCCACTTGGTGTCTGAGAGAAAGCACAGCCCTGTTCTGAGTCGTCTTGGGGACTAATCTCTCCACCCCACTTGGTGTCCGAGAGAAGGCACTGCCCCACTTGACCCACCTCTAGCCAAGTCTCATGGCCAATAATGGGGAAATGCTCAATGCTCAATCTCCAGGAGGATAGTGTGTGCAATTGAGGACTAATCTTCCCACCCCGTCACAGGATGTCCGGAAGAAGGAATTTCCTTACTCTGATCTATTCACCTCTAGCCAAGTCACATGTCTAATACTAAGGGAATGCTCGATGCATCAACACTACTCATCATGCAAAGGTTAATCTCCCCACCTCGTCATAGGGTGTCCGGGAGAAGATACTACCCTGCGATCGGACCATTCACCCCTAGCCAAGTCACATGGCTAATACTGGGGAAATGTCCGCCCGATGCTGCAAACATCCGTCTCCAAGCTCATCACATCTCCCTCTGTGGTAGAGCCTTGCTCCCTCTGCATCTGAGCATCCTTCTCCCTTTACGTCTGAGCATCTTGCTCCCTCTGCATCTGAGCATCCTGCTTGCTCTGCATTTGAGCATCTTGCTTCCTCTGAGTCTGAGCATCTTGCTCCCTTGGGACCTGAAGCTAGCTCCCTTGACAATCAACAATCTTGGAGTACTGGACTCCTTCTGTCAATCATCAATCTTGGAGTATGTATACGATCTACAAATATGGGATGTCTTCCCATTTATCATAAGGCCCTGAGATTGCTCCCCCTTGTTATGGAAGCAATCCTTCATGCCTTTTATGTATTTAGACTCCTACTGAGTCTTGACACTTTTTTCCCGAATCAAAAGAAACTAAAAACAAATCTTTTGGGCTCCCGTATCAGGGAAAATGGCCCAATTACAATGATGACTAACTAATGAATAAGAAATTCTGTTGGACTCCTGTAGTAGGGAAAATGGTCCAACTACAATGATGACTAACTAATGAATAAGAAATTCTGTTGGACTCCTGTACTGAGGAAAATGGTCCAACTTACAATAAAGAAAATCAAAAGAAATATTTTATTGGCATCTTGTTAGGTTTTTCCTTTTTCGGTGAAGGTTCCTCATCAACGTGGGTTGTTGATGCATGCTGCTGCCCTCTCTTTCTCTGAGGACAATCTGAAGCATAGTGACCAAACTTGTCATGCCTGTAACACTGGATGTGTGAAATGTCCTTCTTCTTCCTTGGTCCTTGATATGAATTCTTCTTCTGAAAGTTTCTTTTCTCTTTGCCTTTTCTTGCATGAGTTGCAAGAGCTAGAGTATTTCCGTCTTGAGGTTCTTCTGGGTTATTTCTTGACAAAATTTTGGTTTCCTCCCCAACACAGTTAGACCGAAGACTATCAAATTTGGGTAGTGTCTCTCGACCACATATGCTTTGAATAAATGATTCCCATGAGGAGGGCAATCCATTAAGAGCTACTGTGACAAGTTCTTCATCATCAATGAGGTCCCCAATAGCACGTAGTTGTTCTTTTAGTTGAGAGATTTTCATAAGATAATCGACTACAGAATCTGATTTGGTCATTTTGGTGCTGCGGAGTTGATTCTTCAGGGCTAATTCCTTGCTGGTGTCCTTGCTCTCAAATAGTCGAACTACTGCGTCAAACATGGCCTTAGTAGTCTTTAACTCTGAGATGTGAGGTATCAAGTGATCTTTCACAGAATCTGTCAAGATTCTCTTGGCCATTGCTTCATTTTTCTTATATTTAGATTTCTCTACATCAACTGTTGGTTCAGAGATGTCTTCCTTTACATAATTCTTGATCTCATTTTCATCCAGGACAAGAAGTGATATGGTCTTCCATGATCTGAAGTTAGAGTCTCCATATAATCTATCCTTTACTCTGACACTGGTCACCATCTTGATTGCAGGTAGGAACCTGATCAGAAACCCTAATAGGAGAGGGTCAAAAATTAAAATTTGGAATTTGATAAAACTAAATCCACAAGCTAATGCGCCCTCCCAAGGCGAGTTGGATAGATCTCATTTCTTCCAGATCTGAGGTCAGAACAACTCACAATCTGAAACCCTAATTTCTGTAGTTTTTGTAGAATTTAGGTCAAAACTGAAAAATTCTCGGATCTGAATTCTGCTTCCATAGATAGGTTTTCCCTCCTAGGGTGAGTTGGAGATAGGTAAGTTCGAGCCCAAATCAGTGATCAAAAGGGCTTAAAATAGGAAGCCCTAGTTTCTTGACCTTGGCAAAAATTAGGTTAAACCTGAAAAATCTGCAAACTGGAATTTGCCTCCATAGAAAGGTGCGCCCTCCTAGGGCGAGTTTGCCAAGTGCTTTTTTCAAGACAATCTATGGAGAGAAGAGTCCAAACTAGGATGCCCTAGTTTCCAACAATTGCGTAGCGGAAGCGTGGTGTGGGCCCATAACTTGTTAGATTTTTAATGATATAGCAATATAATTTTCATCTCTTTCAACTTTAACTACACATAATCATGCACGGAAACACAAGAGACACAATTGTTTACCCTGGTGTTATCGGTTGAACTAGCAGGGCTAGCCTCCGATGAAAAATATGAGGGAAGTGACCACTGTCACCTTAGCCAATTCCCTAACTTCTTCGGTGAGTCGGAACCTCCAAGGGGAAGAGCCCTTATGTGGCCCGCAAGATAGTTTAGCACAAGAATAGCTATGTCTTCTTTGACAAGAATATTAGTTACCAGTGCCTTAGACAATAAATTTAAGCGAATGAAGAAATACTACTTAGGTTCGGTGCTAGAAGATCCAAAGATAAGGTGTATCAAATGCAAGTACATGAATTGAGTGTGTTTCAGCATATGCGAAAGGTCACTCATCAATACTACAACTACAGATCATCCAATAAAATGTAAGAACATCTATCCAAGTATAAAGGTCAGTCCACTTAAACCATTGAGATACAAGAGATCATTTGTAAGCATTTATCATGTAAATATGTGCCATTAACAAATGTAACGATTTCAATACACAAGCACTCCTATGACTTATATCATATTTGTTTAGAAATGTATTATAAGCAATAAGAAAGCTATCATCCACAACGAGTATTCCAAGCAACTTCAAACCAAGACAACCACAGAATTATAGCAGCATTAGCAGTGTATAAACGATCCGTGGCAATGAAAATCATTAAGATGCATGCAATGAGTAATTCACAATACTGAGTGGTTTTGTTGTGTAAATGAACTGACTTATGGCATACAGCATTATTGTTTTTTAGACTTGCTTGAGGAGGTCTTTATAAGAACGATAGGGATAAGTATAACACTTTCCACTTTCACGTAATAGATCACACCTATATCAGAATGATAACAGCATGTAGAATCAACAATAGTTATAGGGATAATCACCAATGGAATGTTTGCCAACCCAATGAATAATATATTAGCTTTCAAAGTAAGAAATCACAGTCACTGTGCAAATTTAGCAATACTAACAGCAGTATAATGAGTAATTGTAATAATTGCAAAGTGGGATCAGATAGTAGTATATCACAAACACTTTCAACAAGGTTCACTCTCCCACTGTCATGCATTCAAATTGCAATGTATCAGAAATATAGTAGTCCCAGTATGTAAGGTAAGTAACAGCAGTAGGGAAGTTGTGTCAAGGTGAATGAAAGTCAACCAAACAGACAAGGACAAAAGCAATATTACGGTTTAAACCAATTTTACCACCCTCTCCTTATGAATTAAAGTAACTTTGACAGGCTATATATTAGTATGTAACCACAGTAGTGTTGACAGCAGTAAGGTATCCCTCTTTATATCAATTTTGCAACAACCATGAGTATAAAAGATACATGCAATAAAGATCCTCAAATTTTATTGGTTTTGTCACACAAGTAGATCAACATTTAAAACACTAGATAGATAATTCAGACCTCTGTTTAAACAAATTTCAGACCTTGTATTAGGTATTTATATCAGCCTTGAAAATGTTACTTTAGCACTAATGTTTAAACCTTTTATATTGTATGTTTGCAGAGGTATTAGAGCTTGAGAGGTGGGCTGCCCTGTGGTGGCAGTTTGTAGAGGAACAAAATTAGCACCACAGAGAATGAGGATAGGAGTGAAGGTGGAGAAGGAGGAGAAGAAGAAAGGAGAAAATAAGGAAAAGGAAAGGAGTGATAGGGAAGGTGGAAGAGAAAGAGAGGAGCGAGGGAAGGAAGGGAGGAGTGAAGGAAGAAGGGATGAAAAGGAGGGCAGTGAATGAGGAGGAAAGGGGAGTGAGGTATGAAGGATTGCAGCTAGGGTTTGGTTTTCAGAAATTAGGGCTTTTTAACATTTAATTTTATGAAAATTATATACAAAAAAATGTAAAATCCAGACCTAAATCACACAAATTTAACCCAGAATAATATTTACACATGTAAAATTAGGGCTTTTAGGGATTTTTAGGGCTCCTAAAATTTCGCCTTAGTTTTTTAAGAACAAGAAAGGCAGGCCGAATTTATAGGAGGAAGGGCCAAAATTTTAGGGAGGCCAAAAATTGCAAAAAAATTAATTTTTAATTTTTAGGGGATTTGTCATAAGATTGCAGACCTACTTCTAACCTTAATTCTACCATGAAAATGCAAATTTTACCAGGAACATCACTGATTTGAGAGGCTTCATTGGGATATGTACTTACTATAGGAAGTTTGTGAAGGGGTTTTCCAAACTAACTGCTCCCCTTATTGATTTGACCAAGAATGATGCTTTCAAATGGGATGAAGAGGCTGAAAAGACTTTCCAAAGAATGAAAGAGGTAATGAGTAGTTGTCCAGTACTTGCATTACCATATTTTTCTTAACCATTTGTTTTGGAATGTGATGCATCAAGAGAAGGAATAGGGGCGGTCCTAAAGCAAAATCAACACCCCATAATTTACCCATACATAACTAAACAACTAAAAATAAGTATATCACTCCGTTTTGAAGGCTGGAGTGCGAAGGGGGGGGGGTTGTCATACTCCATCTAACCCCAACAGTAGTGTAAATCCTTCAACGCCGCCCCCCCCCCCAATCAAGCAATGTGGCCTGGCATGGAGGATGACGTCATCATCAGGAGGAGTCCAAGGAGAGAGGGCGCTGGTGAGCTGGAGGACTAGGAGGGTGTGGAAGGTGATCTGGAGAAGGGACATATGCCTCAGTACTGAAAAATGTGCCACCAGATGAAAAATCAAGGTGGGGGTTAGGTGACCCAGTGATCCACCCCTGGAAGTCCCGAACACCAACCTTAGGGCTTCAAGCCCTTTCATGAGGCAGTCAACTATGCCATTAAGCCATAGTAATTCCAAGGGAGAAAACAAAGGGTCTGGCCATAATCCCTGCTCAGAAAAAGGTTGGGTAACACTCCTCCTGGTCAGAAAAATGACACCCTCTCCTTGGGGCATATCTGCAGGTGCGCTGGTATTGGTACCACGTAACACCTGGGAAAACCCAAACTCGGGAAAAACCCAACAAAACTTTTCTTACTTAGAGAATCAGTACAAGTACATCAAACATATAAGAGACAAGAGCAATCTCAAAACCCAAAGATAGACTTCCTTTGTTGCTGCTTCTTCTCTCTCCTGTGCACTAGATCATATAGCTTGAGCGAACTTGCTTGGTGTGTAAATGAGGTAGACGTCACCTTTATTTATACTGATTTGGTGACTGACTTTTTCCATTGTGGGGCTGACTTGTTGATCTAGTCGGGGCCGACTTGCCTGGGTGCATAATGATAATTGTTTTGTTGTTTCTTTCTGCTGGGCCAACTTGTGTGAGGATACCTCATGTAGCTACAATGACAACAAGAGGTTTACATTCATCCTTTCCAAACTTGTTCAGTAATTCTCCAATGTACTTCATTTGGGAGATGAATATATACTTTGGATTTTGAGTCACTTCAATGCCCAAATAGTAGACAAGATTTCCCATAGTCATCTCAAAGCCTCTCTTCAAGTCTTTCTTTATGGATGCAATGTAGTTTTCATTGTTCCAACAACAGATCATCTACATACACTACAAGACATAATAACAATTTTGCCAATTTTCTTGACAAACAAAGTTGCTGTTAAATTTTGATGGACTATAGGTTTTCATGCAGAAGAATAACAATTCAATATACTTTAATGCAAAAAATAGATAAACAAGTACTGAAACTAAATGTGAAATAGTACAACATTAACTTCTAACATAATTTTCATCTCTTTCAACTTCACACCTTTAACACTACCCGATTGGTCACTGTGTTAAAGTAATCTTTAGTAACATGTAATTAATAATAAAATGATTAACTTGCTAGCAATAAAAGGGATAGATGAAGATACTTACTTGGGTGTGAAACCTTTCATGTAGAATACTCAGAATTGTTACTTTCAGAAAAGACTGAGCCTCTCAGAGGCCAGTCAATACTAGGAACCGAAAGACTCTATTAAAGAGTTAGTATAAACCTGAGAGAGAGATGACTGGGCTGAGGTATAAGCAAGTAGTCAATGACATTCAGAAACACAGTGATAATTCAAAGAAGACTCAACACATAGGTTTGACAGAGTTTACACCACAGATAAAACTTAGTGCATAGATTTGGTCCTTAGCATAAAGATCTGGTCAAAGATAAAGGCTCAGAATAAACGTATCAAACAAGAAAAATACAATCTCAATACTTTGGATCAACCAGGCTAAACAAGGTACATGGGATCTTTATAATCTACAATAAACAGATCTCAACAAACCCTTAGTTTGATCATAGCTCAGAAAATAAGCTTGCAGCAGGCAAGGAGAACCTTTAACATAAACACAGCTCAATCATCAATATGATAAAGGCAAGCAATCACTTAGGATAAACCCCAATCAGATCACGACAGGCAGAAAAAAAAAGCTTTACAAGCTTGCGACTGAGGCAAGAGAAAACTCCAAGGCTCATGATTTGGTCAAAGGAGATGGATCAGATTCTAATGAGAGCTCTTCTGACAGATCAGGTCTCTTCTGAGCTCAATTTGATACCACAACAGCAAGTTGAACCTCTTCTTAGCCCAATTGGATTCTACAGTAGTAGGTCGAATCTTTTCTCATCCCTATCGGACCTCTCGGCAGTGGATTAGACCTCAACAAATCAGATCAGGTCTCAGACAGGAGCATATCTGGTTGGAACTTGGTTAATAACATCAAATCGGGCATCTCCAAAGTCACAACAGATATTAATGAACCCTAGCAGAAATTAGATCTGAGATGGATAGAAAACTTCAAGCAGAACAGTCCATATACCCTAGACATCAAGCAGAAATCAGAGCTAAATTTTTTCCTTGTCAAAAGGGGAGCAAAAGTCTTTAATATATATGATCATGATCTTCTAGAAAGGTCAAACTTTATTAAGTTAGAATTCCATAAAAGTACCACTTAAAAATAAAAACATAAAAAAAATATAAAAAAAATAAAAATAAAAAATAAAATAAAAGAGTCTCATAAAGTGGACAAACAACCATAGTACCCATAAGATCAAAACATCAAGGGTGGTATAAATAAAAGGTGGGTAAATGCCCTTAATAGCCACAAGTCAAAGACAAGGTACCACAAGACCAAATCAACAAGATGTAAGGACCAAAAGTCAATCAATCAAGGTGGGGCACAACCAATCATCTCTCTGTCAAATGTACAAGAGTTCCAAATAACCTGAAAGTTCATCATCACTGTATAAGGAAGTGTCCACACTGGATGATGTGATCATGTGGTCCTCTAGATTGCTCCTAAGGTCAAATGTTACTGGCTTCATCAAGGGTTAGCCAGTCCCTTGAGAAGACCATCTAACTCAACCATCTCGAAGACTTAGGAGAAGAGGACATCACACATTATCATCTTGGTAACTGACCAAGAACCTCCATTCTCAAGGAATGGCTCTCAGCCCAAAGCTGAGCTTCGGTACTAGACTGAGTCAAGTTGATCAATCACTCGGTCCTTGACCAGGTTCTTCATCCCCAGGCTGAAGGTTGACCGAAGTCAACATCTTGGTAACTGACCAATTGCCTCCATTCGTAAAGAATGGCTCTCAGCCCTAGGCTGAGCTTTTAGTCCTAGACTGAATGTTGATCAGCTACCTGCAGGACCTACTTGGTCCTTGACCAAGAATCTGCCTGGTCCTAGACCAGGATGTCTCTGTCTCAACCTGCAAGATCTGCTTGGTCCTCATGACCAAGAAATTGTCTGGTCCTAGACCATAATACCTTAGAGACAAATAGGGGCCCTAGCCACATGCTAGGGACTTTGCCATGGCATCAAACTATTTGGTCCCTTGACCAAGAACCCCAGGAGACAACTGGGGGCCCTAGGGTACCTTCTTGGGTCTTACTCTTTACTCTGCCTGGTTAACTTGACCAGGAACCCTAGTTAACTGACTAGGATACCATTCTCTCTGAGAATGGGTCTCGCAGCTGCACTAAAAAAATAACAGTTGCATCATTAAGATTAAAGTGTTTGAAATTCAATTTTAGAAGATGCTTAGTTAGCTTTTCATACCAGGCTCAAGGTGCTTGTTTTAGGCCATACAAAGACTTGATGAACATGTATACCTTTTGTTCTTGTCCCTTCATAACAAACCTTCTAGTTCAGACATGAAGACATTCTCTTTCAAATCTCCATTCAAGAAAGAAGTCTTGACATCCATTTGATGAAATTTCCACCCATTTTGTACAGCCAAAGCCAATAGAGTATGAATGGTATCCCATTTTGTTGTGGGGACAAAAGTCTTTTCATAGTCTATGCCTTCTTTTTGTGAAAATTCTTTTGTCACAAACCCCACCTACGCTTGTCAAGTGAGCCATTTGGTTTCACTTGTTCTTATAGACCCACTTGCAACCAATTGGTTTGGTTCCAAATGGAAGGTCCACCAACTTCCATGTCCTGTTCTTGATGAGAACATCATATTTCTTTTCCTAACTTCTTTCCACTCATCACAAGGAGCAACTTCTTCAAAGGAAGTTGGTTTAGGGTTAGCAACCAAATTCAATTCACAATCATGTGAAACATGCACATCATTTACATTACTTGAATTTGAATCATTTGCATCACCTCCATCTTCTTGTCTTGTCGAATTCTTCATTCCTGTCTTTCCAACCTCATCTAGATGATCATTTCAAGTGTCTTCGTGATCCACTTTGGAAATTTTTGTGAGGGTCTAGGTTGCTCAACTAATTGAGATGGTGCTTCATTCTCTTCAAGATTCAATCTTCTACTCTTCTCAATCACATCAATCCAATTGAACCTCTTGTTTTGGTGAAGTGGCAAGAACTTTTTCATGAGGGGAAGATGGTGTTGTAAAAGGGGATTCCAAAGATTGATCCAAGACAGAAATCCCCCTTTCAAGATGTGGAATCTGATTATCAAATTCATGATATGTCTTTGAAGAAATTTGACAAACAACTACAAATTCTCTTATTGTACTTTTGTCAAACACTTTGACTGCAACTCTGATTTATGACTTTTCTGAGCTAAAGATTCATGTACAACTTAGTAATGAATTTAACTGATAGCTTAAGCATAAACACAATGCAATCAGTCCTTTGATCTAACTGAAGATAAATGCATTAGAACATTAACACAGAAGATTTAGGGCCAAGCTTAGGGAAAAACCTCAAAAGAGGAAAACCTAGAGAACTTTCTTCTTTATTAATGAATCTTTTCAGTACAGTATGAGAGAGAAAGATTGACTGATCATTTTTAGAAATCCAAGACTAAATTTGCAGAGCAGAAATACCAGATTTAAATACTGTTGTACGGATTGATTCTTTAGCAGTCTATTTCCTTGATTTCTGTGCTTGAACTGCCTCGAAATTCGTGCCGGTTTTTGACTAAACAAATGCAGATCTGAACCTCGAACTTCGTGCCAATCTGAAGCAAATCGTGACTATACCGAATGGTATTGTACGACTTGTATGGAATAACAAACCCACCAATCTAATATCTCCTCGAAAACTGTGCAAATGGACTAAGTCTCAGCTAATAATGATTCTCTCTCTCTTCATCAACTTTGACTGTACTTTCTCACTTCATTAATGGCTGCATAAAATGCCCTATGTAATGCCCCCATCCAAATAAATCACTAGAAGGGAAAATCCCACCAATCTACCAGCTTCCTAGGTTGGGGTGGAAACATTTAGATTTCGAATAAGGGAGCTATAAAACCCCGAATGGACATTAGCTTGACAAAAATATATTAAAAGGGGCTAAATAAATACTTATAATAGGAAAATAAGGTGCCACTTGGTCATGAGGGCACATTGGTGGTGTGGGACCCACACAAAGCAAGATTCTCCATGCCACATGGCATCCTACTCTTACCCATTCGAATCCAAGGTGGAGTCTAATGTTCTTGGGGGATTTGGAAGGGCATTATACTTGGCATGACTCAATGAGGGTCGAATTTGAGAGGAAGAGTAACTCCCATGGAAGAGGAAGAGGCATCTTAGAGGTATTATGACACTTGGGCTAGATTCCCTAGCTTCTATGACAACAATGATGAAGATGCTATGACACTTATGACAAGGATCGGACCTGATTGCTGACATCTGACCTATATGACATGTTAGGGCTAAAAATAGCCTCCAAGAGGGTGCACAAGGGAGTTAGGGCAGCCAAAGATTCCTCCATTCGAATTGATGGAAGAGGGAGGCTAGGAATTGTTGGACAAGTGACACTCATTGGAATCTCTCCCCAATTCGAGTTGGCATGAAGCTCTTGGAAGGAATTCAAACCATGGAGGGCTTGGAAAGTTAATAAAAGACAAGAACAAAGAAGGAGAGGGGCTTTTGATCATTTCTTATTTGGTAATTTGGAGAGCATAGCTTGTCCATGCAAGTTGAGTGTTTATTCTACTTGCCTTAGCACCAATTTTGAGGGTGAAAGATTCCCATCCTAATTGGCAATTGGAGTGGCCATTCAGACCTTTCATTTGGAGCTGCAATGAAGTCATTTGTTACAGCTTGAAGCTACAGGGCTGCTCGTGATCACTTCTTCTTCAACTTGTTTCCACATCTCTTTCACTTTTCTCTCTATATTCTTGCTCTTGGAGGAAGGGCGCACATGAAGAGATGCTGATCTCTCTGGGGAAGTCCAAGGGGCCCCATTTATTTGTAAGATGATGTCCACACTCTGTATTTGATGCTCATATATACCTTAGATCGAAACTCCATGCAAAACTATGTAAAAATGCCAAACTATGCATGAATGGTGCCATTTTCCCATATATCTTGTTGTAGGAGCTTGAAGTTGTTTGGTATCGACTTGTATCAGTAATTCTCTGTGGTTTTATTGCTGATTGGAGAGCCATTAATATACTGAAGAAGTTTCATACACCTTATGCAAGTCTTTGTAACATTTCTCTCAAATTTCATAGCAAGTTACAGTGTTTTTCTCTCATTCCCCCCTATGTTAATGTTAGATTTTTAACTTTTAATCTATAATTATCTAGGATCTTACTGATAGAATAACAAGCACAACATAAACACAAGAGACACAAAGATTTTCCTCAGGTAAACCATAAAGGAGAAAACCTCGCAACTTCTTCAGAGATAGAATGATCACTAAAACAATGTCACAAAAGTAAAACCCAAGATAGAGATGGTCTTCAATAGCTTCTCTCTTCTCCACTTGTGCGAACTTCTCCTCTCTCTCACTAATACAAATTGAGTGAGTGTGAGTGAATGAATAAATAGAGAGCCTAGCTCTATATTTATACTTTACCTTTCACTTTACCTTTACCACTTGACAAGTTGGCCTCAATTACAGTTGACTGGGCCGACTTCTCTAGGGGACTTAAACACCCCAATACAAATGACTCTAGGGGAACTAATGCCCCGACTTACATGGGAGGATTAACCTCAATGACTTTACATGACCCAAATATAATGATGACTTTCCCGAGCGGAGGAATAAACATCTCCGTCGGAGCTACAATAATAAAATACAAGTACAACATAAAATATACAAATGAATATCTTCCGAAGTTACAATTACATTAACACTCCCTCTTAACTAGGAAGGTATTCTCTTGACACAGTCATCAACACAAGTCTTCGTTGCTGGATCAACAATGGTGGAACATCATCATCAACACAGGATCGTCGTCGTCACTGTTGCTGCAATCCTCGTCATGTCGACCATCAATTGGTGCTATCTCTCAGTTCTTCTCGTCATAGGAAGTTCTACAGAGCTAGCCCTTTTTCATGCTGGATGTAGGCCTAGCCCTCATGTAGGTCTTCATCATCTCTGCAAGCAAGCCATCAAGTAGGTACAACCCAGGACTTATTATATTGCTTTTGCAAAAACCTGCGTACAACCCAGGACTTATTATATTGCCTTTGCAAAAACCCGCGTACAACCCAGGACTTATTATATTGCCTTTGCAAAAACTTGCGTCTCCTATTGTCGCCTCATCACATCCAGATCATCTCAATGTCAACGGAGCACAACCCAGATGCACATCACACAACACTTACATCAACCGACATGGGAGGACAAACTTACCACCATTCAGGAAAGGATCAACACTTACAGCAACGCACATGGGAGGGCCAACCTACCACCATGTCGGAAAGGCTCTGCACTTACATCAATGCACATGGGAGGACCAACCTACCACCATGTCGGAAAGGCACTGCACTTACATCAATGACCATGGGAAGACAAACCTCAATCATGTCGGAAAGGCACAACACTTACATCAACAACCATGGGAAGACAAACCTCAACCACGCTGGAATGGCCCCAACCCTTAGATCTGCACCATGGGAGGACACACCTACCACCATGTGAGAATGGCTCATGTGCATCTACGTCTTCCGGACACATAACTTCCCCTTGGAAGGAATCTTGATCTGAAGAACACCAAGCTTCTCTCTGAAGTACTCAAACTTCATTCTGGCTAGCAGCTTGGTCAACACATCGGCTATCTGCTCGTCCGTCGCAACATACTGGAGCTTCACTGCTCCTCTCTGTACCATATCCCTGATATAGTGATACTTGATATCAATGTGCTTCGACTTGTCATGGAACACTGGGTTCTCAGACAACTTCACACAATTCTGGTTGTCACAAAATATACAAGTCGCATCCAACTGGAGATCAAATAAATCAGACAATAGCTTCCTTAGCCATACTGCCTCACAACTAGACGAACAAGCTGTGACATACTCTGCTTTGGCTGTACTTAGTGCCACTCAGGACTGCTTCCTGCTAAACTAGGAGATCATACCTGATCCCAAACTGAAGCAACACCCCGAAGTGCTCTTCCTATCTGCAGCATTGCCTGCCCAATCTGAATCAACATAACCCTGCAGGTTAACCTTTTGATTCGTGTCATATCTGAGCCCATAATACACTATACCCTTCAAGTACCTCATTACATGATTTGCAGCAACCAGGTGAACTTGTTTCGGATTCGTCAGGAACTGGCTCAAAGTGTTCACAGCAAAGCATATGTTCGGTCTCGTGTTCGTGAAGTACATCAATGAACCAAAAATCTGTCTGTAGCCTATGGAAGCCATTGTCCATCATCCTGAATCCCTTCAGGATCTCATCTACATATTTTCCTTGGATAAGAAAAATATCATCTGATCTCAGCCACATGTCTAATCGCAAGAATCATGCCAAGATTCTTGAACTCTGAGATCTTCTCCCTTTGAGGTGGAGTCCTCCCTCTGTCTCTAACATCATGTACTCTCTGCATCCATCTGTGAGCTTCTGCGAGAATCAAGCTATCTGTATATATAGCAACCATCCTCAACCTTGTAGCAAAAGGTTGAAATCTGCATCACCCGTGGTGATCATCAAACTCATCAAATAACTAATGATTCTGTGTGTTTGTTGAACTCGTACAAAGCCTTCTTTAATCTTCTGTAAGAAGTTATCCATATCATTGGTCTTTCACAATGTCACTGGGAGCTAGAATATTTCTTCCAAGATATTCTCCTTATCGGCTGGGCAACAAGTCCATATGTCGTCCCATGTCTAGGGTGTCTGTCCAAGGCCTCACACATGTATGTGCCTCAAATCTTAGTGGCTGCTCCACATACACTTCATCATCTAGGAAAGTTGCCTTCATGTTCTCTTGGTGTAACTTTTATTTTATTACTGCGGCTATCGTGAGTATAGCTCTAGTAGAAGTGTATCCAATTCCCTCTTCATGTGAGAAACTGCAAGCCACGGACCTTGCCTTATACCTCTGTAATATGTTTGATTTGTAAGACTTCTTGCTGAACAATCATCACTTGTTCTTCGGAACAAGTGTTCATCATCCTTCTCTTGTAGATCATAGCACACGATCTCTCCTACGAATCAAATTCAATTACAAGATTAGTAACACTTCATAATCATCAAATCATTTCAATGATAACCTTCTATGCATACTGATATGATTCACATAGTTATGCAACTATCTTGGCCAATGCTTTGGCACAACACTTTTCCATATCCTGTATGCATATGGTGACTATCTAGATGTCTTCCATCTCTACCAGAACATACTATCAAGAGCGTGCACTGCTCCCAGCATGTTAGCAAAGAGGTTTCATTCTAGACAAGTAACAATGGAATGTTGTCCAACACTATTGGCTACTTATCCATCATATGCATATTAGTAGTACATCGTTCAATTCTATATGAATGCTTACCCTATGCATGATACATTTCCCGATTCTAGGAATACAAATATGCATACAACTATTAATATCATTAACTATTCAGAGTTCAAGATGTAATTCAAATACTTATCTTTTTATGTTTTGTGGGGTTGCCTCCCTCTGGATCTTTGCTTCCTTGAGATTGCCTCCCTCTTGATATTTGCTTGGAGGTTGCCTCCATCTAGATCTCTACTTCCCTTCCATGTCATGATAGTATCATGATTTTGTGTCTTTGAGCTTTTATCCATGTAGCACTATGCACCCATAAGTGTGCACTAGTTTCATCATTGTGTCATCCTCAAGATCTCATACATAATCACACATTCATTAGTATAATCTCAATAAGATCAAAACGTTATAACCCTAAATAATATTAAACACGTACGGTCAAAATCATTTCATACACAGGTAATTTATCACGAGCGTTAATATTCAAGGTTTCATGGAGTACGTCTTTTACTCATGCATATTTAGATTTGACCATAGGACTCTTCTAGTTTGTTATATCATTAATCAAACTAAGAAACACAAAATGCATAAAGCCTTGATTAGCTAAACTCTATCTTCAGGAATAATCATTATCAACCATATGAAAGTATACTTATCTAAGATCCTAACACAAAGTAGGATTCTAACTCGATATAGGAAAACATACTTGGATTAGCATGCTTGCTAGTTATGTCTAACATACCCAAACAATATCTTCTTTGTTCTCTTCAATGATTTAGAGACCCGTGCTAGTAACCTGTCGAGATTGCTTGTAGTCTTCTCTATAAGGGTAAAACCCTAATCGCCCAAGGTAGATCACTTGTAAACATATTATATATATTCATGGTCCTAGGATGATAGAATACCAGTGCCATTTAAACCTCCTTCATTGCTGCCCTATGAGTCTCCCAACTTTGCTAGGGTTTCTTCTTACTTGTAGAACCCGGAAACCCTAATTTTCAATCTCCTTCCTCCCGCAACATTTTGATGGAAGATTAATATCTATGATGAAGGGATTCCAAATCCATTTTTCAAAGTTTACAATGTTTCATCAGATGTCTCCAACATTGTATCAGGTCCTTCCATACCTAAAAACTTGAAAACCCTAAGTGAGAAGTTCTTCCTCCTCTTCTTTGATTTCCTCTATTGAGCCATTTCAGATGTGTCGAATTTTTTCTTGTGTATCTCTGAAATTTAGGATTCTCAGGGTCTAAAAATTCGGTTTGTGGTAGCCTGACCTGTCATATTTCCAACCCCACAGATTTGAGCTTCATTGGATTCTCCATGAGAGAGATATGCTAAGTTTCACAACATGACCTATTTATGGGATGAAACAACATAGCAAACTTGTACGGCGCGCCATGTGTCAATGTTTCAACTTCGGCCTCTGATATTCAGACCTATGAAACTATAGTCCGTTCCCTAACTGTCACGTTTTATAGAATTCCATTTGGAGCTTCCTATCCCGAGATATGACCTTGTTTCTTAGGTCACCTGTTTAGGGTTGCATTCTGGAAGAGGCCGAAACCCTAACTTGTACGAATCATATCTCACAAAGTGCAATGAATCTGAGGCTGAAACTCGGACACAAGGTACATGAACATTTCGTCTTTGGCCTGTCCAAGTTTCAGATCTTGAAACTTCGCCAAAAGTGATTTATATAGAAAATTCCAAGATGACTAGTTTCTGTAAATGGAAACCCTAACTTCCCGCAGCTGCACAATGTCTTCTTCTCAGGTTAGCTCTGATTCCATGTTAGATTTTTAACTTTTAATCTATAATTATCTAGGATCTTACTGAGAGAATAACAAGCACATCATAAACACTAGAGACACAAAGATTTTCCTCAGGGAAACCATAAAGGAGAAAACCCCGCAACTTCCTCAAAGATAGAATGATCACCAAAACAATGTCACAAAAGTAAAACCCAAAATAGAGATGGTCTTCAACAACTTCTCTCTTCTCCACTTGTGCTAAATTCTACTCTCTCACTGATACGAATTGTGTGAGTGTGAGTGAATGAATAAATAAAGAGCCTAGCTCTCTATTTATACTTTACCTTTACCACTTGACAAGTCGGCCTCAATTACAGTTGACTCGGCCGACTCCTCTAGGGGACTTAAACACCCCAATACAAATGAATCTAGGGGAACTAATGCCCCGACTTACATGGGAGGATTAACCTCAATGACTTTACATGACCCAAATACAATGATGACTTTCCCGAGCAGAGGAATAAACATCTCCGTCTGAGGTACAATAATAAAATACAAATACAACACAAAATATACAAGTGAATATCTTCCGAAGTTACAATTACATTAACAGTTAAGACATGTTTACAAATCTCTGATTTATGGGAGTTGCAACAGCCTTTAGTAACTGATTAATGATGCATTTGGGTGCTCATTGAAGTCATCTAACTAATCCATGTCTCTGTTCAGAAATTTGGGAGGGTCGTACTGCATTTGGGAAGCCATTAGTGACCTCTACCTTAGGGGGTTTGAACCTCGAAATTACTTGTAAATTCCCTATTTTCTCCTGATTTCAAATGAATGTTGCAGAAGTCTTTTGAGAGTGTCCAAGTACCTATCAACCTCATTTTTATGTCCTAATACCCTTCAAATACCTTCAGACCCAATTCGAAAGCCTTAGGAGCCATTTGGAAGCACTTGAGTCATCACTAGTCCAAGGTTTGAATTGACCAAAAAATTGCAATTTTTCCAATTTTTCCAAATTATTAAAAAGGGACACTACACCCTAGCTGCATTTAATGTACAAGTTCTCTCTTTACTTGATGATTTTTTCTTCTTCTTTCCAAGTGATTAAATAATCACTCAATACCCTCATCAACCCTAACTACCTTCAATAGCCCTAACTTCCTCAATGAATGGTTGGGATTAGAGATGATCTAAGGTTCATCATTAATTGCACATTTATTTCCATTAAATAAATATAAATGCACATTTACATAAGGGACCCACATTACTTAAGTGAAACTCACTTTTTAAATATAAAAGTCACTTTATTATATTTAAAAAGTAACACAAGGAAAGGCAATTTTGTCCCCCCCATGGAACATCAAAATCATGGGGAAGGACCGACTGAGTTACAAAAACTAACACTCCCACTTAACGAGGGAGGTCCTTCCGACAATACCTGTACCTCCACCACCTGGGTCTCTGTCCTCTGGAGTAACTCCCTCTTGCTCTGGAATATGACCTAGAAATCCATGCCGGAAAAAAAAATCTAAACTGAGAATTGTGAGGGGAATCCTCTCTAAACCCCTGAGCCTGTTCATAACCTCCATACTGGCTGAGTCTCCTGCTAGTACTGCTCTCCTCATCTGAAGGTATCATTTGTGCACTTGCCTCATCTTCAGATTCTGTCTCAGATAACCATCACCTGGACTTGGAAATATCACCTCTCCATGCAAAAAATAAAGTCTGTCTCTTCTCTCCCCAAGTAGTATTTTGGTACCAACTGGGTTCCCTACTTGATATAGAAATGCATGACCTGACCTGATGCAAAATCCATACCCGTCATCCTCCAATGATGACACAGAGAATCTACTGAATTTCATACCTGGAACGAATAGTACCCTATCTACTTCAAGAATCTCTCCAAGATCTAGTTGGAATCTCACAGTCCCAACCCCTCTTATCTCTGCAGAGTTTCCAATATCTGTTTCAACAAAGTGTTCTGGAGCTATCTCTTCTATCCTCTGAAAAACTCCATACTTCCCGGTCATATGGCTAGTTGACCCACTGTCAACTATCCACGTGTCATGATAATCTACTGAACTGCCTACGCTGGTCTACACTAACACCAAAGAAAATTCTTTTTTCAAATTGGGAAGCATATTCTTCTACTTCTGTTGATGCTGCTCCCTCTTTTTCTTCTTTCCATGACTTCTTGGGACATTGACTAGCATAATGGCCATACTTGTTGCAGTTAAAACACCGGACCTTACTAAGGTCTTTCTCCTTTTTCTTCCCTTTGCCCCTGCCTTTGGCTACAAGGGCTACATTATCTTCACTGCTTTGAGTGCTACTGTGGAACTTCCCCTCTCGGGACTCCTCTTGAACATAGTCACCCCATAACCTTGTCCAATCTGGAAATTTCTCTCTAGCAACTACTCCTTGCACAAATGTGTACCATTTTGCAGTGAACTCATTAAGAGCATATCTGACTAACTCTTCATCTTCCACTTTCTCACCAGTAGCACCCAGTTCATCTCTAACTTGGGAAATCTTGGTGAGATAGGTGGTTACTGTATCAATATCGGTCATCTTGGTATTCCTCAGTTTTTCTCTGAGAACCATCTGTCTGTTTTGGTTCTTACTTTGGTACAGGTTACACAAAGCTTTCCATATTTCAAATGCATATTGCTTACCAGTGATGTGAGGTATCACATGGTCTTTTATGGAATCCAAAAAGATTCTTTGTGCCTTAATTTTTCTTCTTCTCAATGGTAGTGTTCTGAGTAGCATTTGTGGGAACTGTGATGGTGTCGGAGGCACCAACAATATCCCATAGTTCCAACTCTTTGAGTAACACAGTTATGCGTTCTTTCCAGGGACTGAAGTTACCAACCCCATCTAGCCTGTCTTCGAACCGTAATCCTGCTGAGGTCATGACTGCAACTGATAAACTTTGATTGACCCTGACTTGAACCTCTTCTGTTCTGTATCTACACAACTTTACACACCTTCTTCAACAATCAAGCTCTGATACCATAAAGAAATTTGACAAACAACTACAAATTCTCTTATTGTACTTTTGTCAAACACTTTGACTGCAACTCTGATTTATGACTTTTCTGAGCTAAAGAGTCATGTACAACTTAGTAATGAATTTAACTGATAGCTTAAGAATAAACACAATGCAATCAATCCTGTGATCTAACGGAAGATAAATTCACAAGAACAATAACACAGAGATTTAGGGCCAACCCTAGGGCAAAACCTCAAAAGAGGAAAACGTAGAGAACTTTCTTCTTTATTAATGAATCTTTTTCAGTACAGTATGAAAGAGAAAGATTGACTGATCATTTTCAGAAATCCAAGACTAAATTTGCAGAGGAGAAATACCAGATTTAAATACTGCTGTACGGACTGATTATTCAGCAGTCTATTTCCTTGATTTCTGTGCCTGAATAGTCTCGAAATTCGTGCTGGTTTCTGATTGAAACAAATGCAGATCTGAACCAGAAACTTCGTGCCAATCTGAAGCAAATTGTGACTGTACGGAATAGTACTATACGGCTTGTACGGAACAGCAAACCCAACAATCTAATATCTCCTCAAAAACTGTGCAAATGGACTGATTCTCAGATAATAATAATGCTCTCTCTCTTCATTAACTCTGACTGTACTCTCTCACTTCATTAATGGATGCATAAAATGCCCTAGCTGCATTTAATGTACAAGTTCTCTCTTTACTTTATGATTTCTTCTTCTTCTTTCCAAGTGATTAAATAATCACTCAATACCCTCATCAACCCTAACTACTTTCAATAACCCTAACTTCCTTAATGAATGGCTAGCATTAGAGATGATCTAAGGGTCATCATTAATTGCACATTTATTTCCTTTAAATAAATATAAATGCACATTTACATAAGGGACCCACATTACTTAAGTGAAACTCACTTTTTAAATATAAAAGTCACTTTATTATATTTAAAAAGTAACACAAGGAAATACAACTTTGTCCCCCCCATGGAACATCAACATCATGGGGAAGGACTGACTGAGTTACAAAAACTAACAGTCTTTACATGGATAAATTTATCCAGATGATCAAGCTGCCTCTCCACAGTCGTCATTTTTATTCATTTCAAGAAAAATCACATCTCTAAAAAGAATAAACAATTTATTTACCTCATCATAAATACAATATGGCTTGGTGGTACTTGAGTACCCCAAGAAGATGCACTTTCGACTCCTTGCACTAAGTTTGTTCCTCTGTTCCTTAGGAATTAAGGCATAACATGTGAAAGCAAAAAGCTTGAGATGGCTTACCAAAGGAATGTGGCCATACCATATTTCATATGGAGTCTTGTTGGCAAGAGCATGCGACGGACTTCTGTTTCTTGAATAGACTACACACATAACTGCATCACCCCAAAATATCAATTTCACATCTTGAAAAATATCTTGGAGTGTACCATATTCAAGAGTGTCATGTTCCTTTTTTATGCTACACCATTTTATTGAGATGGTTTGATGCATAATCCCATGTTGACGAAGATAGTTTTCAAATCCATTAGAGGTATAATCTTTTCCATAAACACTATGAAGAGTGCCCATGTGAGATTGTGCTTCCTTTTCAATTTATACATGAAAATTTTTATATGTTTCAAATGCCTCGGATTTATGCTTCAATAAATAAACCCAACACATCTTGGTGTAAGCATCAATAAAAGTCATGAGATATTTATTACCGTTTGCAGAAGCAAACAGGCATGGGGCCACACAAGTCAAAGTGTATCAACTCAAATTTTCTGCATGATCTGGAATTGGAATCCTGGAAAGGTTGCTTGTGATGTTTGCCAAGGATACATGCATTACACTGCTTTAATTTTTTTGGAATTGTGGGCAGACCAGAAACACCATTCTTATTCAACAATTGAAGGCTATTATTGCAATGTGCAACAATAAAATGAGCAGATTCAGGAGCTTTACCTCTTTCTTCTTTTTGCGCTTTCTTCTATGTGATCTTCTCCCAAGGATTTCTGCATGTTTTTGCCTCATGTCCCTTCTTGCCACAACAAATACATTGAAGTTCAAATCTCCATTGTGGTTATGTCTACTCCCTTGCTTCTGAAATTCTTTCTTCCACATCATCTTTTGCTGCCTTCTCCTCTAGAAAAATCATGCGATTGATTCTTTCCTTTCTGAGCAAGGAATACAATTTCTCTATTGGGATAAACTATCTTCTTTCCAAGTGCTTTCTCTCATTTTGCAATTTTCTCCACCAGAGTGTCAAATTTGAGATCCTTCAATTTGCCTCAAGATACTGAAAATATGTGGTATAGAGGACCTTGATGAAGGCTATGATAGCAATGCCTACCTTCACACCACCGGCATCAATTTCACGCATAATGGCTTTAATTTCTTATGCTAAAGCCATGGAGTCATTATCCTTTAACTCTAAGCTGAAGAGCTTCAACAACAATTGAATGAGCTCCAATTCTCAGTGTGAGCCATACAAATCTTTTAATTTCTTCAAAGCACCATACAAATCTATAATAGACATGATATGACGACTCACCTCTTCACTTATTGTAGCAGCAATCAGTGCATAGGATTTCTTGTCTTTGCTCTTCCATGTTGCAAGCTCTTTGTCTATTTTAGGCTCTTTGGGTTCACCTCCATTCTCTCCTTCACAAATGCCATCCCACAAATTGTTGAAGATGAGTGTGTGTTTGATCTTCATTGACCATTTTTGGATAGTCAACAATAGAGAAAAGTGATTGCATTTTTATTGGCAATGTCAAATACACAACTAAACATTTTCAGGGTTGCAATAACCAAGAGAATGCAGAAACATAATTCTTTAGCAATTGAATTATTTTCAACACTGAGCAATGCCTTGCCAGAGACACGACGGATAGAGTACTTAGGGCAGTGTTATGCGCTAGAGCTTGATCACAGTACAAACTAATACAAAACAAAAGCAATTATGTAAATGCTTCCACTAGTCAATCAAATGCTAGAGAGAATGGGTAAGAACATGAGGTTGTATAATCGATCAACTCCTCAATGCAATCACCTAGAAAATGTCCACGTCTCTTCTACAAGTTCAGCAGTCTCAGAGGGTAAACAATTCACTATCTTCAAGGAACTCATAATAGAAATTTAGCTAGCAGCTATTTCATTGTGTTATAGTTATCAAAGAAACTATTATATGCCAATCACAATGTTAGCAAATTGGAGGGGCAACTGTTGAACCACGCCACTTCTTTAAAATCTGGTGATGACCGACGTTGTTTTGGGCACATTCTGTGCATGATTCTTGTGGGCAAGGAGCACCTGCCTAGCCACCCCCGCGAGGAAGGTTTCTTTCAACTATCAACACGTTGATACCAAGTACCAACAAACTGTGGGGAAGAATAGCACACAGAGGTATCGCCCAAGCAGGTTCGGAGGAGTAATATGCAGAGATGAGATTCTGCAACATAGAGGTAGGTTCAAGGGGTGAGATAGATAGCACACAGGTTGTTGGCTCGTCTGCCACATAACACCACCTAGAGGCAAAAACCAAAAATTCACGTGGAGGTAATAGTAGGAGAACCCACGCGATTTGAAACACGTGGAGCGAAATGTAGCACACATAGGTAGTATGCACAAATTAGGGTTAGTAGAACAAAAGGGAACAATTGATAGAGCTGGTAGAGGAGGCAACATGTATCAAACCAAACAATGATCATGGAGTAAAAAAATAACCAGGGCTTTGATACCATTGCCAAGCCTGGATAATTCCAAAGTTGGATGGATTTGCATTAACATGAGTCATGTATAAATACAATGCTGAGTGACTTTTGGTTTTCACCTTCCAAGAGTTCCTTTGGACTTTACGGTGACTCTTCAGCTTATTTTAGGCAAATATTCCATAATCTAATATGCACAATAACCTAATATTTAGAATATACCATAATCCTTGAGGATTATGGTATCCCGTATCTAATAGTATGTTGTAAGAAGAACATGCACAAAGGCATGGGAGGCGAGTTTTGTTGCATAGTGACTACCTGATTTTTCTCTCAAGCAATGAGTTTTTATGTAATAAATGGGCATGCTTGCCCCAAATGCTTAATGGTGTTATGATTGTGTTTATGTACTCATTATTTCTTTTACCATATTCTTGAAGAAAAACAATGAATTAAATAGATGTTAGAGTAATGCTCTTTATCTTAGTTAGCATATCAAATAGCTTGCCCAAGCAATTTAGTGAATCGGTGTAAAATGCATGTATTGCTAAATTTGTGAAAGAATAGCATTTCTAAATAAGTCTAGTTGAAGTGTATGCAACTCGGTCTAAGATAGAAGTTTGTTATGTCCAGGTTTATGTTCAATTGTGTAGCATTGTAATTATAGAGGCCACATGTCAATTTGAGTATTCAAACATCCAATAATATCTCACTTGACTATCGTAGTGTTCTAAAATTGTTTATGACTCCAAGCTTAAATATAACCCGTGCTATTTCTTTCTTTAAAGGTCACAATGCTATATTGTTTCCATTTTTTTATTGCTACATTAATGAACATGTTATTATGAAAGTGTCAATAAAAAAATCACAAGATTTATTGCATATCCTCCCTACTTATGCTACAAGAAATATGTCTTATTGCATGTGTCCAACCACTAATGTTTCTAATGGATTTTCTCAATGCTCAGATGGATGATCAACTATCTATGAATTTCATATTGGTTGATGGGACATGGAGAAACTCTAGAGCAATGTTTTGTCGTCTTAAGGTGAGTCTTTATTTTGGATTAGCATTGTATGTTTGTTGTACATATATTTTGGAATCACAAATTCAAAATTTCTAATGTCTTTACAGTTTCAAATTGTAATGATGTTTGGATATCTTTTGAAACTGGAATGTAGAAAAATCAACTTAAATGAATTTGAATTTATCATGCCTTGCTCATGTCAATTTTTCCTTATAACTAAACTCTTGGTCTTTTAACCCTCGTTTTGCAAAAGTGAGTTAGGGGATTGAGCTCTAAAGATACTGTGACAATTTTCCATTAAGTTAACAAAGGAAATCCATTATTTTCATTGCTATCGGCCAAGCAATTGTGGATTTGGGATTTACTCTGATTTACCATATCCTGTCAAAACTTAGTACTTATGACTCATCATATTTTAGTATCAATGTTTGATGTACCACATGACATCCTATACATCTTATATATTAGTTCTATTTACATATTTATGTAGCAATGTGTTTGCTTGATGTTGTTGTTGCTTTAGATGTTTATTTTTTTTTAATGATTATTTTGTATGCTTTTAGGTTCCTAATAATTTATGATATTTTCAAATATTTTCCTTGATATTGCTGTAAGTTATATTCTAGACCCTTATAAATTCACTTATAAGATAAATGTAACACTGGTATCAAGAGTGTCGTTAAAAAATCAACACACTATGACTACATAAGGATTCTTGCGAGTCTTGCCAAGTAAGTCCTGAAATGAGTACTCGCTAGAGACTCGCCCAGCAACTCGCCATGTGTCCAGACTCGCAAGACTCGACCATACTCGGCCAGACTCGTCGAAGACTCGGCCATACTCATCGAAGACTTGGCAATACTCGCCCTAGACTCGGCATCTTACTCAAAAAATGTGGTATTTTTTTTTTTCTTGGGAGCTTGTTAGCCTAGTAATTAATGGTAACATATTTTGAGTTTTTTTCCTATTTGCCGAGTCTGTCCCGAGTCTTTCCCGAGTCGACGAGTCACTGGCCAGCTGAGTCTTTGCCGAGTCCGAGTGGTGCAACATTGGTATAAAGATTGCCATTTTATAAAAATGATACAATATGCCAAACATGTCATGTTGGTGTTTTGCTAAGTTGAAGGCTGCTGATAAAATCCATGAATCTGGATTTCCAAGGTCTAAAAGTATGAGAGGCTAGTATAAACTGAGCTTCCAATTGGAAGGCTTAGACTGGCTGTATAAAGAGCAGTTGTAATGTAAGAAACAGTCCCTGTTTCTATTGAATTTGACAAAAGATTTTTCAATAAGAATATATTGAATAAATAATTGATAGAATGATGATTACAATGAGCCTCGTGGCAGTGTACTTATATGCATTGATTGGTCATGAGGCATAGGGGTATGCACCTTTTAACTTTTCATTAATGTACATTTATTATTATTATTACATTTGTTTAGTTATTAATTATTAATATTATTTATTTATTGTATTATTGTGCTTTTGTAGTATTATTGTTATGTATTTGTATTTTTATGTTTATTACATTGCCACCCTCTCAAGAAATGCTTTATCCTCAAAGCATAGTTACTAAGCTTGTTTTTACCTTTTAATTGGAGTCTGGATCTTGCCAACCTTCTTGAGGTGAGGCGGAGTATATTTTTTTAGCGATTTTTGTTCCTTTTCAGAAATTGCTTCTTTTTTATAGACATTATTCTCATCCCTACTTGTTACTGTGCAAGAGATTGATGCCAGTTATACTTTTGGTGGCAGTTCCTCATGGCCAGAATCTGAATTGTATGCTATAGTGACTTCCTTTTCGGATTCGATACTTCTACTTGCTTTCCATCCACTATTCTATTGTAGCGTAAAGACATGTCTTCACATCTATGACCTGGAATCCAGTTCTTACCACATCGGCGATGATTCTTTTCCTTCCTTTTATCCTTTTCGAAACGGGAATATTTGTTATTGTTGTAACTACTTGCCTTCCTTGGAGAATAAAAAACTACCTTTTGTTGACTAATCAACTTCCTTTCGATCATTTTTGCCATACTCCTAACTTCAATCAAGTTCTTAGGTCTTGATAGCCTTAACTCATTGCGGATAATGGGTTTTAGCCCAAGTATATACATCTTCAATGCTTGTTCATCTGTAAGATCAAGAAATCTAGTCGCAAGAATTTCCTATTCGTGGGTTATTCATTCACTATTCCTGTTTGTTTTAAATGGGCAAACCTGGTATAGGTGTTGTCTTCTTCATCATCAAAGAACCTTTTAAGGAGATATTCTATGAACATTTGGCAGTTAACTGAGAAACTACTAGTTTTTCTGGACCAATAGGTCAACCAATCATAAGTGTCACCTTCTAAATATAAAGATCCCATAGATATCTTATTTAATTCATTAGCAGGGGGGTTTATAGCAAAAAATCCTTTGATTTTATTAACCCACATGATGGCCTTTCGATCATCCAATCCATCATAGTTAGGTATCTCAATTTTGATTTTATTTAGATACCCTGTATTATCTGGATATCTCTGGTAATTAGTGTTTGGTAGTTTTGGGCTTGGTGGCAATCTTTGGTGGACTAAGGGTTGTGCAAATAATGCATCTATCTTTTCAGTTAGTTGGTCAATCCTTTCACTATGATCATTAAGTACCCTTGTTTCATCCCTATCTTCATTTCTTAATCTTAATAGGGTTTGCCATCGAGTCTCGCACTCGTCCGTAATCTTGTTAAGAATCTCTTTAGATATTTTAAATGTCTATTCCGTTATCTTGTTAAGATTGTCTCTAAATGTTTTAGATGTCTTGTCTATTATTTTGTCTTAATTCTCCTTGTCCATCTACTAACTCTTTCTGTCCTTTCTCAACATTCTCGAGACGAGGTCGTGTTGCCAGCTAAGTTGTACTTAGATGGACTATCAAGCGAGCGGGCAGAGTGGAACATGATACATGTTCATTTTTGGTGATTTGATATCCAGCTGGCCTTTTAAAGGCCCCCATTTTTAACTTTTTTCCACATGTCCATGGCCCTGCGGGGTTTGTAACAAAACGTACTAGCATGGTGTTTTGTAAAAGACTTGGTTCCCTAGGACTTTTTGGCTAAGTCAGGTATTCCAAGGAGTTTTTTCACCTATCTATTATGTCTTACATCAGTGCATAACATAATTAATTGGTTTTTCTCCTGCTCCTCCAAAGCTGGAATGCCTGGGGAGGCTGACGGGCCTTAGGGGATTATTAGAGTCTATGGGTCAATGTATATGAACATGCTAGGCGTTAATTTTGAGTCATATGGACATGTGCTAAGTCCCCCTAGGTTGTTTTTAATTTTCGGCAAGTTTTAATTTTTCCGTAAATTGGGCCATTTTTTAATGGTTCAATTAAAAAATTTGTAATTGGCCTATAAGGGGCGTCTGGAGGTATTTTTTGCCTTAGGGGTGCTCGTTTTCTAACTCAGAGCACCCCCTAAACCCCTAAACCCACTCTTTCTAATGTTTGGGTGATTATTTTTCCACAAAAATCCAAAAAAGTCAAAAAACCCAAAAAAGTCATAAAAAATTGAAAAAGTGAAAAAATGACTCATAAAAATATTAAATTTTGGGAGTGATTTATGGACTGATTTTTTCAGCTATGTTTTAGGAGTTGTAAGAGCTGATTTTGGAAAGATTCCGGGCAGCTATATTAGTGGGATTACTTCCCCATTTGAGGGGGGCATATTTCCCAAAATTGGGCCCCTTCAATCATGGAATTTGCAGCTATGTTTATGGGCTGTCACATGGCTGATTTTTAGCTGATTTGGGGCTGATTTTGGCAGCCCATTACATGGGAGTGGGCAGCCCCATTTTCTCCACGAGTTATGCCACTCATTCCACCCATTTCTCTCCATCTTTGGCTATTTAAGCATGGCTGCCCACTCCATTTTCTCTAGTTGGAGAGAGAGCAGAAATATGTACTAAGCTTATGCTATTTTGTTGATTAATAAAAAGACTTTGGAGGTCCATATGTGTGATACTTTTGTGAGTGGTTTCATGGTCTCTTGATGTGGAGTATTTTGTAGCAATTTCAAGTTCCGTGCATGTAATTTCCAGCCATCTACTAGCCTGCTTGAAGGATTGGTAACGATTTTGTGGGAAGGAACAATTAATCTTGTTTGTTTTAATTTGTTCTTGCATTTGTCATATTGGTTAGAGATTCAAAGTTTATATGTTTCATTTGTTTATGCTCATACTATTTTGATTTCTAACCATGTGCATTTCTAGTTTGATGGTTTTTCTGTGAGTTTTGTTTGCTACAGGTTGACAGGTGTGAAGAGGAGGATAGCTTGTTTGCTCTCCATTTTCTTCTTCTGTACACATTTTGGTGGATCTCACCCTCGGTTTCCCACTTCCAAGCTTCCAAAGTCTTTGGTTTCAAGGACCATTCTGTCTCTTTTCTCTTCCTCAGCTTATATAAACAAAATTTTTTCTTTGGTTAACTGGTTACTTTTATTTGAAATATTTCTGATTTATATGCTCATATTGTATTTTAAATAGATCAGAAATCTTTTCATAAAGGATTGGTTTAGACAGTTACAAAGCTCATATCTTTAACTGTTAGATTTTCCTTCATTTAGCATCTACTTTTCAAAAGGCTTGCAAGTAAAATCGTCATATCTTTTTTAAGTCTTGTTGGGTAGTTGTAGTGCTGATATAAAAGATATATTTGGCTGTCCTAGAGCTTGAAATTTGCAGCCATTAAAGGCTAGCAAAGATCCCAGGTAGACAAGCCCCATAGCTTGTTTTACTTGGTTATTTTTAGTCATTTTTACTTAGTTTTTAACTTAGATTTTTTTGGGTTTTTTAGGAGGTGTTCCAAAGACACTCTTAAAGTGTTTTTGGGCATCTTATACTAATTATTGCTTGCTGGTTTGCAGCAAAAGACGAACAGGTAGGAGGAAGTGCTGCCGAAATTTCGAGCATCCAGGCGATCCGGAGGACAAATTTTCATATTTTTCAAAACCGGTCATATTTTTTCCTATAATTTTGTAAGCCACCAAGTCACATTAAGTAGACTGGGGCACTTCTCTAAATCATTGTAAACAATTTTAAACGAGAGCAAGTGGGCTAGCCAGCGCCCATACCCCATCCCCCCAGGGGTGGCCTGTGTCGTCTCATTTTCATGGCGTGATTTTTTAGAGTAGTTTATTTCTTTGTTTTCCGGCATCTAATAAAATCAATTAGGATTAAAATAAACCTTGTTGGTCCGTTCCACTGGCGGGCCACAAGTTCACTCACAACCTAGTTTTTCACATTTTTTTTACAAACTCATAACGCCCCCCTTGCTTTCCCGAAGTAGGGTTTATGTATGAGGGCTTGCCCGAAATACGTGCCTGAAAAGAGACTCCTGGGGTTTTAACAAAGATAAAATTTGGGTTCATAAAATTTTTATAAAAATACCAAGGTCTTCTCCCGTATGCTCTGTGGCCAACTTGCAGCTCAGTCTGATCCAGTTGGTACACATCAGAAAGGAGGGGATGACTAGTAATAGGACTTAACACCACCCCAATAAAAAATCCTTTTGTGAAAATCCGGCACAACTCGTATTTTTGTTGCCGTGGGCAAATTTTCCAGAAGGCTTGGGATAACACTGGATAGTGACCTCTTGGAAACCGTTAGGCTTGCCCTCGTTGGTATAGCATCTGAACACCTCCTCGAGACTCCGATTCAGCCCAAAGCCTGAGAGGGAAGCCACGCTTCAAAATTCCGGACATGTTCCCCCGTACCTTGCGTATATCGGGAACCCACCTGCCTTAATAAAAAGATCACCACCACATTAATTTTTAAAATAAACCAAGAACACTCGCACAACATTTACCTTTTCTGCTTATGCATTTGTTATTTGACTCCATTGTAAGGCACTGGTCTTGTTGCAATTTTTATTTTATATTGTTGACTAATGTGCAGTTAAATGATGGCTATTTTAAATGAGAGCAAATGATAAATGATTGTTTTATTTGATCAAAATATATGTTGTCTGTTATTGGTTGTCAAAAAGTATTTTTCTAATTCCTAGATTAGAGGCTTTAGTTTCTTTTTATTTTTTAGGGTCCACCCCCCTTGGCTTCGCTAGGAAAGCCTAGACGGAGGAGTCGAGTCCCAAGTGACAGCACTTGACTCTGACTTGCCCCCAAGGCCACACCAGCAGCTTGAAGACTTCTGCTGCGTTTTCCCAGGTGTGGAACCAGGCGGCAACAGGTCGTACATTATTAATTTCATCCCTACAATGTTTACCCTCAGCATTAGTTCTTCATTGCTTACCATTTGGGTAGTTTCAAAATTTGGCATTTAGCCTAGGAAAGATAATTGTGATTGCTGAAATTACAAAATTGCATAAACTGCAAATTTCAGTCCTGATTTTGGCCAGAGTTAGGAAGGAAAAGGCCGGAATAGTTGTTGTTTATCCAAGTGTATAAAGAATAAGATTAAATTACAAATGATTGAGAGGGCGTGGCCTTTAAAACGATTGTACAGATTTTAAATGGCTGTACAGAAAAGGCACGTGCGATTAAGAACCACTGTACGGTCTATATTTCAATGGCACTATATGGAATTTACAACCCATAGATATCATATGGACAAAAAGGGAAGATGTACAATGGCTGCTGCAAAGCATACGGAATGAATGTGTACAGAATAGTATGATACGGCGAAAGCTAAGCATCGAGCTGCCCAGCATTTAATGCGGCGGCTCAATGCTTAGGGTTCGTTGGATCTGGAAATCTCCAGATCCAACGAACCCTAAGCATTGAGCCGCCGCATTAAATGCTGGGCAGCTCGATGCTTAGCTTTCGCCGTATGATACAGCAATATCTCACAGCAAGTGTATGGCAGCGCAGCGATACAGCGGTAGTGTACAGAGTTGTGTGATGGCAGCTGTACTAATTGTATGGATAACAGCAGAATTTGTACCGAACAGTGCTGGTACAGATTTACTTTTTAGAAAAAAGGGGAAGATGTACAATGGATGCTGCAAAGCATACGGAATGAATGTGTACAGAATAGTATGATACAGCAATATCTCACAGCAAGTGTATGGCAGCGCAGCGATACAGCGGTAGTGTACAGAATTGTGTGATGGCAGCTGTACTAATTGTATGGATAACAGCAGAATTTGTACCGAACAGTGCTGGTACAGATTTACTTTTTTTTAAGTGACGGCTAAGTACATGATGTATACTGTACAGACCAGTAATATGAGGGTTGTGCTCAGGGGTTAAATTTGACGGGCACCCTTACCCATCAATAATTTTTTTTTTGACGGTTTTATTCCTAAAACTGCCCTGCATATAACTTTTAATAAAAAAATTTACCCTTCAATTGAAATTTACTCCTGAGCAGCGAAGAAGTTATGGGATTGCCAGCCCAATAGCCAATCATTAGTTAAACGTGGAAGGCCAGCCCACAAATAGAGAAGTCGAAATCAAATTCATCTTCGCTGTGATCCTCGTCTGAGCTCGAGCCAGAGTTTCGGATTGGGATGGTATCTGTGGTTGGGGACAAGGGCAATGAAATATCTAAGTCGAAATATTGAGCATCGTCTGCATGAGGAGAAGGAGGATATTATTCAAGATGGTCAGCTTGAATATCATCTGAATAAGCTTCTTTAGGGCTTTCGGGATAGTATTTGCATATACTGGTACAGTAATTCTCCATTGGATTTGGATTGAAACCTAGAAAAGCTGTGAACAGTGATAATACTCTACTAAAATGCCTGCACTACAAGACTGCAGGAGAATGCTGTAATGATTTGATAAGTAATGTTCAAGCTTGTATCACTAATATATAGAGGTAGAGTGCAGAAGGATGCGTTCAGTGTTTCTTTTTTATCTAAATGCATTCACACTTACGGAATCACTTCGTAATTAATGAGATTTGGAGGGCCATCCCATGCAAAAATTTGGCATTGGGTTTGTAACCAACCTGCTACTGTGTGCTCATCAATTGTAACTCCAATTTGCTAATACTTTTAAAAATAAAAACAATATATATGCACAGTTAGCAGATTGTTGTTAGCCTGTGACAAAGAAAGCGTGTGGGTGTTGATTGAAATTAATCCTGTAATGAAAGATTTATTTTTTAAAAACAAATCTCATATAAAACTAAGTTTGAATTAAACCGTTTATCTTTTAAATTAGTTTTTGTTTATAGTAAAATAATGTTTATCCCTCTAAATAGATTCAAATTATTTAAAATTTAATAAAAAACCAGATCAACATAAACTCTGGCTCTTTTTATCACCAAATTTCAACACACAAAGCGAACTGGTCCCATGAATATTCTTTGGCATGTTGATAACGGATCATGATGGTGGTTTTTGAGAATTAATGTCAGTGTTGTTGTGGACTTATAATGCTCACAGAATCTTGTCACCTGGTCGCTTACTGTAGAGTTGGAAGTAGCGTATATAAAGAATTTCCCTCATATGAAGAGGTTCAGGTCTAAAGAAGAGCGTCTCCAAAGAAGGCGCCTTAATTCGTAAAAGCAAGGAACTTTAGAACGCTCCCAAACGGGCTTTTAATAAAAAATGGGTTTATCGAGGGTTTAAAGGGTGAAAAAAAATACCCCTTGCGTGAGCAAATCATGCTCAGGAAAAATTGATATCTAACAAAGGTATAATCCCAAAATCTATGCAGTTTCAAAATCCTCACACTAACAAATGATGGGATTTCTTCATTTTCTAAAATTGCAGATAATTTCTACAAATTAAAGGAAAAATTAATTTAAATTATTTTAAAAAAGCCCTTAATAATAAAACCTACACTTGCCAACATAAAAAAACTATATGTTCATCTCGATTCTCGTCAGAGGTATAAAATTCTAACACAGCAAATTCTAGAACGGAGAACCTCCATCATAAGGGTCCAGGGATAACGCTATTTAATCAACATTTCTGCATATTAGGGTCCAGGGATAACGTTGTTTAATCAACATTCCAGGGATAACGCTATTTAATCAACATTTCTGCATATTAGGGTCCAGGGATAACGCTGTTTAATCAACATTTCTGCATATTAAGGCTAAGTTCTGGCATTGTATTAAATAACAGAAATGGAAGTCCGTCACTGAAAATAGCAAAACTAGGGCTTTGATCAGGATATTGACTATTCCAGCTCAAGCTTCAGAATTTAAAAGAAGTAGAACCGCAATGCATGTCAATAAAATCATCTACAAGCCATGCCATAAGTAAGAGCTTGAAATTCAATCTGAAAACACACAAAATAAAAAACATGCAGGCAAAACCAGTAATCACCGTAAAATTTTATTGTCATAAGCGTGTCATAAGAGGAAAATGACTTCAAATACCGGATAAGTTGAATGGTGTCCGTGTAACCGTGTATTAACCTTGAAAGGTTCACCGTTCGATGAAGCGGCGAAGCCTGAAGGAAGTTCCAGAGACTGGGATTCTGGAGTCACTACTCACGGAGTCACGAGTCACACCCTGTCCAGGTCGCAGGCGTGCTCTGGTGCCCACTGCCCAGTGCCCACTACCCACTGTAGTCTGTCGCAGGCCCGCATGAGACGAATCGCTTACTGCACCTGGCCACCACCTGCTCCTAGAGGCTGGAAGCCTGGAACTACTACATCTGCTTCTAGCTTTCTGGGACTGGTCACTGCTACTAACTGGCTCACTGGTTAATAGGTATTAGGGTATCAAACTGGAAGTTTGGGACTCTAGATCCTTCCGCTTCAAGCCAAGCCTTTATCCTATACAGAGTTCTAAGTTAGGTACTGAATTAGCAATTTCGCCTTCAAGCTTAAGTGAATAGTTATTAGTGTGCATTTACAATGGGCCGATGGCATTGGCAATTTGGCACCTACCAATCTGGGCATTAAATGACCCAACAACTCTGTACTGTAGCCATTAGCCAAGGCCCAAGCTGCCAGCCTGCTACAATGCCAAGTTGCCAACAGGACTGCTGCCAACCTACCGGGGCCCGGGGGCCGGAGGCCCGTAGCCTGGAGCCGGAGGAAAGTTGATGTTGTAATGTAATATATAATTTATAATATACATAAAATTTGCATACGGGCATTTTTTGACCGTGCCCGTCAAAATGACGATTTTTAAAATTTAATAGGCTTCATGGTTGACGTGTATATTCCACGTCGACCAGTAATTTACGTGCAAAAACCCAAAAAACGGGTATACGGGCGTCAAATTTAACCCCTGGTTGTGCTGAATTAACCCGAAATTGGCTCTGATACCAATGTAAGAAATAGTCCATGTTTCTATTAAATTTGACAGAAAATTTTTGCAATAAGAATATATTGAATAAGTAACGGATAGAAAAATGATTACAATGAGCCTCCTGATGGTGTACTTATATGCATTGACTGGTCACAAGGCATAGGGATGTACCTTTTGACTTTTCATTGATGTACATTTATTATTATTAATATTATTACATTTATTTAATTATTAATTATTAATATTATTTATTTATTTATTGTTATATTATGCTTTCATTGTATTATTGTTATGTATTTTTTTGTTTATTACATGTAACCACAGTCATCCACGTTATCATGTAAATTTATCTTAGAAGGTGTTGGACAGTCTTTCAAACTCCGAAGTATTCTCTAGAGTAGGAAGTGTGCCTTTTGGCAACTGCTCCTGGACTGTGGCATCTAGCTCACAAAACTAATTCAGCTTGCAGAGCATTCCATCTTGGACGTGATAATCTAGGTTGATTACTATCAGTGGTTGTTCGCTGACAACATAGCTCTAAAGTGTTGGTCATAGTCTTCACAACTGCTGCACTTGGCATTCATAATACTAGTGTAGGCATGAATTAGAGGGTAATTGAGAAGGTTTGCTCCCTTTAATTATCTGATCACCAAGTGAAAATCCTGCAATTATGAAACCCATTTTAGATAATGATGCTCCTGTGTGATTAAGAAACTATAGTGATTGATGACCAATGTGGAGGATTGTTTCTTTGTCGAAGATGTTAATGTTTAAATTTGTGAGTCAGTATCTGGTATAATGGATGTACCACAATAACCCTTAGTGGTCGAGTATGTTGCATTACATGTTAACTGCTTTGTTTCTCTATATGTAGAAAGATATGGTTACGAGAGAGCCCAATCTTTAACGCTAACAGATGATTGGAAGCTTGATTGGTCTGACAATATTGCCATTTGCCAAATGAATGTTACTGTACAAATCGATAGATTATGAGAATGTTCATCAAAACCAATGTTTGTATATTGGATATCTAACAAAGGAGAGAATTTAGCGAGGATGGTGGTAGAAGCATTCCACTTTATTAATTGAAATAGATGCACCTTGAAATAATAGTATGCCTTTCAAATTTTGAGCTTACATCATCCCGAAAAATCCTTCTATATCTCTGCCATTTTAATTTTTGGTCCCAGCTATCCCTCCCCATTCTTTAATTAATTCTTATTAGTATATGATAGCGGGCCCCCTCATTCTCTCCCTCCCCCTCTTTTAATTAATTTTCATACCCCCTCCCCTCATTTCGGCATGATTTTATTAAATTTATTGATTTCCTTAAAATTGTTTTCTATTTAGTCCCCTTTTCCGACCTTTTTAATTAATTTTACATTATTAAATTACCCATAATTTATTACTCTACACTCTTCTTATTAATTTTTACTTATTTTTTAAATGTTAATTTCCAATTTCCTTATTTTTTATATTTTGTTTTATTTATTCCCAAACCTAATTAACCACATTTTCTAATTTCATTCCGACCTTTTTAATTAATTTTACATTATTAAATTACCCATAATTTATTACTCTATACTCTTCTTATTAACTTTTACTTATTTTTTAAATGTAAATTTCCAATTTCCTCTTTCTTTATATTTTGTTTTATTTATTCCCGAGCCTAATTGGCCACATTTTCTAATTTCAGATTCTGCCTATCTCCTATGTCTATTCTTAGTCCCATCTCTGACCTAATTATATACCCTCTTTACTTGAAATCTTTTTCTAAATTATTTATTTTTTTACCTAATTAAATACCCTCTTAACTTAAAATCTTTTTCTAAATTATTAATTTTGAAAAGATTTTCCTTTTTCAGATATTCTATCAATATTTTATATTTTCCTTTAATTTTTTTAATTTTTTCATTATTGTTAATTTATTCTTCTTCTAATTCATTCTTTTTAAAAACTAAAAATCTTTTTCTAAATTATTAATTTTGAAAAGATTTTCTTTTCAGATATTCTATCAATATTTTATATTTTTCTTTAATTTTTTCATTATTGTTAATTTATTCTTCTTCTAATTCATTCTTTCTAAAAACTAAAAATCTTTTTCTAAGTTATTAATTTTGAAAATATTTTTTTTTTCAGATATTCTATCAATATTTTATATTTTTCTTTAATTTTTTCATTATTGTTAATTTATTCTTCTTCTAATTCATTCTTTCTAAAAACTTTTTTTTATTCTTTATATTTTGTTTTATTTATTCCAGAGCCTAATTAGCCACATTTTCTAATTTCAGATTCTGCCTATCTCCTATGTCTATTCTTAGTCCCATATGTCTATTCTTAGTCCTATCTCTGACCTAATTATATTATATACCCTCTTTACTTAAAAATCTTTTTCTAAATTATTTTTTTTTACCTAATTAAATACCCTCTTAACTTAAAATCTTTTTCTAAATTATTAATTTTAAAAAGATTTTCCTTTTTCAGATATTCTATCAATATTTTATATTTTTCTTTAAATTTTTCATTATTGTTAATTTATTCTTCTTCTAATTCATTCTTTCTAAAAACTAATTTATTCTCTCTTTCCATTTTAAACTATTCTATCAATAACTTATGTCAATATTTTATATTTTTCTTTTATTTTTTCATAATTATTAATTTATTTTTCTTCTAATTCATTCTTTATAAAAACTAATTTATTTTCTCTTTCTATTTTAAAATATTCTATCAATAACTTATGCCATTCCTTAGAATTCTTTTACCAACATCTCTGGCATTTTAATTTTCGGCCCATCTCTCTCTCCTTTTTTAATTAATTTTTATTAGTATACAACAACCCACCATCCCATTTCGTCAGTCATTTTATTAAATTTATCGATTTCCTTAAAAAGAAATTGTTTTTAGTCCCCGACCATTTTAATTAATTTTACATGAGTAAATCACCCTTGTCATTATTCCCTACCCTTCTTATTACTTTTTACATTTTTAATATAATTTACCAATTTCCATATTCTTGATATTTTTGTTTTATTTATTCTCTAATTCTTGCCTAATCTCCCACATTTTCTAATTTTAATTTTATATTCTGCCTATCTCCTGTCTCTATCCTTTATCACATATCTCTTAAACCTATCTCTTAGCTAATTAGAATCGAGATACCTTCTCTAATAAGAAACAATTTTCTAATTTATTAATTTTAATTTTTTCACTTTTAAATATTCTATTAATATTTCTTGTTTTTCTTTGATTTTTTTTACCATAATCATTCTATTACTAGTTATTAATTCATTCTTTCTAATTACTAATTTATTTGACCATAATCATTTACTAAAATTAAGTATGAAGTTATTCTTTCTTCCTTTTAAATTTATTAGTTTCATATGTGAGAATATTATATTATTAATTCATTCTTTCTAATTACTAATTTATTTGACCATAATCATTTACTAAAATTAGTTATGAAGTTATTCTTTCTTCCTTTTAAATTTATTAGTTTCATATGTGAGAATATTATATTATTAGTTTAATATGTGAGAATATTATATTATTAGTTTAAAATTTTCTGTTTAATCTAGATTTAATGATTACTTTTCACCTAAACTTATTTATATTTAATGGTATTTCACTCTTCTCCTTTTTCAAAAACTTCTAAATCTTTGATAATGATGGAATGCCCACTCAAAACATTGAAAACACTTCTAAACTAAAACACAGTTAAATCCAAAAATGTTACTATAATTATTATATAACTGTTTTTTTTTCCAATAAAAAATTATATAACTGTTTTTTTTCCAATAAAAAATTATATAACTGTTATCTACCTGATGTATTTGCAAATTAATTACCAAACTATTCTTTTTTCAGTTAATTATCCTGGGACAAACTACCTAAACTTATTTAAACTTAATGGTATTTCACTCTTCTGCATTTTTCAAAAGCGTCTAAATCTTTGATGGTGGTTGAATGTCCACTCAAAATATTGAAAACACTTTTAAACTAAAACACAGTTAAATCCAGAAATGTTATTATAATTACTATATTATTGTTATCTAAAATACTTGATGTATTTGCAAATCAGTTATCAAATTTTTTTTTTCCATTTAATTATCCTGAGACAAACGTCCAGGAATTTCTCCTCACTATTAAGGATAGTGCCCAGGGTGAATCCTAGATTTTTTAAAACACAAAGCTATTACAAGTTACAACAATATACTCAATATACTCATTATGAATTCAACATATTACTTACAACCTACATGAATAGAATTTGGGTGGGGAGGATAACATTCTATCCCACAACCACTTGGACTAAACCCAATTGAGAAATCAATTATCAAACCTTTATAGCTGTAAACATTGATTTGAATAATTTTTCATGTTTTGAAAAAATAGTTCAAATGGTAGAAATTGAAACTATTATCTGCTTTTGAATTGAATATGTAATTTCAAACTTGATTTCACATGCTTTTTCAAACAAACAGATTTATACATGTGGAAGTTCAATTTAATGGTTTTTCATTGAGTTAATTTGCAAGCAAACAGGTAAAATTATAATCTGAGTAATCCTGTCACATGAAGGAACATGCACTTGCTATCTGGGGTGGAGAAAGTTTGCCATGTCTTGCACTCTCACATTCAAATCTGTCTGTGATGCACAGATTGAGGTAAGATGCTGCTGCATTGAAGTATTTTCTTGTTTGTTATGGCTTTTAAGCTGGACTTATCGGCGTGAGATTGTTTTTAAACAGGCCCCAGCCATCATTAGATCGCACTTGCACAGCAGGAGCTGCCGTTCAGTTGTTATATGATTTATGTCTTGTCCAAGAGCTAGAACCAAAAGGGTTGGATCAATCAGCTAAAGCCCTTGAGAATTCCTTGGACCTTCTACTCAATGCTCTTTCAGGTCGTCGAGAACGGTTTGGAAAGCCCACAGTTCGTGCACAAAGATGGAAAGAGAATGTATGATTACGGAAGTGTTTAAAGGTGTAACTAGGTAGAAGTGTTCACTTAAATCTGGTCCAAATAAAGGCGTGATGCATGCAATTTTGATATTGAAGTCTCTGGTTCTGATTGAAGAGATGTTGCAAAAATTCAAGATTTACTATTCCCCATTGTATTATTGATTTCAGTAAAATCTGGAACATCTTCATCTCTGTGATTGAAATTTATTATTACACTAACGTTCAGATATAAGCAGAGAGCTGTGATATCTCAATGTGTTTCATCTACCCTATGATGCATTAAAGTTTGTAAACATGGGTACACGAACTCTTCTTCATGGTGCAAAAGGTGTTCTTGTTTATCTGATTCTGTCCATGGGATGAGCAAAAGAATGCTCTTCAGGTTTTGTCAATTGGGCTTACTTGGAAGCTTCAATTGTTTACACACATACACAGAATTTTCAATGCTACTGATGGTTTTAAGAGGTTATCTGCACAGGAAAAGAATACAAAGATTATGCCATTGAGCACGACGGAAAGGAACGTTTTTAAAATTCAAATGTTATTCAAAACTTGTTGAGTTTCTCACTGGATAGTATCTTGCATTTTATAATGTTTATTCAATTCTAACTTATAAGGTTCACTGTTCAGAGACATTCTCTGGCCATCTAGAGGCAATAGTCTCTCTTTGCAGCCAGGGACTATTCCCTATGCAATTAAACCCTTATTGATTGGGCGTATCATAGCCTCACCAAGCCCTTGGGATCAAGAATTGTCTAATTCAGTCTCTAGTCATTTTGAGGTATTCCTAACAATAAATTAAGATCTAAATAATGATATTTATGTTACTTAAAAAAAAAAAAACCACGAGTCAAGTTCCATGTAAAGTCTCAACCATATTCTCCTTTACAGGTGTATGTCCTAGTGGTGAAAGGGAAGTGTTTCTTGTAGTTCTATGCATTTGGAAATAATTCATTTTTAGTAGTTGGCACCTTTCAGGTGTCATCAGTTAACTGTCAACCTATTCTGGTTTATCTATCGACGATAAATATCGTCGTGCATTATGACCTCATGTGATGCCAAAGCGGGAAGCCTCAAGATGCAAATGTAACCATTGGTGGCAAGCACAACACATTAACCGCAGGTCAACTCTAATCTGTTTGTTTGTTGTGAGAAAATCTTTCTGGAATTCAGAGAAATCATCTCGAAATGCTAAATCCATTTGTCACTGTGCCTTTTTGAGTTGATGCGAAAATTCAATGTCTTGAAGTCTTTCTAGAGGAAAATTGCCTTATCTTTTGTATTTACTATGGGCTGATGTAAAGTTAGTAATGTAACCAATCTCTTTTGGGTGAACTAATTTTGGTGATTTAGATCGTTTCAAATATTAAGATGTTACGAATGCAAATGCTATGACTGCGGACGTGGTGCTCCATCACTGTTGAATGGGCATTTGAGAGGTTTTGTCTGGCTCGGCATTCAGGTACGAATTCTGGCGTTCTGGAAAATATTCTTATCTATTCTAACTCGGTCTATTCATTCGTCTTTATGGACTCCGATCTAACTGCGTTATCTTTGCTTTCTGATAGGCATTGTGGCCAAGGAATTCAACCTTCAGTCAACTTTTGATGGTGACAAGGGGCCACGAAGATTTCTGATTGGCAATACTAGGTACACAAGTGTTCTAATTTTGTTTTGATGATTTAAATGTTCATAATTTTTTTTCTAAAGATTCTAACATTTTATCTTTTTTCCAGTTTGTTACTTTTCCATTTAAAGTTTTGGTATTCAAACCAAAGACTTGCATAAGTTTGTGAAAATCTGAATTTGATGAATAAATAGAAGAGGTTTACAATATTAGGTATAAGTGTTTTAATTTTGTGAGATGATTTAAATGCTAATAGTTTTTTTTTTAACATTTTCTTGAAATCAAAAGTTTTGGTATTCAAACCAAAGGATTTTATAAGTTTGTATAAGATGAATAAAAAGAAAGGTTTTTCATATATCTCTACAAAATGTTTTAAATGTTTATATTTTTTTTAACATTTTCTTTTCATTAAAAGTTTTGGTATTCAAACCAAAGGCTTGCATAAGTATGTGAAAACCCAAATAAGATAAATGAAAATGATGGTTTTTGAGATAACATAGATTTTGCCAATATCTCTATGTGATTTATATGATTTGTGTTTTTGTTGAAAATTGTTTTATATTAACCTTGAGTATTATATGCAAATGATTTGATGATTAAAAAATGCATGGTAAGTGAGTGGTTTATACTAATGAGACATCTATGTTCTCATAATAGCTTGGAAGTTCCATACTAATGGCTTGGGAGGATTCCCATTATCATGTTTGAGTCTTTAATTAATAAAAAGAAAGTGAAATGCAATGTGTCAATAATATGGTTTTTATGGTAATAAAAATACAAATATAAGTGTGGTGAGCGCAGAGATTGCTGCAAGTAGATATCTATGAAGCTTATCTCTAATTCCAGTTGTAAATTAATGAGAATATTGGCATTTTCAATGACTGAAAACAATGAAAATATGTTAATGGAATATAAGTAAATGTTTCTGATTCAACTGTAACATAAATAGATTTTTATGTAATATGATTGTTTATAAACAAGTTAGTAATGTAACATGTTTAGGAGACATGCTCCACCTCTTGGCTAAATAGAGAGTTGGAAAGTTGAACAAAGAATGATCCAATCCAAATAAGTTGTGTTGCAAACCCATCTAACTTTGACGGAGATTGAGATCTAATTCTTTTATTTCCCATTGCTCATGATATGCCACACCTTATATGTTATAGGAGTGCTTGTTCTTTGTCTCTTCTATTCGTGATTGATCTCTACTTCATTGTTTAGAGGGTTTACTTTTATGTTCTTTGTTATTTATCTGTTTATTTGTCTAGATCCTTTTTTGTCTTTTCTTTTCATGATTGATCTCTAATTCATTTTTTAGAGGGTTTATTTTTATTTCTCTATTTCTATGCTTTATTATTTATCTTTTTATTTGTCTTGATTTTTTTTTTCTCTTCTTTTCAAGATATTATGGCACTCCAACATCACAATCATGGCATGATGTATTTTTGAGAACCATTGGTTTAATTTGAACTTTTTTGGAGAATAGTATAATTTATTTCTTTATTCCTATAAGGCATTAGGAAAATACTTCCTTACATGAGGCTTGCAAGGCCTGTGTATGTTGCATGGGAAGGCCTATACGACCTCGCTTTTTATTGACCACATCACATTCACTAGTTGAATTTATGGCTTTACCTTGCTTAGAGAACAAACCCAACAAAAAAGTGGGATATCTATCAGGGTGAGGAAGGTGGAGAAGGGGGATTGATTGATAAAGGGATATGGTGGTTATGAGTTTATTATGTATTTATAACATATTGAGTTTGGATAAATATAAGTGTTAAAATAAGCCCTTTAGGAGAAAGACAAACATTTAATATGGTACTATTGAAACTAATTATATTAAAGTATCTCCAACCACCTCAATAACAATTATCGTCCTTAATAGCTTCCATTGTACACTAATTAGGTCTCAGTTGGTTTGCACAAGACTTCCACAAATTGACAACATACAATTTTGAAGTTAATTTGTACCAATCTATTAATTAAAATAAATTGCACTGTTTTCATAGACTTAAGTAGTCACATACTTGTGTGGAGGGGGTCCATTGTACCACATATAAGGTCTCATACATCAATTTGGTGTTAGGCTAGGTTTTGACCTCAAAATTATATTGATGGTGTTGTTACTTACACTTGTTGTATTTATTCTTAAGACACATCTTAGTGAAAAGCTTTCAAGATATTACTACAAAGTTGGGATTTAGAATTTACTAACCTATGTTTGATTAAGATCACGTGATTTGAAGCTATTACTACAAACTTGGGATTTAGAATCTTCTAACCTATGTTTGATTGAGATCATATGATTGATATACGTGTACCTTAATATTCCTCAATAATTGTTACATTTATCAAATCATACAAAAATAAATAATCTGAAATAAAGGAATTTAGTAAGCTTAATTATTATTTAGTATCTTAAGCACCAAATATTCAATAAACTTGTAATCACATGATGAAACAACTCACTAATGGTGATTCAATGTCACAAGTTGAACACAATAATGTTTATTAACCCAACAATGGGTGCCACACAATCATGACTACCACAATTCTCATGTGGCTTTGCAAATCGATACAAAAGACTACAAAGATACACTAGTATTTTAGCATCCTTTTTTAATGTCTACTTAAGGTATTATGACACTTGAGTGCAACTTGGAAAAGTTATCACTACATTTACATTCTGTTGGATTTTGTGCAACTTCGGAAGTTATTCTTATTATATTCTATTGTAATTATTTTTTATCTCCTACGGGAGTTTATCTTGATGTAATTAATCATGTAAACCTTTGAAAGAATCAATGTAAACCTTGAGGAGAAAATTAAGTAAAGAAAATAATTATTAAATGTATTTTTATAGTCCCTCAAGACAAGTCGGCCCTGTCAGATTAGACAAATTGGCCCAATGGGTAAACTGCCCCAAAACAGTGGGCAGTCTGCCCCAAACAATGGGCAGTCTACCCAAAACAATGGGAAGAACTGCCCTAGTCAGGTCGGCCCACTTTGGGAACAGTCAGGTTGGCCCAGAAAGGGAAAAAGTCATTTTTGCATGTGTATAAATAGAGAGGTCGTATGCCTCATTTGTTCATTCACTCACTCAGAACAAGTTCGCATCACTTGGAGAGGAGTTCACACCTGTAGCTAGGAGAAGCCTATTTTTGGGTTTTTGGTTAGAGAGACTTTCTACTTTCTCTCTTTCATCATTGTACTATGTTCTCAGAATTATTTCTCTCTTTACAAAGGTTGCTGGGTTTTCTCCTGATTGGGTTTCCCAGGATAAATTCTCGTGTTCTTGTTTATGTGCTTTGTCTTTATTCTAATGATCATATTGAATTTATGCAATTGAATTATTATGCTATAATTGTATGAAACACTAACATGGTATCATAGCGGTACTAGAAGAAGCCATTGTCAGAACTAGGGTTTCATCTTTCAAGGTATTCACTCAACATTTTGGCGGAGAAAGAGCCTTGGAAATTTCACTCTAAGGAGGGCGCATCTTTTGGTGAAGGCAAAATTCAATTATGAGAATTTTCAATTGACCTAATTCTACAACTGCAACATAAATTAGAGTTTCAGTTTTTGACCTACTTCCTCCACAGTTTTGGCTTGGCCCCACCTTTTCTCAACCCGCCTTGCTAGGGTGCATCTCCCTGTGGAGTCAGTTTTCAAAGAATCCAACTTTCATTTTTTACCTAGCTCCTACTAGGGTTTCTGCTTCAGATCTGCAGTCAGTATGATAGGAATGAAGGTTGAAGATCTTCTGGAAGGGGCTTCCAAATCCATCTCTTGGAAGTCTAGGGTTCTTCTCTTACCAGAAGAAAATAATCTCTTTCAGCTTGTCAATGAGAAGGTCCCAGGTCCAGAAGCCGAAGAAGACCACCTTCACAAGAAGTAAAGGAATGAAGATTGTTCATAATTCTTCTTCATATCAGCATTATCAGGTACTGTTCCCACCACTAGTAATACTTGGCTCATAGATAGTGGTGCTGGTTAAAAAATGACAAAACCCAGAAATTGCTCACACACAGTTCATGGACAGATTTGTCAAACACTTAATGTACCTCTGATATCAAACTTCTACAGGCATACAAACTAGCACATTTCACTGGCATTCACTTTATATGCAGCTGTAAGCTAATATACTGTTCATCAAGCAACTTTAGCAGCGGAAAATCATAAAAAATAGCAGACTGTCATACACATTAAAACACAGTATTTTGGTCAACAATGACCCTGGAAAAATCCCCCCAACCTCTGGGGAAAACCAGTTCTAGAAAAATACATTGGCTAGCAGCAGAATATCTTAGAATTACATCAGCTGTAAGGTACAACATTAATCTTCAGTACAGTACAATATCTTTCTCGAAATCTGAGCACAAAATCTATCTTGAAAATAGTGCAATATTCAGCCAAGGAAAACATGCAAACAGTGCATCCCAGGACAGTCACATGCAATACTGTTTACCTCGATTTTTGTGCCAAAAAACAACAGTATGGCCCTCTTCATGTGCTGTACGGAACTCACATAAATCAGTACTATTGGTTGCCTCGAAAACTGTGCCCACTTTGCCTTGTTTTCTGTGCACACCAACTCAGCAGTACGGCCCTCTTCAATCTGTGCTGTACGACCCTCTTAAATGCTGAAGAGATGTCTTGGGAACTGCGCCCTCACCTAGGGAAAAGTGCCCACTTCAGCTGTTGCTCCTCTCCATTATTCTGTTGCTCATATTTTTCTAGAAAGTCGTGCTCTCCTCACCCAGCTCTCTTGGGATCCAGGCCAACTCCAGTTCTCTTGGAGTTCGTGCCTCTCTCCAAAGACTCTCTCTTGGGAATGTGTGCCAAACTGAAATCTCATTCAACTTTTTATTTACCCTATTAGGGTTACCCTCATGTCTTTTCAAATTCAACGGACGAGATTAGATCTTGGCCAAGAGATCTATGGCTGGGATCTAATTTCTCACTCACTTAAATCTCCTAAATGAACTTTAGAACAAATTTTTCTTTTTGAAAAGTCACTTAACCTTAAATATTTAAAAAGTACACTTTATGACTTAAAGTCACTTTAAAAACATAATAAAGTACAACTCACTTTAAAATCATAAAATCACATAAAAAGGTACTTTAATAAAAACACATTACTAAAGTCACTTTAAGAATATAAATGAGACTCCAAGTTATTGACCCCTGCACCTAGGCACCTAATGCAAGAGTGCCACCGAGCGATCAAATGCTAACAGTGCTTCTAGACATATGACAGGTTATAAAGAAAATCTTTCAAAATTAGTTGAGAAAGATTCTCATCTCCGTGTTGTACTTGGAGATGATGCTAACTACGCTGTGAAGGGATCTGGGGCTACCTCCCTTCAGCTAGAATCAAGTGATACACTACACTTGAGTGATGTGCTCTATGTACCTGGTATGAAAAGAAACCTTGTCTCCATCTTAGCCTTGGAGGACAAGGGATATAAAGTTGCATTTTTAGATGGGAAAGTGTTTGCTTGGCGCAAGAACTCAAGCATGGATACAGCCAATGTGATTGGTGTGAGAGAGGAGAGCTTGTACTAGTTAAACACCCCACCAGCTCAAGCCCTAGTTCACAACTCCACAAGTATGGGTGAATTATGGCACAGAAGACTAGCTCATCTAAATTATAGAGCTCTCTCGGCATTGAAGAATATGGTGACATGTTTACTAGTGCTCCAGGTAGACCATGATGGAACATGTAGAGCATGTGTATTTGGAAAGAATGCCAAGAGATCTTTCCCAGATAGTGAGAGCAGATGTGAAGGAATTTTGGATCTTGTGCACTATGACTTGTGCGGACTCATGGTGGTTGCATCATTGGGCGGACATCATTATTATATAACATTCATTGATGACTACTCATGGAAGACTTGGATATACTTCCTCAAGACCAGGGAATCCGAGGAAGTACTTAGTAAATTCAAAGAATTCAAAGCACAAGTCAAGAATTTGTCAGGAAAGAGATCAAGATTATGAGATCAGATAATGGTGGAGAGTACACCTCTACAGAATTTAATGATTTCTACAAGGAAGTAGGAATTAAGAGGGAGCTCACAGTTCCCTACAACCCTCAACAAAATGAGGTTGCAGAAAGAAAGAACAGATCAATTGTGGAGGCAGTCAAAGCCATGATACATGACTAGAGCCTACTGCTATTCTTATGGGAAGAAGCATCCAAAACATCTGTACATGCACATAACAAATGCCCACATAAGATAGTGAAGAACATGACTCTTGAAGAAGCTTTCACAGGTGTGAAACCAGAAGTGGGTCACCTCCAGATCTTTGGCTGTCCAGTCTACATACATGTGCCAAAGGAGAAGAGGACGAAGTTAGAACCTTTAGGCAAGAAGGGAACTTTCGTGGGATACAATGAATCTTCAAAGGCATACATAATCTACATCCCAGGATCCAGACAGTTCAAAGTAAGCAGGGATGTGTCTTTTGAAGAAGAATTGGTTGTCAGGAAAGGTAGTGGATCAGACATGGAGATTGATGATGAGGAGATGCTAAAACCAAAGGAGATGAGATCATTTCCCCCTCCAGTTCAGAAGGAGTTGGCAGAAGAGGACGAACCCATCGATTCCATTGATCCAGTTGATCTAGTTGATGTTCCCAGAGATATTGCAGTAGGTTGGAAGAGGCCTAGATGGGCACACCAGACTTTGCAAGATGTAGAGGGGCATGAAGCTCCACAGGGTACTTTTCGAGAAAGTAAAAGACCTCAGAGGTTCTCCAGTTATGTAGCATTAATGAGTCACATCATTGGCTCAGAACCTACCACTAATGAAGAAGCATCCAGACACCAAGTTTGGAAGGATGCCATGGTGGAGGAATACCAATTCATCATGAAGAATGATGTGTGGGAGGTTGTGCCGAGACCTGAGGGGAAGTCAGTAGTGATTTCCAAGTGGTTATACAAAATCAAGCATGGAGCAGATGGGAGTGTTGAAAAACACAAGGCTAGATTTGTTGCCAGAGGGTTCTCTTAGAAAGAGGGAATCGATTATGATGAGACATTTGCTCCTGTGGTTCGATATAATTCCATCAAATCGATCATTGTTATTGCTTCAGCTATGGGATGGAAGCTGCATCAGATGGATGCCAAGACAACTTTTCTCAATGGCGTTATTGAGGAAGAAGTATATATTGAACAACCAGAAGGGTTTATTGTCCATGGAAAGGAGTCTCACTTATGCAGATTGAAAATGGCCCTATATGGACTCAAGCAAGGACCTCGTGCTTGGTATGGACAGATAGACAAATTCCTAGTGAGTTTGGGATTCACCAAGAGTGATGCAGACCCCAACCTTTACTACAAGGTTGTGGATGATGAGCCATTGATTTTGGTCCTTTATTTTGATGACATGTTTCTCATTGGAAATGCGAAACTTATCGTATGCTGTAAGAAGAAACTTGCCTTTGAGTTTGAAATGAAGGATCTTGGATTGATGCATTACTTCTTGGGATTAGAAGTATGGTAGAGACCGAAGGAGATTTTCTTAGGTCAAGGAAAATACACCATAGATATTCTGAAGAGATTCAGGATGTTGGACTGCAAGTCCATGGCCACTCTGATGGATGCACATTTGAAGAAGTTGAGGGACTCTGCTTCAGATTCAAATTTGATTGATCCCACTATGTATCGCCAGCTGATTGGGTCCTTAATGTATTTGATGAACTCCATACTAGATATATGTTTTGCTATGAATGCTCTCAGTCAGTTCATGTGTGAACTGAGGCAAATTCACTGGATTGCTGCAAAACATGTGCTCAGATACTTGCATGGAACTGTGGGATATGGCCTGAGATATGCTTCAAAGAGTGACTTGATATTGCAGGGGCTTACAGACTCAGATTTTGATGGATGTGCTGCAGATAGGAAGAGTACTTCCGGATGTTGCTTCGGCTTGGGTTCAACAATGATTTCTTGGTGCAACAAGAAGCATAACTTAGTAGCACTCAGTACTGCAAAGGTCGAGTATATGGATTCTAGTACAGCAGCCCGAGAAGTAGTATGGCTTCGTAACCTCCTTGCAGGATTGTTTGGCAAGATTCCAAAGCCAACCGTGATTCACTGTGATAACCAAAGCTGTGTACATATGTTAGTGAATCCTATATTCCATGACAGGTCGAAGCATATAGAGATTCGGTATCACTTCATTCGTGATATGGTGCAGAAATGTGCAGTCGAGTTACAATATGTTCCGACAGATGACCAGACTGCAGATGTTTTCACCAAGCCTCTTCCCAGGATGAAGTTCAAATACTTTCGCGGAAGGCTTGGAGTAGAAGAGAAGGTGCCCTCCTTGAGAGGGAGAGATGACATAGAAATGTTTACTCTGCTTTCACCCCGGTTCCCCTACTCGTCCACATTCTCAGCCAGGTATGGGAGAAATCCCATCGGTAAATGAGACAAACAGGTAGTAGATGGTCGGGTTACACCCAGGTGCCTCTACTCGTCCAGGTTCTCAGCCAGGTATGGGAGAAATCCCATCGACAGATTAGACAGAAAGGTAGTAGATGGTCGGGTTACATACAAGTGCCTCTGCTCATCCAGGTTCTCAACTAGGTGTGGGAGAAATCCCATCGATAGATGAGACGGACAGGTAGTAGATGGTCGTGTGATGATCGCACAGGTACCTATACTCGTTCAGGTTCTCATCTAGGTATGGGAGTACCCCATCGGCAGATGAGATGAACATGTAGTAGATGGTCGTGTACCTCTGCTCGTCTAGGTTCTCAACCAGGTATGGGAGGATCCCATCAGCGTATGAGACATATGAGTAGCAGATGGTATAACAGATGGTAAAGCCTATCTCTCGAACATCCAGGTAGGATGGAGAGACTCTCTTGGACTCCTTGAAGGACTAGTGGAGTTGATGCATTATAACACTTCTCGAAGGACTGAGACTATGTTGACAACCTTAAGTATGTATAGAGATGATTGAGACAGTATAAATGTACAAATGAAACCCAGATGATCGCGATGCTGATGATGACCAAAGAATACCTTCCTTGTTGAGAGGGAGTGTTGGATTTTGTGAAACTTCGAAAGTTATTCTTATTATATTCTATTGTAATTATTTGTACGTCCTACGGGAGTTGATCTTGATGTAATTAATCATGTAAACCCTTGAAAGAATCAATGTAAACCTTGGGGAGAAAATTAAGTAAAGAAAATAATTATTAAATGTATTTTTACATTCCCCCAAGACAAGTTGGCCCTGTCAGATTAGACAAGTCGGCCTAGTGGGTAAATTGCCCCAAAGCAGTGGGCATTCTGCCCCAAACAATGGGCAAAACTGCTCGAGTCAGGTCGTCCCAGAAAGGGAAAAAGTCATTTTTAGATGTGTATAAATAGAGAGGTCGTATGCCTCATTTGTTCATTCACTCACTCACAACAAGTTCACATCACTTGGAGAGGAGATCCCACCTGCAGCTAGGAGAAGCTTATTTTTGGGGTTTTTGGTTAGAGAGACTTTCTACTTTCTCTCTCTCATCATTGTACTATGTTCTCAGAATTATTCATCTCTATACGAAGGTTGTTGGGTTTTCTCCCGATTGGGTTTCCCAAAATAAATTCTCGTGTTCTTGTTTTTGTGCTTTGTCTTTCTTCTAGTGATCCTATTGAATTAATGCAATTTAATTATTATGCTTTAATTGTATGAAACGCTAAGACATTCCCCCTTGATGACAACAAAATGTGTTTCATTTACCACATTGAGTCTATTGATGAAGTACCCATTTACAACGCTTTTCTTGACATGAGTCAATATGACAAACAATTTTGATTTCTAGGCTTTGATACAACATTTTACTCTCTACAAACCACACCTTTAGATATTTAGGTCACTCTTTTTGGGTCTCGAGTCTTATGTGAGCCTTCAACCCACTTCCTTTAAGGCATCATGCTTCAATTTTTAAGGCTCTAGCACACTACCTATTTAGTGTTATAGTGTTATAGTAAGTTTTCTTTGACTTAGTCTCTATAACCTCTTTAAGAACATTTGGATAAAACTTAACCAATGACGTAAATACCACGTAGGTACCTTGTGACCTTTGCAACAATTCACATGATCAATTCCACAAGTTCTCTCATACTATTATTAGTCTAATTTTTGTGTAGGTAATTTGTTGAAAGCATATCAATGCATGTTGCACACGTTGGATTGGTCATAGGAAGTTTATTTTCTCACAAACACATGCATTGGCTAGTTTGAATGATTACTTAAGTGATTTGGACATATTTGTGATGGATGTGTAACTGACTACTTCAATCACACTTGATATTACTTCATTTTCATGTGAAGGAATCCTCTGTCATTTGTAAATACACTCAACTCTAACTTTCAAACTAGCAACTAACATTTCAATTATCGGTGCTATGCTTATAACACATTGGATTATAGTATTACGGGTAAATTAATCATGAGCCAATTCCAAGAGTTTGAGTTTGACACACAATAGGAAGCATCATGCATTTTTTCATCAAGGGTCAATATTTGGTGATCATGTCTCATTCACATACCATAATGTGCTCTCTTGCCATCACATTAATATATCACAAAATTAAATAATTCAAATAAAAGGATTTCCTTTCGTATTATAGTAGTCATGTGTTATCAATTAGGTGTAGCTTGGATGGTTGGGAGAAATGATTGTTACCCTCCCCACTCAGGATCAATTCCCACAAGTGACATGTTGAGTTCTTAATGCGTATATTGTTGTATTGGCCTTGAGTCTTGAAGAATCTGGTTTACCGTGGGCACCATCCTTGAAATGAGAGGAAGAACTTGGCGAGTTTCCTCAAGATATGTATTTTGAGAAAAAAATAGTAGTCATGTGCCATCTTTTATAATCTATCAATCTAAATTTGATTTAGTGGTTTCAATGCATTACATACATCATTCTTAGTAATGTTTTTTGCATTACATACATCATTCTTAGTAATGTTTTTTGTTTGGTAATAGTACCCACATTGATGTAAATTCTAACATTTACTTGAATCACAACCATTACTTTTAATAATAATCATGGACTTTCCTATAATTCTCAGAATTCTATTCATATCTTTGTAGAAGAGACATCTCTTCAATGGTTTTGGAACATTCAACTTCATTTAAAATTATTTGAAACATTCACCATTCTCAATATTTATTTGAAGCAACCACTAATGGTTTGCAAGTTCTTTATTCTCATTATTCTCTTCAAGAAAAGGGTAAATGATATTCGACTAAATATCCTAACAAATTCATTATCTCTATCTTCATTGATTGATATTCCTCAACAATTTGATTGTTGATTTTCTTTTCTTTAAATCCTTAATTTCTTCTTTGGCAAGTAGAATTTCCATAAATCAACTACCACACTGAATGAATTTGTACTTAACAAAATAATATAAATGAGAAATTTGATGGTAAGTAGAATTTCCATAAATCAACTGCTATATTGAATGAATTTGAACTTAAAAAAATAGTATAAATGAGAAATTTCATGATGATTTTTTATTCAATGTGATGAAGATATGTTTGAAGTTTGATGCTTGTCAAAGACTCTTTAAATTTGAATGGTGTTTTCACTGCAAGTCAAAAAAATATACAGACCAACAAAGGAAAACAATACAAATAGAAACTTTATGAAAATTTGAGCACAAAATAAAAATATTATTTAAAAGAGAGCCTTTGTATGATAAAGTTGTGGTTCTTGAGTACTAATCTCCATTAACCTCATTGAGCATTTTTTAATTTTGATATTTGTCACCTATGTAACCTAATATCGAATAATGGTTTAAAAGAATGTTTGTTACACTATTTTGCATGTTTAATTCTTAGGACTTATCGTTAAACAACCAAGGTACTTTGCTAATGAACTATGTAAGATGTTTTATTGAAAAAAGGACAAAAGTATTTGAGCACTTAAGACTTTCGACCACTTGAAAAAGATGAGTTACTTAGGGCTACATACCTTTTCACCATTCATTCCTTGTGACCACTCCCACAGGGAATGAGGGTTAAACAAATGAAATATTTTTTATACAAAGATAAAATATTGTAATAATAATAATAATAATAATAATAATAATCGTCCCTGGGGTGTAGACCAGTTGACGATAGGGTACATTGTTTTTTTTTAAACCATGGGAACAACAACCTCTCAAGGGTATATCCAACAGCCTGCAAGCCAGATATACCATAAACTTGTGACTCAGCAGGGGCCGAGACGTCCCTAGACCCTTTATCCTAGGGGAGAGCCTCTATCCCAGGGGATAGCCTTGTCACATCGGGCCAATGAGAAACCCTACCCCTTGCCGGTTTTGAACCCGTGACCTCCTTGGAGATAACACATGTTCTTAACCATTAGGCCCACTCAGGTGCTCATGATAGGGTGCATTGTTAAGGTACACTTTGTGACATCACAAAGTTCAAACCTTGAATAGCCTGTGTACCCATGTAAGGGCAGTGTGGGTGCAAGTACAAGAATTGTCCCAATTGTCAATTCCTCTAGACACATAATAATAATAATAATAATACATATCTATGTTTATTAAAATAATCTCCGTCAACCTCATTAAGCACTTTTATATTTTGATATTAGTTGCCTATGTAACCTAACATCAAATGGAGGTTTAAAAGAATGTTTATCACACCACCTTAACATGTTTTAACCCTTGACATGTTTTTAAACAACCAAGCTACTTTGCTAATGAACCATGTAAGCCATCTTGTTGAAACAAGAAGGATGAAAATATTTGAGCTATTCTACCACTCAATAAAAAATATAAGAGTAACTTAGGATTACATGCTTTTTCACCATTCATCACTCATGCAACCACTACTGGGGTGAACGAGAGTTAAACAAATGAAAGATTTTAATTTAATTTAATATAAATAAACATAACTATTTGCAAACAAAAATAAAATATTGTAGCAAACATACATGTGTAATAATAATAATAATGTTATGTTTGTTACAAACATAATGATTTGTGCTTCCATCTGTGACTTGCTACCTTCATAAAATGCTACAAGAGTTTAGTTGTCTTTGCTCAACATCTTGCAAATTGTGGAAAACTTAATGAACATACTATTGTTGATCTATGATAAACTATGATTACCCCCTTGTGGTAGCATGCGATAAATTGTCAAAGCAATAGATCGCCACTCATCATATTGAATTTGCTATGTTCTCATCCAGTAATTTACTCTCCTTGTGTTTTGTGCATTTGATGACACCTATTTTGTAACTATCGAATACATTTTAGTGTTGTGTTGGTTCTTTATGATTTTCTATGTCAAGTTCATGCGATTCATTATGATTTAATAAAATACAATCTTATATTCATAAGGCACCTTTTCTATTGTTGCAATGAAATGAGAAGCATGCCTGTGATAATCCTTACATGACATGTCAATTGTGTGCCAAGGGTCTCACTTTTCAATATAAAATAGCCTAACATTTATTTGGCATTATGTGCAACAACTCATTTCTTTGATTTCCTTAGAATGTTTGCATATCTAAAACATGCACGATGTATAAGCATTGGCACTTATATGTCCACTATTGTAGTTTACATCTAAATATTTGTGTTATATGAAGCATACTAGGTTTGCAATTGAAACAATCTATTTCAAATTAGAATACCTAGAATTAGAGACAACAACAACAACAACAACAATAACATAGATTTTAAGGCCATGGTTTAACCAAAGGCTAAATTGATGTATGGGCCTTTGTTGTTTATGGGACAAGGGATTTTCATCACTACAAACATAGTTTTAGTACCGCACTTAATAAGATGTTAAGATCAACATGCAATTTCATAACATATTGCATAATCTTTAGAAATGATGGTACTATCATAGATCCATCTTAATCCCCATTCTATTAAGCACCAATATGGATCAAAACCATCAAGATGTAAACCTTGATGTATTTAAAATTTTAGAGGGTGCAAAACAATTGAGGTTTGCACCTCTAGGGTTTCTATTTTCTATATCTCTTTGCAATGAATAGATTCCAATTAGTTTGGATTTGTAAACCAAAAATAACCCAAAACCCTTATTAAGGGACCCTCTCACAAGTTAAGACTATACAAATCTATGTTATTCAAATTTCTCTATTGAATCGTAGACTCCTTCCATTAATAAATGGCCACTCTTAGTTCATGTTTGAAAGGCTTTCACTAGCCATCAATTTATAGAGTTGGGGAAGAAACTCTTCAAATTGCCATTAATCATTCTGATTTCCCTCTTGGCTAGACATGTGTCCTACATTTTAAAACTAATTTTGTGTTCATTTAATTTCACTTATCATATCCTCTAATGTCCCAATGTCAGATTCCTAGTCCAAATAATCACTAGGTTGAAGGAGATAGAAACCTAGGTCACACTTGAGGTTCGAAGTTAGATCCCCTCAATGTAATATATGTTTCCATGAGAAGTATTAAGAGAGTCAAGTGGCTCCCATCATTTTGTAATATCCCCAATTTGAAAATTTACTCAATTTGGCCAATTTTCGAACCTTGGACTAGTGAAACCCCAAAATGTCCCAAATGACCCCAAATGGTTTCGAATTGTGGAAGGAGGGACTTGGGAGGTTATAGGACACTTTAATATAGACATTAGACACCCAAACATCTGCTATACACATCCATGGTATGCAATTTACAAGGAGAGAAGATTCGAGACAAAACTAGTCAATTGGATTGGTGGAAATCCCCCTAGTTCAACCACTGTTTTCCCTTCCAAACACCGTACGAACTTCACTAATATTCTATCTGAAACTTGGATCTATTAGAGAACATATAGGAAAACATGTGTGCAACATTATATCAGGTTTTAGGGTCGAATAAGTCTCCCAAAGGACAACAACTTCTAGAGTATATAATTTGGGTGAAAATGGTAGACAAGGGGCCTTGAATTTATGTCACAAACTAATAGGGTTCTGCATACATTATTTGGGACATGAATTTAAATCCATATGTATCTCATAACATAGACACAAATCTTAGAAATATCTTATATAAAACAGGTGCAATATCATCCCAAAATCACCATGAAAATACTATGAGGGAAATTGCTCGAATCTCAGTTTTAATTGGAAATTTGTCACATGAAGTACTTGGTATTTCGAGTTGTGGCTCTCATGATATGTCTATTACAAAGTTATGCAACAACTAACATTTCCATAAGGTCAAAATAAAAATCCTCCATTAGCTAGATGCAACAAGAAGTGCACCATCACACTTTTACATGACATTGAGAGAAAGAGGAAACTAGCTCGAATATCAATGTTATTTGGAGAAATAATACATGAAGTGCTTAGTATTTCGAGCTGTGGCTGTCATGATGTATAATTACATAGTTATGCATCCATTAACAAGTTCATAAGGTCGAAACAACATCCTTCCATTATCTATATGCAACAAAGAGTGCACTATCTCACTTTACATGAACATTGAGAGAAAGATAGTAGAATGAGAATAGAGAAGAATGAGAGAATATGAAATCGAACTCACATGGGGGTTGAACCTACATCAAAAAATCTCAATGAAGCTCCGTTGATAGGTTTGAATGGCCTCTCCATCAACCAAATTGGATGGAAATCTTGCACCCTCAAAATTGGTTCTAAGGCAGGGAGGATGAACATCCACCTTGCAAGGAAAAGATTGAAGCTCTCCAAAATTGCAAGGATGCAAATAAAAAATGACCAAAAGCTAATCCATTTCGACTTGGCCTCGTTTTAATAACTCTAGTTGACTCATTTACCTCAGAACTCAAATTATCTCCTAATTACTCATGAAATTCGAATTAGTGGGGGTTATGACCCTTCATTGGCCCCACATGACACTTGGATCATCTTTTGTCTCCAACTCCTCCATGAATTCGAATTGGGGAATATTTGGGATGCTTTGGAGATGTGTAACTCCTCTCATGCGTCCTCTTGGTCTATTTTTAGCTCTTACATTGTCAAAGATGTCATAGAATCTGTCATAAGTGTCATAAACCACTTATACTATGAAACGAGAACTCGACACAGTTCTCGTTTTTCTCTCTCCTAATTTTAGTAGCTATTTTTACCTCCGTTTCAAAAAGGGTTGATACCAGTATCACACATTTTCATTTCGAGGCCTTTTTTTGGGCCTTTGAATTATCTTTGTCGTAAAATATATTTAATTTCTATTTTCAAATGTGTTTTTAGAAATTTAACAAAATAACATACATTTATAAGCAATTTATAATAAAAAACATATGCATTTTGCAATTTTTTTCTATAAAATAAGACATTTTTATAAACAAAATAAGACATTTTTATAGACAAAATAAGACATTTTTATTGACAAAATTGTTAAAAAAATCAGAAAATAAAGACATTTAAAACCATTTTCAATGAATTTTTAGAGATTTTTTGTATAAAAACGATACTATTTCATATTATTTTCCGAAAAGCGACGATTCACATAAATTCAAGAAAAAATATACCATATATTTGTAAAAAACATATTAAAACTATTATATATAGAAATATTATTTCTAAAATAAAGCCTCAAAGTCAAAACATTACTAATATATCTTATCAAAAAATTGTCAAATTTAACATTTTCTTCAAGACATGAAACTAATCAACACTTTAAGTTATTAGGCACTTTCAGTCTCTTGTAATATTTATTGGAATGTGCATAACTGACACATACATCTATCTTCAGAGATTTTTGTATTACTTTGTGGTTTACAGTCTTTTTCTATTTCATCCATTAATAAAATTTGTGTTTTTTTATATTACTATGTTTTTTGCAATATCTTTTTTTGTATATTTCCATTTTATAGTTCTTCCTTCATTCTATGAAAAAACTAGATCAAACATATCTTCCCTATACCATTGATTTTTATGAAAATGATACACTATAAACAGGGGAAATATATTTAATCAATTGGAACATGGATGTCTAAGTGTTAAGACTCCATTGGAGGCCAAATATTTGTATTTTATCAATATTAAAAAGAAAAATATAGGATTATAGCAAGTGACTATAATCACAATCATATTAGAGAAAACAAATAATTGGTAGAAAGACACAAAGCCTAGTTCGTGGCTTAAAAATTTATACATGGAATATATCTATATATCTATGTAGAAAGGTTGAACACCCAAAACTTCAGAAGGAGGGTTATCTTAATTGGCAATATAAAATATGCCTTTCCACCATTCTTAAAAAGATATCTAGAAAGATAGAACACTTCAAACTTCACAATGAGGGTTATCTTAATTGCCACTATAAGCTTGTCCACCACTCTTATCAATTGTTTCTTCGAATATAATTTTATTGATTTTATTATAAGATATATAACAAAATTCTTAAATTATTGAAAACCTATGTACAAGATTGTGGAAATGAGGTATATATGTTTGTGAAAATATCATAACATTGAGCTAAAGAGATACCTATGTACAATAAATATTATTTTAAATACTAAGATTTATATTTAGAACCTTTTACACTTTTTTATAAAAAATCAAAATCATTATTAAACATTAATAACCTAAATCTTTCTATCTTTGGAATGTGGCAATAATCTAAATCTTTAAAATGAGGATAGGTTTTTTTCAACCGAAAAAAAAAAAACGTACTATTGCTATTCATGGAATCAAATAGTACAAAGATATTCAACCTTATAAAACAAGGTTTTTTCATCATGTTCCTGGCTACATATCAGATTACTCAGAATCTCCTATCAGATCAAAAATACATACAAAATAAGCTTGACAGACCAGAGTTCCAGTCTCACAATACAAACATCAGTCTAAAGATTGTAATAACTTAGTCAAAGAAAAAAACATCACCCTTATCCAGCAGAATGGAGTCCATCCATTCTTCCCAAAAAATGTGGTCTTCTGAACCTTGTAGAGCAAGATTAGATAAATGATCAGCCATATCATTGTACTCCTTGTAAATATGAGTGAAAGAGATGTGCTCTTGCTTATCAATTTCCTCCCTTATGCGCATGCACCAATGATTAAGAGCCAATAATTTTAGTCCAAATTCTCCAGCTGCCCATTTTATAGTGACACGAGAGTCACCGAAAACCTTCAAATTTACAAGACCAAAAATGTTTGCACATTTCAGAACACACCACAAAGCTAACAGCTCTGCCTTCATGTTGTTACCAATACCACAATTTAGATGAAGGGTGAAATGGTGATCCTCATTTAAATATATCACACCACTAGCTACACAGAAGCCAAGCTGAGCAGCCCCATCAAAAAAGAGAATGGGTTGATCAAATTTAAAAGAAAACCGACCAATTCTTCTGTCACCAACGAAATCATTCTCAGATTTATATTGCTGGGTCAATTTTAGAGCAATAAGCCCACACACCTTTGTCTCCAGCCATTTCCCTTGAAATGTAACACTATTCCTAGCATACCAAAGTGCCCAAGAAACAAAAATGGGAAACAGTAATGTGTCCTTTGAAGATCTATACCAATTGAGAAGTGACTGTCCAAAATCTCCCACTTCCCAAACATTATAGACTTTCAGCTCTGCACAACAAAAATTCCAAACGCTTTTTCCAAAGGAGCAATATACAAACAGATGACTAATATTTTCATATTTTTCCTTGCAGAGAATGCACCAATTTGGGCCACACCATCCATGCTTTAGAAGATTATCCCAAGTTTTCAATGTACCCTGCAAGGCATGCCAAAGAAAGCACTTGATTTTTAACGGGAAATCCCACTTCCAAATCCTCTTATACCACCAATTTTGTGGAAATATGCATTTCTCTTGCAAAATTCTGTCATAAGCTATTTTTGCTGTGACCATACCAGATTTTCCATTCCCATACCATACCAATTTATCATTTTGAGTAGTCAATATACAACTTGCAGAATTAAGAGCATAAACATAGTTATCCCAAACAACAGCATCATTTCCCTCCAAACCCAAATCATTGGATTTGTACTAGTAGGAATCGCCATCACTGTTTCTGATACTCTTTAGATTTGTCATCCCATAAATCTTCAAGTATTCCCGCAACCTGTAAGGTAGATAACAGGTATCTTCCATACCCAGAATATTGTCCATTCCAATCCTGATATCCTCTCCATTCCCAACCTGCCACTTCAGGTCTCCTATAATCCAACCCGAGAATTTTTGCAAACCACGCCACAAAGGGGAAATACTGCCCCCAAGAGGCATCGAATTTCTGATCCAGGAGACCACATCCATTTTAATATACTTAACATAAATAACCCTGGACCAAAGTGTGCTATTAAATAGACACCTCCATAGACTTTTGATTCTAAGAGCCATACTAAAAGTGCCCAGGTCTTTTATCCCCCATCCCCCAAATTTTTCAGGCTGGGATAGTGTCTCCCACCATGTCATTACCATATTAGCTCGATTTGTACCATCGGTCCACAGAAAATTGAAAATTAATTTTCTTATGACATTTAAGATGAAGGATGGGACTTCAAGCAATGACATCCAATAGACAGGGATCCCCAATAAGACAGCTTTAACCAGTGTAAGCTTACCACCAACAGAAAGCAACCTGTACGCCCAATGAGCAATACGTGCTTCTACTTTTCGAATAAGTCACCACCAATCCTTGATCTGGTAATTGTTAGGTCTCAAAAAGAACCCCAAATATTTGAGTCCATCATCTAACGGAAAACAACTATATGGCATAATGCAAGTGATTTCATGTCTTCTATCTAATTCCACATTGAAATAATGGAAACTAGATTTTGCATTGCTTACCTTCATTCCAGAGACGATGCAGAAAGTGTTGATAATATTCCTGAAAACCCTCCATTCATTTGCTGTAGCTAATCCCGCCAATAACACATCATCAACAAATATTAGATGTGTTAATACACAACCAATACCCATCTCGATACCTTTAATCAAGCCTTCGTTTTTAGCAAAATTCAACATCCTGCTGAGCCCATCAATTACTAACAAGAACAACAGTGGGGACAATGGACAACCTTGACGGAGTCCCCTGGAGCACTTAAAAAAAGTAGAGGGCGATCCATTAATCAAAACAACAATGTTGGCCGTTGTGACACAATTCATAATACAATTGAGTACCAGAGGAGGAACACCTATTTGAATCAATATAAGTCTTAAAAAAGTCCAATTGACCCGATCATAGGCCTTTTCCAGGTCCATTTTCAGCAGCATAGCATGTTGATTCCGAGCTTTGATAGTATGAAGCAGTTCCTGAGAAGTTCCAATGGCATCATGAATTTGCTGATTATGCAAGAAGCCGAACTGTTCCTCAGTGATATGCTTTGAGAGAGCAGATTTTATCCTTTGTGCAATGATTTTGGACACCAATTTGTAAGCTAAATTGCATAACGCAATGGGTCTGTAGTCTCCAAGGTTAGCAGGTTTACCTTTTTTTGGAATCAGAGTAACAAAGGTAGAATTCAGTGCCCTAGAAGAAAATCCATGCAACCTGGTATATTCCACCATACTCAAAATGTCCAAGCCCATAATATAAAAAAAAATGAGTGTAAATTTCCACAGGCCAACCGTCCGGTCCAAGACTTTTTTCACTGGCAAAAAGATTCAAAGTTTTCTCCACCTCCTCAAGGGTAACATCTTTCCCCAATTCAACAGCCTCTTGGTCATTAAAAAACCTCGGGAAAAGTTCTACCACTCTAATCTATTCCAGATGTTCATTATTGCCTTCATCCTTATATATTTTGCCAAAATGATTAATAGCTTCAATTTTCAATGAATCACCCCCAGAGATTATGTTACCCTCCAAATTTTCCAATTCCCAGATAGTATTCATGTTTCGGAGAGCATAAGCAAATGAATGGAAAAATTTTGTATTGCGGTCACCATGCTGAATCCACAGAGCCCTACTCTTCAATCTCCATTCCATTTCCTCCTGTAAAAGGACCTCCTCTTTTTTCTTCTCAAATTTCTTTACCACTTCAAATCCTTCCTCATTCAACTCTCCATTAATATTTACCAAATGATACTTGTGAATTTTAGCCTCCAGATGTGCCAATTCTTTCTTGTCATTTTCTTTCCGAGTCTTTATCCATCCCACAACCTCTCTCTTGAGCAATCTCATTTTATTACAAAACAAATCTAAGGGGTTGTCACCATCAACGTTCACTAAAAGCTAGAACTCTTTAACCATTTTGCAAAAATCCTCTTGTGACAGCCAGGAGTTATTAAACTTAAAAGGAGTTTTTTTTTTCAAACCATAATCATCGAACTGAAAGACAATTGGCCAATGATCGGAGAACTTGAACTCATACACCCAAGATCTATATCTCTGAAAATACTCCAACAATGATACCTTCACCAAAAATCTGTCAAGTCTTTTGTGGATACCCTCTCCACCGCATCTGCCATTTGTCCAGGTGGGCAGCATTTTTGTAGGAAAAACATCAACCAACTCATTATCCATCAGAAGCTTAGAGAAATATTCTGACAATGGATCCAATCTAGCTTTTTGCCCCCAAATTTCTGAAGGTGACTTTGTGAAATTTAAGTCACTTGCAAAAATTAGATTTTTTGCATTTAATATCCCAGAGCAAGCTAGAGAATCCCAAAAACTCTGTCTGTTAGAATAGGGAGCATAACAGTTGAAAATAGATAAATTAAAATTTTGACCAACACAAAAACCTTCCAATAATATCCCCCATTCTGTCCTAAAAGCTTTGAACGAGAACAGTTGAGGGTTCCAGGCAGCAGCAAATCTACCAGATAACCCATTAGAATTTGTGGTCGTAACCTCCCAACTTGGAAACAAACCTCCTAATTTCAAAATAGCATCAGAACAAGAACACATGGTCTCTTGAAGTAGTACAATACTCGGGTAGGTAGAATGGAAAAGGTTGGTTAGGGCCCTAGCCCGTGAAACCCCACCCAACCCACGAACATTCAGAGATAGCAGTGACATCAAGAAATATTAACAACGGGAATCCTCGCTCTAAGGCCCGACACAGAATCATCATCACTCACCCTCTCAACAACAGCCAAACCCCCATCCACCTGAAAGTCAGGGTCTGGAGCAATTTTCTTTTTTCTCCCCCTACGGATAGTAACATTTTGGAATTTAGGAGAATGTATAGGTAAAACAGTCGAGTCAAGAGAGGGGTTTTTTGAATAAATGGGGAGGGGTGAAAACCCAGAAGTATCCTTAGTCCTAATATCACAAAAACCCACAGAAACATTAGCTTCATTCCCCGACTCTCTCAATGCAGTGTCAACCACCCGGGAAGTCTCGACAGAGACAGGGATTAGGGGAGGAATAGTCTCAGAGGCATTTGTTAATCCCTCAGTGGATAATTGAACATAATTTGTTTCAGGACACATCCTAGGGGGACCAACATCCAAGTCAACAACCTCAAGTTCCTTCTCAAGACTTCTAACAACCGGAGGGGGTCCCAACTCAGAAGCAAAGAAAGATGACTTGTCACATAAATTATTAGATAAACCATGCCTCAACTGAACTTCTCCTCTTGAAATTCTCCTATCTAAGTCCAATTCCCTATCTAAGATAAAATCCAAATCTGCTTTTGATAGTTCAGAATAAGCAGATTCTGGGGGAGTTTTGTCTTACCATTTCTAGAAGAAACCGGAGTGACAAGACCACGATTTGGAGGGTTTTACTCCTTCCGGCGACCCGAAGACTCCATTTTTGACTGTAGAACAGGACATTTGGCTTGAACATGGCCAATATCTCGGCAGTGAAAACATCTAAAAGGGGTTCTGAAGAAATCCAGCTGTTGAACCCAAATTATATCTCCCCACTCAATCTCTATGGTGGTAGGAAGTCCCAAGCTCAAATCCAGCTCCACCATAACCTTTGCATAACATCTGTCAATGCCGAAAATATAATTCTTATCCACTTTGATAAATTTCCCCACCGAGTTGGCCAGACCCATCACAATTTCTTCCGTCCATAGTTCAATGGGATAACCGGGGATAATCATCCAGAGTTGACGAATGCCCAGTCGCTCCCGAATGGGATCAAAAGAGACATGCCAACGTTTGAGATTCAAGGACCCCTCCTTAAAAATCCAAGTGCCTGCCAAAATCCTAGCCAAAGCCTCTTGACTGGGGAATATGAATAGAATCCACCGATTAACCAACAGATTTATCCTCGGAGTGTTTCCAATAACAGGTAACCATAACTTATTTACCCACTCCACAATTTCAGACTTCGTACCAGAGACAAATTCAAGCCTACCCACCAATGCTCGGCCTGCTAACATCTCGACCCTTTCTAAGTTTGAACCCACCAGAATCATGAACCTATCAACCTTCTACCTAGCCTTTAGGGTTTTAGACCACCTTCGACTCTTTGCTTTGACACCATGTAAATTAGGGTTTTTTACAGGCCCCCTGACAGAGCGCAGGTTGTCAGTCGAGAAATCATTCCGAGCACCTCCGGAGGAATGGAGAATTGGATCACCAAGTTGTGAATAGTGGGAAGACATTGCCCAAGAATCGGTTGGACTGGTAAAAAACAACACCTGTCACTGTAAAGGGTACCAACAGCGCCACCACCCACACATCGAAACACCTGTCACCGGCGACAGTAGTCCTGCAATAACAACCCCACGAAACCTGAATCCAGTAGTGGGCCCCCGCTGTAGATAGAGACCCCTATCACTATGAAATCAAACACCAAAATAAACTAGCACCAAGGAAAGGATCCCCACCCCAAAAAAAAAACACCACCACTTTGAATCTAGCACCAGTTCAAAACCAAAAAGTAGTAACAGGACAAAGGCGTTTCAAGAGCTTCAACAATCAAATTCCCACTTTTTTTAGACTTGGCTGGTACTAGGCCAGTTCTCATCAAACCGGCTTGACTCCAAGTAGTTGTGTAGCTCAAAAAACACCTCGCCGTTCCACCTTCTTGGCCCGAACCAACACTGAAAAGCCCTGCAAAACCCTAGTTGCAGACATTTGGCAATACTTACTTGTAAAATGAGGATAGTTATCAATATATACATATATTTGATAATTTTTTTAAATGTAGTTATACATTATTTCTTTTAAAAAGAAAAAGAAAAACTACAAATAAATTGTCATTGTGCTTTAGTGGCATGTAAAAATTTCAAGTAACCATTAGATGAATTTAGAGTATTATAAAATTTCAATGTAGTTGACCTAATCATTTATGTATTATCCTCCATTACTTTGCCATACATTTATGTATCATCCTCTAGTACTTTTCCATATATCTACTACATGATCTTATTATAATATGTATCATCATCTATCACTTTGCCATATTATATATATTACATACTTATTAGTCTCTCTAATTTATATCTTTCATCTTTATTTATTAATTTATATGAATATATTGAATAGGTATAAAATTGAATAATTTTTTGAAAAAAAAAACTATAATTTAATATTTATATTGAATAAAAAATATATCATTTTACAATATTGCCAAAAATGTTATAGTCATTTCATAGCTAAATCCAAAGAACATAATATACAATAAAATCCACCAAATTTAAAGCAAGAGAGCGTAACAAACGTTTGTCAAGATTTAAATTGAATTGGAATTTTGAAAAAGTCCGTGGATGTTTCAGTTTCAATAATATTTAATTCGCAACTTCTGCTGTGGCACAGTACATGGCTTGTATCAGCTTCAATGGGAAACACTCTTCTTAAGCACAAATTTACTGGAGCACGAATTTACTGGACAAATTCTTGTCTAAAGGGACTTTTGCACGATACTCATATACAGGTCCTGGGTATCCCCTACATGACACTTGCAATCATAATTGAAGAGAATCAACCTACAAATTGGTATAAATTTCAAAAGATTATTTCTTTCAAGTTCTATTTGGCATATTAAAATGCATTTAGATCATTATAGTATTAAAATGCTTTTTAAATTTGTAATCACGTCAAACTGCTCTTTTGGCCACACTCATTCACTTATCTGGGCGCCCAAGGGCCGCCCTCACAGGCTGCTCGATGCCCAACATCGCGCCGCCAGTGAGGGGCGGCCTACTGGCGGCGCGATGCTGGGCATCGAGCAGCCTGTGAGGGCGGCCCTTGGGCGCTCAAATTGAGTGTGGCCAGAGGAACAGTTTGGCTGAGAAGCTGGTACTGGCACTGCTGCTCGAGCTATAACCCGGTAACTATAATCCTGATATGGATCTGGCTCTCGATCACTGCATCGTATAGGAACTACATCACGATCATAAGGGACTAAATCACGCTCACGATCTGGAAATGATGAAACTACACCCCCGACGAGCTCTACCTATTATGCTCTTGATGGATAAACAGGTTAATATACTGGTGATGAAAGATAAGATCAAGGAAAGATGAAAGATAAGATCGAGTAAATCGGGAGGGACGTTGGCCGCTGTGTACTGACCACCACGATTAGAAACGAACCAGCAGTGTTCCAACCAAATGGGGAATCTTGTTCAATCCATAGACAGACACTCATTTCCAACTAGCACCACTCGACCGATCTTCATTGAATTGTAGATTGGTGCATGCAATGGTAATTTTCATTGGAATAAGTTTATCGATGAGTCGACTCCCACTCACTTGGGCGCCCAAGGGCCGCCCCTCACTGACTGCGTGATGTTGGGCATCGAGCAGCTCACAAGGCGGCCCCTCACTGGCGGCCCTTGGGCGATCAGAATGAGTGTGGCCAGAGGAGCAGTTTTCCATAAGATGTGTCATCTGTCTGCCAGCCGGAAATATGAGACTACTAATATGCTCAAAGATTTACATAACACTTCAAACAACCTTTATAATAAGCATTCCGATCTACTGCTAGGAGCACATTTCAAAAATGCAGTGAACCATGGTCAAAATTCGCTATGGAAAATGGGGTAGTTGGATAGCACCAATGGGCCTGCTCTTCAGTTTATTAGTTGTTGTTACTGCTCAACCAGGTCGGTAATGAAACTTTAGAATTTGAATGAACGACTTAATAGTGTGCTCTTATGGGGATGCTAGCATGTTTCCATTTTGTCTACTGTGTTTAGAATCGTCATTTTATATACTGTTTTATAGCTCTTATCGATCATTTTTTGTTCAATATTTTGTTGGCAAAAATTTGTTTTATTAATTATTTTATGGCGGTCTAGGCGCAGGATTTTTGAGTATCAGTTACGGAGGAAAAGAAAATCACACGGCAGAAAACAGTATAGAATGGTTTACTGATGTTGATTTCATAGACGTCGGTTAGATAGGAGACATACGGGATGTCTATGCCTACGGTTCTTACTTGCAGACTCTAAGTTTTTCAAGAAACCTCTAAAAAATTCTTGTTATATAAGTTTCCTGTGACACCCGAAGATTATGGTTTGCCGTTGGAAATTACCTTGGAAATTAGCTAATAAATTTGGATTGCAATGTTTTTGAATTTTTTGTGGCAAGAATTTAGAAAACAATAATTTCAGCGGTGTAATTCCTGGGCAATCAATTTTATATACTTATGTTTGACCCAAATCCCATTTTAATACTTTTAGGTTCAGATTTTCTTTCATAGTTTGTCTAATGGAAATGCCATATTTAATATTATGAATCCAGTTCAAACTCTAATTAACGTTAGTGCATTGTACATTCATGAAGAATCTCTCTTTGGTCTATTGCAATTACTTGGGAAACCCCTACCTACGTATGGATTTGAGGGAATGTAGCCCACATAAATTTTAATGCGATCACATTCAATATTCACATAAAGACCATGCTCATAGACCAAACTTAATTTCATTCTTGAAAGACAATAAAATAAAGTTTAAATGACTATCATTGTTTTAATTGTTAAAACATTCATTAATCTATCTTGAAATGCATGCATCTTCTTTGTCTCCTTTTCAAAATTCCTAAAACAAAACTTTATCATAACCTAAAGAAATCTAGGTTTTGTGTTTTTAGATAATATATTTTAATGATAATCGAGTTCCCTTTAGTAGACAATGGAAAATTTTCTTTTATCTACAAGTTTTAATTTTATATACAATATAATTACATTAATATATATTATTTACAAAAAGTGTATAAGAAAAATTAAAAAAAAAGTTTATTTATTTACAAAAAGCAAATTCTAACTTTATATTTACATGCATATATAATATGTAAAACATAAGTTGGGCAAAAAAAAAATGCTGGAATTAATATATGTTTCATTTTTAAACTTCTAATGTGGGAAACAATAATTTTGATTAACTATAAAATTTAGTATTTTAACTTTTTTTAATTGATAATTTTCTTGTCATTTCAAATCTTGTATTTAAAATTTATAAAAATATAAAAGGATTTTTAACCTCTAAATAAGTTTTAAACTCTAAATAAGTTTTTGAATATTTATATTAATTATTTGTTCTTGTATGGTCTAATATATTATTTTATTATGAATTGCATCCTAATTTCTTTGCATTTTATGGTTAGAGTGGTGAAATTATTTATGATTTTTTTGTTTGTTTGTTTAATATGCAAGTTTCAAAAAAGTTGTAATTTATCTCTTGAAGAAAAAAAACTTTTTTCCAATTTAGGGGTTGATTTTAAAGTTTTTGTAAACAAGAGTATGGGATGTTTAGGCCATGGCTCTATTTTTTACCAAAAAAAAAATCGTGTATACTGGTATCAACACTTTTCTATTTGGGGGGTGTTTTTGGTGTTTTTTTTTGCAAAAAATATCGTTTTCATGTCTAGAGTTCTCGTTCATAGTATAAAGTTCTCGTTTCATAGTATAAGTGGTTCATAATGCTTGTCATAGTTGTCATAGAATCTGTCATTGCCTATTTTTAGCCCTATGACTCTTCCTCTTCCTTCATGAATGTTACCTCTTCCCTTCCAACTCGAATTTGGGGATGGCTCCATGTTTAAAGGAGGAATATTCTCTCATGTGGACCCCACATGTCCACTTATATGCTCCCAAGCCCAAGTAGGACCTAATGCCACTTCATTTTGGAGCATTTAACATTTATTCCATAATTTATTGGCCTATTTTTCAACCATCAATTTAGAATATTGAATTTTCATGAGAACTATAGACCTTGGGGTTAAATATCAATATATTAGTTCTTCCACATAACCCTTAACAATTGGGTAGGCCAAATTAATTATTTATCTGAAAATCATTTAATTGGGGACATAACACATTTATTGATGAAACACACAAAATTACCATAAAAAGTATGTGTGTTATCATGCCACATAAGCCAATATATGACACTATACCACAAATTGGATAACATGCACCTTTGTGCCACATGATGCCACTATGCTACATAGACCAAGCATCATGTACTGAGAAGGTTGGGGTGTTGCATTCCCATCCCCTCAAATTACTTCACCCTTCATGCCAAAGAATAGAAGAGAAATCCAAGATCACATCGTCCCCTATTCAACTGTTCCTCTCTAATAATTAGGGGTCAGATCACAATATAAATCTCAATAAGAATTAATACTATTACTAGTACACATGTCAGTAAAATGCTAGGGATTGACACCTCCCACAATATCAAGTGCTTGCCTTATAAAATTCACAGTCGATTATCATTAACTCTTGTGGGATCAAGTGCTTCTCTTTTGAGCATCAGGGTCAATTCCCAACAAACAAATTTATTATTGTTAACAACACATATGTTAGTGTATACAAGGATTAAGCCCTTCCATAATATTTTTTGCTCCCTTTTCAAAAGCTACAGGTCATGTCATCAAGATTAAATATCATTATGATATTCTTGAAGAAGATAGGGACTAGTGCCTCCATTAGGAATCAAGTGATTTGCATGTTCATTGGGGATGAGGTGATTCTACTTAGTACCTAGTAATCAACATCAACATTATGTTATTTATACCTTTATAGAAGATTAAGTTCTTCCAATCACTAACTAGGGATCCACACCTCCACTTGGGATTAGGTCATTCCAACTAAAAACCAAGGATCAACACATCCGTTGGGGATTAGTTTAGCTACACCTATGATGAGGATAAATTAATCCCAATCAATAAGCAAGGATAAACACCTTGATTGAGCATTAAATTAACTATGCCACCACTATGGATAATGCACTTCCTTTGCATAATAAAGATATGTGTCCTTTTCTGAATATCAAAGACAAATGCCTCCATCTATGATCAAGTAGTCTTTATCATGCAAGGCTTAGAAAAATCCAAGGATCAATAATTTATTTAGGATCAAGTGTGCTCCCTAACCATGTTTGCAATTTCCAATGTGTCAATTCAAGATCATTTCAAAACATATATATGTTGCATGATGCATGGACATCCATTGCTAATAAGTTATGTTGCATTCATTTGAATTCATAGATAGACGTGGGAAGCTTAGAAGGACTTCCAGTGCAAATTCCAAGTTATGAGCATCTCTACTTTGCCCTAGACATGCATTTCCTAAATTGTGGGAACAAGGGAAACCTTGTCTTAAGCACTATGACATGTCAAGGCTAAAAATAGCCTCCAAGAGGGCGCTCAAGGGAGTTAGGGAAGCTAAGAAGCTTCCACATGTGATTTGGTGGAAGTGGGAGACTAGGAATTGTTATACAAGTGGCGTTTTTTGGAATCTCTTCCCAACTTAAGTTGGCATGAGTCTCTTGGAAGGAATTCGACCCATATAGGACATTATAAGTTTATAAATGTCAATAAAAAAGAATGAAACCAACTTTTGATCATTTGAGAAATTTGCAATTGCATTTGTGAAGAGGGAGAGCTAGTGGATGACTAGTTTCTTGCCTTAGCCAATTTCGAGGGTGAAAGATTCCCATCCAAGTTGGTAATTAGAAAGACCATTCAGACCTTTCATTTGGAGCTTTAATGGAGTCATTTGTTGCAGGTGTAAGCTACAGGGAATATCATGGTTTCTTCTAATGCATCACATTCTCTCAACCATTTCCAGTTTTGAAGGCATATTCTTGCTCCTTGAGGGAGGGCGGTTTTGGTGAGCTATTGTACTCTTTGGGGGAGATTCTAATGACCAATTTATTTTGTAATATGAATTGAATACTCTGTTCTTCATCTACAGAAATTTTCAGGTCTAAATTCCAAGTAGAAGTGTATAAATCTCATTTTTAATGAAAGAACGGTGCCATTTCCCCACTACCTTGTTGTGAACCAAAGTAATGTTGATGGATTCGAATGGATAAGTAAACTACTGATGGTTTATTGATGAATGGAATTTTATTGATGTATTATACAAGTTTCATTTTCATTACTCAAGCATTTGAAGTCATTTTACTCAGTTTATTTACATTTGGAGAAGATTTGGTGCCATTTCCCCAAGGGTCGAACTAGTGATTTTTGCTATTGTTTGGGAGAAGGTTAGAACATACTTAATAATTTATTAATGGTGCAAATTAGACTTAAATAATTTCCCTCAGACATCCCCTACCTCTGTTCATAATTTCGAGTGAGTTTGGAGGCATTTGGAGAGTCATTTTCAGTACTTACCCTGGGGGGATTTGAACCCCAAATTGCTAGTTAAATTCCATACTTTGTCCAGAATATTAAACAAGTTTTCAGAAGTATTTTGATGATCATAAATCATCCCTGAACATCATAATCAAGTACAAATATCATTCATACACCTTCCTTGAATATTTGAAGTCATTTGGAGCCAATTTGAGACATAGAGACCAATTCCAGTCAAAGGGAAATTACTAGTAAAGCTCCCTACATTGGCCAGAATCGAAATATGGTTTGCAGAAGTATTTTAAAGGTCCAAAAGTATCCCTAAAACACATATTTATGTTCTAACATCATCCATATACCTTATCAGAATATTTGGGATCAATTGGAGCAATTTGGAGACCTAGAGCTCAAAACTAGTCAAATGTTGAACTAGGGAAGAAAAGTGAAAAATTGCCATTTTAATAAAATTCCTAACAAGGGACATTACAGTGGTATCAGAGCATGATCTTGGAACTTGATGTGGTCTGATATTCATGAGGACAAGAAGTCAGAGACCACCATTAGATATTGAAACCAAAAGTGTTTTGTTGAAGAGGAAAAAGTGATGAAAATAAGCCAATGGGTGAGCATATTTTCTCAAGCACGAAAACCCCATAATAGAGCAAATTAATTTCAGAGAACACCAAGGCCTACTATACCAAAATTTCTTGAAGCCAAATATGTGGAAGAAATTCATCTCGAATGGAAAAATTTGAGTGAAGGTTTTAAAAACACTATACCATTTTATGAATACCTCATTATCAAAAAAAAGCTTAAGATGAAGGAAGGTAACAAGAATCCATTCCAAAACAGAGAGTCCAAAGATATTGATCCTAAGGAAAACACGGGGCAAAATGCATCAACTTGCTTGAAGGTGCAAAAGGAAGAGACATCACAAGAGCATGAAGAATATTCTATTGAAAATATGGAAGATCATTTCGACACACCTTCTAGCTTAGACATGAATCAAAGAGAATCTACTGATGGATGCTTAAACTATGAAGGAGTAACTATTGATGGGTGCTCACACCTCTATGTTGGTGACATATAGATCACTTTTGAAAGTGTTGCTGCAAGCCCAAGTTCCATTAAGCATGATAATGAAGACCTTGTAGCAGTTGAAGAAGAACCAAGATCAACTTCCCCATCACCACTTGAGCTTCATGAAGTTGGTCCAAGAAAAAATGAAGAAGATGAGGAGGTTCATTTGCAAGAGCCTCATTTTCTTGAAGGGTCCTTAAATATGAATGAAAAGAAGATCCAAGAGTCCCTCAGCATTCTCCATGACACTCAAGCATTGGTGTCAAATTATTGTTGGAGAGCTACTTCATTGGAGGAAACATCCTTTCTTGAAGACATGGAGAAGATTCAAAGAGCAATGTGCCACATCAAAGGTAATTTCATGTCTTTGATTTTTGATAAAAACCATTTGTTTGAGCTTAATGAATTGTTACATGATGCATAATTGAAGAATAATGAGTATATTCATAAGCTCACAATTCAAAATGAGCAACTTCTTGAAAAGTTGCAAGATACTTGTTTTTCCTCCTATGTTTCAGATTGTCAAATGGTAGATTGTTTGGAGGATTCTCATGACGTGGTGGATAATGAGAAATGTGGGAATTTGATTGTGCTTAATGTGTTTGAAGATGAACTTGAAGAGATCCAAACACTTGATGTGGTGGAAGAGGAACTTGACTTGTCTCTTGATGAAGGTTATGCAATTTTTAAAGAAGAGCATGATTCCTCTACATTGGAACCAATCTATGACAAAGGTTTCAGACTTTTGAAGGAGCTGCATGATATTACCCATATGGATCCTTCCCATGATGAAACTTCTGCATTTTTTGATCAATTGGGTGAGTTAGTTCATTCTCCTACATCCTACAATTCCATGTTTTGCAGCATTAGTCTCAAGGAAGTATGGGTGGCTTTTTTATGGTGCCACATGAGGAGTATGGAAATCCTAGATTTACTTTTTATGATGACATGGTTGGAGCACATTCTTATTCACATTTGCAGTAGCATCCTTTGTTACTTTATGATGATGCACATCTACATGGATGCACTTATGATATGCATTTGAGTCACTTGAAGACTCATGGTTTTTCTTGCTCAACACTTGGTTCATTTGATGTTGGAGGAACTTCATCCAACACTTGGGTGAATAAATTTATGATTGGAGAACATTTTTGTTGGCAGCCACATACTTTGATATATCTTTATTATTCTCACATTCATGAATGTATGGGTGAGACTTCTTTGAGTCCTTTGAAGTCTCCTTGTTTTTCATGCTCATTATTTGGTTCAGATTTTAGTGGAGATTCTTCATTCACTTCTTGGATGAAAGAATACATGGCTGAATATTTTGATGCATATCACATCCTTTTGGAGCAGCATTATAGGACATGGGATCCTCACCTATATCATTGGAGAAGATTTGATGGGTCACTTGAAGATTGTATGCACTTGGAAAATGGTGGTCTACTTGCTTGGAGGTATAAGCACTTTCATGACTCTTTGATGAAGCATCTCATTGATGTACACTTTCATTATGTTATTATGTACTTTGATGATATATATTTTGTACTCATGATGATTGGAAAAATGCACACAAGAAAATGGGATCCAGGAATCCTCTTATCTGATGGTATGGGTTGGAGAGCACTCCTAATTGTTGGGGTGCAGTACAAGCAATGGGACCCTGGAATAATTTTTGTCTCATTGGTTTCAAATTTTTTGGGGAAACAAGCAGTATGGGAGATGAGTTTCCCACTTAATAAAGTGATTTTTATCAAAGTAGTGCCACAACAAGCATGGTGGTTCCTCTCTAAAATCTTCATGGAATCTCAAAGACTCAAGGTTGGGCAATTCAATGGCAACTTCAAAGAATTATACAAAAAGCATGTTCTTCAACACCCATGTTTGAAATTGCTTGAGGACAAGCAATATTGGGAAGGGAGGATTTGTCATGTCCCAAATTGGAATTGGGTCACAATGGCCTAAGCACATTGGAAATATTCATTAGAGTTTGTCAAATTGATGCTAAGGGTAAAATAATTGCCAAGGAGGAAAATTACTAATTTGCTAGGTTTGGGGTGGAGGCTTTGGGATTTGGAATAAGGGGAATAATAAATGATGTTTGAACATTCAAATGGCATAAATATTTAATAAAGGAGCTGAATAAATATCTACAATTGAAAATCAAAGTGGCATTTTATCATGAAGACACATGGAGGAAGGGGGACCCACATATGGCTAGATTTCTCCACTACACTTGGCATCATTCTCTCACCAATTCGAATTCAAGGTGAATGGTAACATACTTGGGGGAGTTCAAAATGTATTATTCATTGCATGACTTATCCAAGGTCTAAATGTGGAGGAAGAATAACTCCCATGGAAGAGGAAGAGGCAATTTGGAGTTAGTGAGACACTTGGGCTAGATTCCCTAGCTCTATGACAACAATGATGAAGATACTATGACACCTATGACACAAATCAGACCTGAAGGATGACATATGAAATATATGATATGTCAGGGCTAAAAATAGCCTCCAAGAGGGCGCTCAAGGGAGTTAGGGCAGCTAAGAAGCTTCCACATGTGATTTGGTGGAAGTGGGAGACTAGGAATTGTTGTACAAGTGGCATTCTTTGGAATCTCTTCCGAACTTGAGTTGGCATGAGTCTCTTGGAAGGAATTCAACCCATATAGGACATTAGAAGTTTATAAATGTCAATAACAAAGAATTAAACCAGATTTTGATCATTTGAGAAATTTGCAATTGCATTTGTGAAGAGGGAGAGCTAGTGGATGACTAGTTTCTTGCCTTAGCCAATTTCGAGGGTGAAAGATTCCCATCCAAGTTGGTAATTGGAAAGGCCATTCAGACCTTTCATTTGGAGATTTAATGGAGTCATTTTTTTCAGGTGTAATCTATAGGGTAGATCATGGTTTCTTCTAATGCATCACATTCTCTCAACCATTTCCAGTTTTAAGGCATATTCTTGCTGCTTGAGGGAGGGTGTTTTTGGTGAGCTATTGTACTCTTTGGGGGAGCTTATAATGCCCCATTTATTTTGTAATATGAATTAAATACTCTGTTCTTCATCTCCAGAAAGTTTCAGGTCGAAATTCCAAGTAGAAATGTATAAATCTCATTTTTAATGAAAGAACAGTGTCATTTCCCCACTATCTTGTTGTGAACCAATGTAATGTTGATGGATTCGAATGGATAAGTAAAATACTGATGGTTTATTGATGAATTGAATGTTATTGATGTATTATACAAGTTTCATGTTCAGTACTCAAGCATTTGAAGTAATTTTACTCAGTTTATTTACATTTGGAGAAGATTTGGTGCCATTTCCCCAAGGGTTGAACTAGTGATTTTTGCTTCTATTTGGGAGAAGGTTAGAACAGACTTAATAATTGATTAATGGTGCACATGAGACTTAAACAATGTCCCTCAGACATACCCTACCTCTGTTCATAATTTCGAGTGATTTTGGAGGCATTTTGAGAGTCATTTTCAGTACTTAACCGGGGGGGATTTGAACCCCAAATTGCTAGTTAAATTCCATACGTTGTCCAGAATATTAAACAAGTTTGCAAAAGTATTTTGATGGTAATAAATCATCCCTGAACATCATAATCAAGTACAAATATCATTCATACACCTTCCTTGAAGATTTGAAGGCATTTGGAGCCAATTTGAGACCTAGAGACCAATACTAGTCAAAGGGAAATTACTAGTAAAGTTCCCTACATTGGCCAGAATCGAAATAGGATTTGCAGAAGTATTTTAAAGGTCCAAAAGCATCCCTGAAACACATATTTATGTTCTAACATCATCCATATACCTTCTCAGAAGATTTGGGAGCAATTGGAGCAATTTGGAGACCTAGAGCTCAAAACTAGTCAAAGGTCGAACTAGGGAAGAAAAGTGAAAAATTGCCATTTTAATAAAATTCCTAACAAGGGACATTACATAGTCCTTCGAGTGGGATACGAGTTCCATGGGTAGGTTTTGTGCACTAGAAACAAGTTTGGATTATGCTACATGGTCAATGGAGTAAAGGTATTTAATCCCTTATTGAACCTTCTCGAGATCAAGTACCATGAGAAAAAACTAGATACAACAAACTATTTCTCAATAGGTGGTCTTTTCCCTATGAGCTATATATGGGTGCTATTAAAATGTTTCATTCAGTGGATGGGTCTTGAGGCCTTAACCATAGTGGTGGTAGGGAAACATCATCCTTAAGCCCTTGACATTTATTGGGGGAAAGAAGCATTATCCTTAATCCCTAAACACAACTTATCTGGATCAAGCACCATTAATGAGCCCTCAAATGTCCATATACGACCTTTGTTGGTTAAAAATCGCCTCCAAGGGTGTTATATGTGCCATCAATAGGGTAATTGTGCACCATGAATGTGTCTAGAGGTCTATTCAATGTCATAAGAGGAGAATAGTGTTCCTTGTTCCCTAAACACCTCTTCTTGGGTTCAATCACCAAGAACAACATCTACAAACCACAACATAAACCCTCTCTCAGGGGTCTCTGACATCAAGTTTGGATATGGATTCCATTAATATATTTTGCACATTGAGGATGTGAAGCAGGGCGTTGAACATGACCGAGGAAGGAAAATAATCTCTTCAATGATATGGTTAGATATTCTCAGACTTAAGGGCCTTGAACGAGTCCTGGAACCAACACATGAGTCTTTGTATGGATTCTTTAAAGGCCCTCAACTGGGATACATGTGTTGTGGGTATATTTATGCTCTAAAAATGGGTATGGATTGTACCACATGATCAAGGGTGTAAACAAGGGTGTTAAACCCTAATTGAACCTTCTTGAGCTCAAGCACCATGAACAAACCTTAGACATAATGACGTGATCCCTCACTAGGGGATATTCGCCCCATGATTTCACTATGAGTTCCATTAAGATATTTCATGCACAATGGATGGGTCCCGAGGCCTTGACCACAGTCACGATAGGGAAACAACAACTTAAGGCCCTTGAAATTGGTTGGGGGACATATACGACATCCTCAAGGCTCCCTAAACAGATCCCCTCAAGTCCAAGCACCATGCGCACATCCTAATACCACCAAATAGGAGCTTGGATGGTTTGTGGGGCCTTAAACATCATCAAAGATTGAAAACTAGTGTATGAGTATCTTATTAAAGCTTATTGAATAAGAATATGAATACAAATATTGAATAGGAATGCATGCACGTTTATTAATACATGCACACTCTTGATAATTAAAAAAATGTTGGGGCTGCCATTTTTCATCTATGTGTTGGATGAGTTGTTTGCTTTGGTTTTATCTTCGGAATTGCATACCTAGTGGTTTAGATTGCATAAACCAAAAAAATCCATTTTCCTAACTCTGTATCCTTAAGGTCATTTTCAACCACACTTTCAAATATGAACCAAATATTCATTGTTGATGAAACTACTCACACTAATAGAGATTTGTATGTAGATTTTAATTATATGTATTTTTAAGAAAAAATATTGTTTTCTAACTTTTTATTGATTTTTATTTGTACATATACCATATTCCTAAAATACATAGGTATGTCATGCCAATTCAAAAAACAGATTATATATGATGCACAAGTATACATGGAGGCCTACACACTTAAATTTTTTTTAAATGATTAAGTTAAGTTAAAAGTCCATTAAACATTCTCTTAACACTTACCTCATAATTTTAAGTCCTCGTAACTTTATTAATTTAAAAATATATATAAGTTAACATTGGAAATTATGGAAAAATAGTGATGCTCAAGAACCAACTATTATGTCCAAGTGTACAATTTTTTTGGAGAAATTCCATCATTTTTATAATGGACTAATGTTTTTAGCAAACACATGCATAATATTTTAGAGGAAAAATGACATAACACTGTTATAAAAAAATAAATTTTTCTTAGTTATACAAATTTTCCATAAATAAAAGTTATGTATTCTTCAAACTCTTTTGGTTTTATATATTTCATATTTTTACACCATATTATAATAATTTGTTTATATATCCCTAATAATTCTTCAAAATTTCACCTGAAAGAAACACTAATTTACACCAATCCTTATGGACAATTCTTCTTCATTAATAACTCATTCCAAAGATTAACCTATTCCAAAAGTTTTTTAATATTTTGAACATGTAAAAATCAACACAAATGCACATTGATGTATATATATATATACGATTTATATTTAATAGTGACTATAAAGTTCATGCAAGTAGCGACCAAGTTTTTAACATTCTTTTTTAAATGTGTAGAAAATATATAATGTGTTTAAGGTACTAAATAATTTGTTAACATTATGTTTAAAGGTTACATAATATAAGATGCTATATTGTGATTAGTGAGATAAATAATTTTGGTATGATATACTTAGTGAGATTAATAACTTTGGTATAATATACTTGTGTAAAAAATATTAACTAAAAATTCAAAATGATTAGAAGTTCATAACGTGTTATAGTTGTTTATACATATAAATATATAATAATTTATAAATGAATAAATATATATAAGAATTGATATATCTATTTCACACACACATATATAACAATATTTGTAATAATTTAATATGAGTGGTCCATTGGTTCTAGATTAGATCTATGTAAGGATATGGGTCCAATTTCATCTGTTGGGTGGAACATAGATAATGATCATGGCCTACGACATTGTTTGAGCCTAAAATCCAAGAAATTGGTATCAATATAATGCTCTTGGGGCTTGCATTGTAAGCCATGCATAGGGATTTAAACGATGGCATAGTATATTTAAAAGTGATATTTGACCAATAATAGGCATATGAGCCCAAACTCAAGCTTTAATATAAATATAAAGGGGTCTCCTATACCAATCCATGGCTCGGGGAAAAACTAGGGACTTATGTACTAAACATTGCTTCTTAGGCTCATGGGCCATTCATAATGCTCCTAAATCACTATGTAGATCATCCAAAATAAATATTTTGCATAATAGGGATATGGGCATGATTTCATCCATCGGGGGACACAAGAATGTGCATCATGGCCTAAAAACCACATAGTTAACACTATTAATGCTCTTATGCCTTGAGCATCATGCATGGGGTCCTAAACTGATAAATAAGGCCCAAGAAGGAATATTTGGTCATCAAGAGGCATATGGGTCTTCTCTTGAGATTTGGGTACAACATAGAGTTTTATATTAGCCTATTAATCCATGGTTCGAAGATAAAAACTAGGGACTTATGCAACATTTCCTCTAAACTTCATGAACCGTGAAGAAGTTTGAAACCACAAGGAATCAACAAGGAATTTTTGGCTTAATAGAGGGTAATGGGCCCAATTTCACCCATTAGGGGCATTAGAGGTGGCCATTATGGTCGAAGACATGGTGAGAAGAAAAAATACATGGGCTTAACACCAAACCAATGCTCTTAAGGATTATGGGCCATGCATAGAGCCATAGACCACTACACATACCCTACAAAATGGATTTTTGTCCTAAGGGAGGGATATGGTCATATTCCATATGTTTGGGTTAGTAAGGATGGGTATCTTGTTAACCCATTACATCAAATATGCACTCATAGAAATTTAGACCTAACACTAAATTTGAAACCTTTAGAAACACCTATGAAAAATTCATATTTTTAAATATCAAAATGGTGTACTTGAATGTTCAAAAGTGTAGAAAATACAAATGAAAAAATGGGTAGATCATTCCAACAACAACCACATACTATATCTAATAAAATCAAGTCTAAAACTATGACATGGAAATTAAATTAGTTCAACACAATCCCAACATTAAATATACATGAAATCTAAAAACCAAATAAGCATGCTAAATCAACTGAGCACCAACCTAATTATTGATTACAACAACATAATAAATCAACTACAAGTAAATAAAAATAAGAATAATAAATATCGTATATATATGCATGCTAAGCCTACAATAAATAAAATACATATAATATCTAGAAAATCAAATTTGCACACCCATCTACACCAACAATCACACATAAAAAATAAGATTGCATAACAACAAGATAAATTTCTCACAAGCTCTAAAAACAAAATACTACAAAGTATTATTCCCCTCATACTCTTATAAAATAAGATAGGAGGAAGTTACGAAATAACCCTCTAGAACAGAGGGATCCACTAAACCCTAAGAATTTTTCAACCTTAACCCACTAAAACACCATCCAAGATAATCTTCTCCAAGTACATAAGGCTCACATGTGCTAAGGCTAGGTGGTTACATGACAACTTGTGCCAAACATTCTTCTCCAAGTAACTAACTCAAGTTATTCACTCCGATGCGTCAAGGTCAATGAAGAACATGCCAACATGTGCCAACGAGCACCCACTCCACATTTTTTAATATGACACCATAGATTTTTTGTGTAACAACTTAACTAGTGTACCCTTCTAGTCCCATGTAACTCCAAGTGCCCAAAATAGGTGAAAGGGGACTATGAGACAATTCTTCCTCATGAAACTCTCTTCCAATAATGTGTCCCTCTAACGACAAGACTCAAACATTCTCCAAGAAACATGTAAACTAGTGCTTCTTCTTACAAGTAAAGTGTTCTACATCACACCAAGATTCTCCCTCAACATCTCAAACTTTCCCTTTGCCAAAAGATTTATTAAAATATCAGCAACTTGCAAATTTGTAGGAATGTAATCAATAACTATTGCTCCCTTCTATATTCTTAACACTCTTTACAATCTTCAAGATGTACTTCCCTTGTCCAAGGAAGACTTCATCAACAACCGAACAAACTTCTAATCCTAGCAAAAGACCAATGTCCTCAAACTTATGTTGTGCACATGAAGAAGCGCAACTTAAAAGAAAACTCATTAATTCTAAAATATCAAACCTGTGATGCATGCATCTAGTCATACTAGACTTTCACCAACATGTGAATATAACTATCTCTCCCATGTACCTCAAAACTTTTGACAACTTTAAAGCAAACGCCTTATAAAGTCCCTACATCTTTGTAAGTAACCTTCAATCCTCTCATCATTCATCATGAGCATGCTTGAAATCAATCACTAGTTATTCAAAAGGCTTAACTTGTTCACTAATAAAAATGTCCCATTTCAACTTTTACATGAAAATGTCTAAATCAAAATTTCCACCATTGAAGTAAAGATGGTAATTTAAAAATAAATATTAGATTAAAATACATAAATAATTATAAAATTAAAGGACTTAATCTCAAAACAATGAAATCATTAACACTACATGTTTTATGTTTAAAAATGTTGACACATCATCTTGGACTTCATCAACTTAAAATATGTTGGAAGATGCAAACAAAATTGTGTGTATTAGAATACTAGACAAAAGGTTCATAAATTCTCTCGTGTAGATGATTAAGGAGCATCTTCATACATAATTGCCATAAATGCTTTTTTTTTTTATAATTATGGGAACAACAATCTCTCAAGAATATATCCAACAACTTGCAAACCCATAAATTCTTGATAGATGATGGACTTTAATCTTAAAGTCCATTATCAATTATGTTTTGTGTTAAATTAAGCCATGGCAACTGTGTTCTAAGATGTGGGAGCACAATTTAATTATATATAAATAATACTCAATTGCCTTTTTTTCACCATTTTACTATATAATGTATGAATGCCTACATTGAGATTTTGTAGCTTGAGTGAGTTTGTTAGAAAATGTATAACTTGATGCGTTGCCTTTGTGTCTCATTCATTGAATAGTGCGTGCGTAGTCAATTTTTAATTTTTACTATTTAGGATTTAATATTTATATTAATAGGTGTTTATATTTTAGAATTTAAGTGAGTAGTAAGTATGCCTTTCCTAAATCGTAGGAGGATGAGAGAAGTGTAGTGTTGTAAATTCGAAATAAACAATTATAAAAAAGTATAAAAAATAACTAGTAGCTGATAGGTAGTGGCAAACAACCAGTTTAAAAAGGCATGGACAATGGGTTATTCCAACTACACATAGATAACAAGTAATAGATAACTTGTTAATTACACTTTAACTTGTGACCTATCACCCACCACAAATTAAGTACTTGTGCTAATTATCATTTTAGAGAGGTATAATAGAAAGGAGTAATTTAATAAGTGAATATATTAAATTTTTTTTTTAATTATATTGAAAACTTTAATCGGAATAAAAAAATTTGGTGTTATTTTCTCCACTTTTCATGAAATTTGGTGTTATTTTCTCCACTTTTCATCAACAATGGAGGTTGATCTCCACATATCCTAGATTGGACGAGGATGAGACAAGTGTACTGTCCAGATTGATTTTATGGTCTTTGTAAATAAACAATTATAAAACAAAAAGATATAAAAAATAATGGGTAGTTGATGCATGGATAAAGAACAACCCATTTAACTAAGAAACCGAGTGATAACAGCTAAATAAGACATAGACAACGAGTGATTACAACTAGACATAAAAACAAGTAACAGATTTAATTTGTTATAACACCAATATAATCAAAATGCCCAAAGCCCAAATTTATCAAGTCATTCCAAGCACCATTGTGCTCCTATCTTTTCATCGGTGGTGAGGAGAGCCACTCAGCAAAGAAGTTAAAACAAGTTTCAGATCCCCTACTTTCACATCCGGAAAGAAGTGGCTCTGGTCACTGCATTTAGGTTAAGTATGGATATCACAGAACATTGAAGAGAACTGGAAGCAAAAACTGTATAAAGTTTATTAGACGAAATCTAAATCACTTCATTTATTTAGCAAAACAGTTGGTATTTACAATACGATGAGCAAGATTCGAGGATATGGCACATCAATAGATATATATTAGATTTAGCAACAAAAAAAAGTTGTTACACACCGACAATAGACGAAGCAGATAAAGATCACGTAGAGTTTGTTAAAAATAAACGATTTGAACTAATTTGATGTTGGAGTTAATTGGAAGCCGAATCGTAGGAAGCTTGAGCATCTAGAGCGCCTTCTCCTTCGCTGATATTTTCTGGCTTCACCTGACGGCGTTGCTCCACATACTCAAAGCACTCCCTCACGACGCTGAGTATCTGAATGTGAGTGTCAAAATCGTTGAGCACCACATTCGAAGCATTCTTTCCACCGCTACGATCTACCACATAATTCTCTATACAATGAACAAAATCTGCGCCGGATTCCATAGCAACGATTCTTGCGAGAATCTGCAGGTCTACGGACGCCTTCTGCGCTTCTTTCTTGTGCGTCAACACCACCATAAATTTAAGCCCTGCAAGACATCAATGTTTTCATCAAATTTCCAATGTTGAGGGCGTTTTAATCAGATCGATAAAATGATCAACAAAATGTTGGTGGACTATTGAGTGTTTAACTTTCTAATCAGGGCGTTTTCTCATTTGAATTCATAACTTTCTAAGAGGAATTCATGTTGGTTATACATGTTGTTAACCATTCAAAGTTCAGACCACTAAAACTGTACAAGTTTACAATCCTAATCCTATTGACGTAATACTATTTGAAGAAATGCTGAAAATAGTCCAGAATTTGTGACGTTGAATGAACATGAATAGCATCTCTATATATTTCTAAATTAATAACTGGACAATACTGAACTGAAGGTAATAGTGCAACCATTTCATGAAGAATACCTTCCTGGCGTATAATTCTCGCTAAAGCTGGCAAACGATCGAAAGCAGGTCCTCCCATATAAGAACCCCCGGCTTTCATTACCAATATCACACACTCGGGCACTGTTTGAACTTTCCTCTGCTTGGCAGGATCTTTTGATTCTGATATATCAGCGCCTTCAATTGCTGCATCATATTGACCCCTTAAAACGTTTCTGATTGCATTTTCATCGATATCGTCAGAGGTTGATAAACATGGAGTATCGATAATGTTCATCAAATATTTTGGCTTTCTCAGTAGTGTATTCCTCACTCCAAGCATTCTGTATTTAGTCCTAGTGTCTCTTATATCTGCATGCATTGCCAACAGGCCTTCTTCCTTGTAAAGAACTCTGAACATAGTATTAATAAAGGAACTCCGACCATGGTTCTGAAATCCAAGAACCAGAACGGTGATCGGCTGTTTCGAACTCGTCAAAAATTTGGCGGCTGCATCCCTGAGTTGTTTATATTGTTCCTCTAAGACATGATCCTTGATTTGTTTATATTGTTCTTCTAAAATATTAGCCCTCCTCACATTATTGTATGCCAAGAAAGCAATAGCTGCTGCAGCAGCGGCTGTTCCTAACAGTGGAATTATCGCATTCATTCTCAAACAATGATCTATTTTGGCAGTGTAGGCAATTGAGCTTTGGCCTTCAACTGATTTTAACTACCCAAAACTGCTATAAGAAGGTGACGGATTAGGTAATGGGTTGGAATTCTTGCCCAGCGGACTGAGTAGGGAATACATTGATAATTCTGAGTTTTTTTTCCTGGGAAACAAGGTATAGATTCAACGTTCCAAAGCAAAAGTTATGCCCGTTACTTCTGCACAAAGCATGCATAAACGGTACCAAAGTTTACCAATTCTGTCTGGAGAATATCGTTTTAAATGGTTCCTTATGTCATGTAGCTTTAAAGGTCTCGTAAGGTACTAAAACACGGTAGTGTCAAAGTCGATGTCAAGTACTATTGCAAAACAACAACTCTGGAATTTCGCTTTATTTTGGGTCGGTCTGACCAAGTTACCAAAGAGGTAAAGTTTAAGAAATAGAATCGGAATAGATCAAACATTTGTTGGGCTGAGAGGTGCTCCACAGTTTAGTACGAGGGAGATCTTGTATCATGTGTCGAGTGTTTGTCGAGTTTGTGGACAACTCAGGGAGATCTTGTAACATGTGTTGAGTAACAAAATAATACAAAGTAAAAAGTAATAAATATTATGTTGGCCATAAACAAAAAAGAATAATACAAAGTAAAAAGTAAATATGAGGGAGATCGTGTAAGTTTGTCAAGTAAAAAAAAAAGTAAAATCATCAATGGAATAAAATAAAGAAGTAAGATTTAAAGATAAGATCCCTCTCATAGAGCCTAGGATTTGGATCTAGGCTAGTTTTACATCCATTGAGGGTTTCTACATACGTAGTTGGATATGCTTTGGTTGTTATATATAAATTCAAATAATATAACCTTTATATTGATATATTTTGGTGGTTATATATAGATTCAAATAGTATAACTTTTAGACTACGAAAAAATATTATAGTAAATTGGAGTTAAAAAATTAAAAATAATTAAATATATTATAGTTTAGCAAATTTAAAATACATAATTTTAAATGTTTTGTATTTTTAATTAAGTTGAAAATAACCATCAATCAATCTTAAATCTTTAGTTTCAATACCTATCACTTATTACTCATAAACTACCAAGAAATTTGAAGTGAAACTTGACTAAACTTCATGGTAGCATTGAAAAATCTATAATAAATTCTAAAGTAGTCAAACGTTTAAGTGAACTACTCATAATGAAATATTTGTTGAGAAACTTGAAACACTACATAATTAGCATTGAAAGACAAACTTTTATGTGAAGTACTCAGTGAAATATTTGTTGAGATACTTGAAACACTTCATGGTTAACATTGAAAGATCGTCAAACTTTTATGTGAACTAGTCATGGTGAAATATTTGTAGAGATACTTAAAAAAACTTAATGGTTAACATTGGTTTCTAAGATCTATTAAGTAGTCAAACTTTTATGTGAATTATTTATAGTCAAATATTGTTGAGAAACTTAAAATACTTAATTTTAATGATTAGCATTGAAATACCCTTAAAATAGATTATATAAATAAATTATATAAAGTAGTCAAACTTTTATGTGAACTACTCGAACTCTTGATATAAGGGATAATATGGTTGGTAACAATATAATTCAGGTCATGTTACACATTTTCAGCACATTCTTCAAACATAAATAATTCAATATTATTTGTGACCATTATTACCATGTCGAATTTAATAGTTTTTTTATTTTATTAGAATGTTTTGTCGTTATTTTATATGTATAGTTACACAACTTTATATCTCGACAACCAACTAAAATTGTTGAAGATTTAAGTATCTAATAATAACAAAAATAGTAATTATTATAATTTAATAAAATTAGGATTTTTGCAAGACCAATAAATCAAATTTAATTAATGTAATGTAATCATTAATAATTCCAATTCCTAATAATGCAATAAGAACAATTCTAAATGTTAGAGAAAATCAACATTTCATCATGCTTTATTAGTTTTAATGGGATACATTAGAATATCTAGCATTACTATTTAGTTTTATAGGGAACTACGAAACATAGTTATCAAATTTAGCTAAACCATCCAAATAAATTCAAAAATTTGGATGAGTCATTCGATTCGACCGAATGTTTTGTTAAAATTCAATTCATGTGGTTGTTGCAGAGCGGAAAGAAGGTTCGTTCATCTAGATGCAGTCGATGATTTGCTCTTTTTAATTCCTAGATCACTCAGAATCTATTCCTAGATGGTTCTATTATGTTCATCCTTTTCTCAGTCTATTGGTCCCCTACTACTATGGTTTGTGAAGTTTAATAAGCATTGGATAAAGAACCAGTCCTAGAGCCTGTTGATCGAATGAAAGGAGCATCCTTTGTTCGGTTTTGAGTCCCTTTTTGAAGTCTAAATTACCCAGAGCCACCTACATGAAATTGTGTTCAAAGCAAGATCAGAGTCACTTACATGAAATTAAAGGTAGGTCCATGAAGTTAGTGGACCTTTATGCAATTGGATTTCTGGAAAAGCCACCCATGTTATGGAAATCAATAACACGCTTGCATTTATAAAAACTAGGTCTGGGAACCCCGAACCTGGAAACCTACTTGACATGTAGCCAGGTGAAAACATCGTGCATGCATTCGTGAGCATACAAATCACACACACATTTTTTAATTCATGGCTTAGAAATTGAGCACACTTTATTTAAAAATACAAATTTGCTACTCAATGCATAATTAATTTCTTATAAATCATGCACATGATTTGTAATTCATGGCTTACAAATCATGCATGTGTTTTGTAAGTAATGAATTACAAATATCGCACACACTTTATAAGTCATGAATTACAAACCACACACACGCTTTGAAAGTTATGAATTCACATGCACACTTTGAAAGCCATGAATTACAAATCACATGCGTGCTTTGTAAGCCATGAATTAAAAATCACACGCGAGTTTCATAATTCATGGCTTACATATCACATGTGTGATTTGCAAGTCATGCATTACAAATCGTGTGCATGATTTATAAGAAATGAATTCTAAGTGGGAGTGGAAAATTTGAATTTTTAAATAGTGCATGCACGTTACTTGACACTTAAAACTATCCTTGTCACAAATTTACGTGTCACTTCTAGTCCTATGTGTCGGTTTTGGATTTAGATTAAGAGTAAACAAGTATGTGGTATGGAATTGACTAAACCATAGCTAATTTAGCATTTTTCCCTTTTATGAAATATGTGTTTTTGACGACCCGCTACAATATGTTACACATAATCTTGGATGATGAAATTGCAGACATACATAGAACTCTTTCTACATAATACAAATATGTAAATAGAAAAAAATATTATTTTTTTATATTTTTATTGGGTCATATCTCCTTAACTCAAAAAATACATTGTTTTCATTTCTCGACCATTTCATTAAAAAATTATGGTGCACTACTAGACACTGACCTCTACATGCGCTAAGAAATTCAATCTATCATCATTATATTAAGACCTTCAAAAGCTACACCAACATTTGGCGTACTAATTTCGAGGTGTGCTCACTAAATTTTTTCTTAAAGTACTTTTTTTTGTTGGAAAAATAATGCCACACTAGTGCTATTTGTTATCTACATGTTTACCAATTTTTGTATATTTAAGCCATCATTTAGGCACTCAAAGGTTGCACCAACACCGACATATACCTCAAAGTAAGATTCATTGTGTAGGTATCTCAAAATATCTATATAAGTTGAGGGATGTCTGTTTTTTTAGTTTTATATTGCATCTAACACATCAAAAGATACCATCATTAACTTGCAGTCACCCTTAATCCATGTAAAAAGCAAGATTAAATTTTGAAACTATGAAGATAATCTCAATGTGATTAAGGTACCGAAAGCCAAAATTAATTTGGGAATATATACATCATATTATAATTTTAAATATATTGTTGAATCCTTTGCCGAAATCTTTTCAAACTAAAACTATTTTTATATCATACCTAATTCAAATCCAAACTCAAACTTGATAACTATGTTACAAACTCCTTAAACAAATTCGTCGGGAATATGTGCTAGTATGACCAAAGTCCATCAAAGCATACATGGGAGCAAATCGAAATAATGTAAAAGCATGAAATCTTAAAATTGTACAACTATAACTCGACTCACATACGTCCAATGATTTTAAATCATTACCTTTCTCGATATGTGTCATCAGTGTCATTTTCCTACGTATGTAGCTTGCTTGATTAAAGCTTGGAAGTTGAAGTTGCAAGTTGAGACTTATAATTCTAGTTATAAGATTTGCAACTTATAATTATTGTTAAGAATTGTAATCTTATTGGTCATCAGTGCATTAATTAGTTGAGTGATTAGTTGGTTAGTTTGATTAGGACACTTTGATGTCCCATAGTATTTTATGGCCCATAGTATTGGCCTGTAGTATTGTTGTGATGTAATCCTATATATTCTTATGGTTAATAATGAGAAGGCAATAAATATGCCCACATGTGTTCCTTCCTTTCCATCTTATAAACTTTAACATGGTATCAGAGCGCATGGCCCGATCCATACCTGCTTTATTTGGGTAAGAATTTTCACAAAGTGGAAAGCACACAAGTAGATTGAGACATGAACACATCAGTGTGGAGGAGTGACGTTTCTTCACAACATTGGGCCGTGCTGTATCTATTTTTTATTTTTTATTTTATTTTTCCTTTGGAAGCATCGACACACCCTGTCCCTATCAGGAGCTACGTCACCCTTCCACTGACACACCTGCTACACAGGACAATCACATCGCTGGCGCACTCTCTGCACAGACTAAGCGCGTCTCTAACGCACTTGTTGCTAAAGGAAAGTGCAGTGATCACTGTTCACTTACACACATTTTTCCCGATGTACCTTGTGACGCACTATGCTAGTTATACAAGTTGTGGCACTGTGTTTAAAAGACAACCATAAAATATGGCTAGTACCAGTATGAAGTAGATCTCTAGCTCAATGTTGACCGACACCAACTATGAATTCTGGTCAATCAAGATGCAAATGTTTATCCAACTCAACAAATGTTGGGTTATGGTTGAAAATGAGTTCAAAGAACTAGATATAATTGCTCTAGCCGCTATGTCTGATGTTCAGAAGAAATCCCTTCAAGAAATCCCTGGTTGCAAACAGATTTGCTCAACAATATGGTGTGGACTATGATGAAACCTTTGCTCCAGTAGCAAGTATGGACACCATTAGAGTTGTACTTGTTGTTGCAGCTCAAAATAAATGGCATGTTTATCAAATGGATGTAAAATCTTCCTTTCTCAATGGCATACTTGAAGAAGAAGCCTATGTAGACCAACCACCTGGATATGGTGTCAAAGGTCAAGAACACAAAGTGAGCAAGCTCAAAAAGGCCTTGTATGGTCTAAAAAAAGCTCCACAAGCTTGGTATAGTAGGATTGATTCCTACCTCATCAACAATGGTTTCAAAAGGAGCAGTAATGAGCCCACTCTGTATGTCAAAACATATCAACAAGGTAACATTCCGATTGTATGTATTTATGTTGATGATATGATTTACACTGGAAATCTGATGTTGGAAGAATTTAAGACAGTCATGAAAAAGGAATTTGAAATGACTAATCTAGGCCTTATGCAGTATTTCATTGGTCTGGAATTTAACCAAAGTGAACATGGTATCTTCATTTGTCAACATAAGTATGCTACATACATTTTGCAGAGATTTAGAATGGATAAATGCAAACCAGTAGGAACCCCCATTGCTACAGGCACCAAGTTAAGTAAGAATGATAATGGACCAGTAGTGAATTCGACAATTTATAAAAGAATGGTAGGTAGTTTAATGTATTTGATTGCCACTAGACCCTATTTTATGTTTGTTGTCAGCCTGATCTCTAGGTTTATGGAGTCTCCCAAAGACTCTCACTGGAAAGTTGGTAAAAGAATTATGAGATATGTTGCAGGCACAGTTGGTTATGGACTTTGGTACTCTCATTCACTAGACAGTACTCTTATAGGGTACACTGACAGTGATTTTGAAGGAAGTATTGATGATAGGAAAAACCCATCTAGTTATGCTTTCCATTTGGGTACCAATATGATTTCATGGGCCTCTCAGAAATAACCCATTGTCAGCATGTCTTCTACATAAGCAAAATATATAGCAGCAACTACAACAACATGCCACGCAGTTTGTATTAGAATACTTTTGAAGGATATGGGACACACAAAAAAAGATCCAACTCCTATTTTTTGTGACAATAGTTCTGCAATAACATTGTCAAGGCATAATTTCTTTCACAAAAAGAGTAAACATATTGACACTCGCTATCATTTCATTCGTGAGCTAGTTAATAATGAAGAGATCACTTTACTGTTTTGTGGCTCTAAGGAGCAATTGATTGATATGTTTACCAAACCTTTGGGAACATTTGCATTTGAGTTTCAGAGAAAGAACTTAGGCATTGATAGTTATGAGAATATTGTTCCAATTGAGATTAAGGGGGTGTGCTAAGAATTGTAATCTCACTACTCATCAGTTCATTAATTAGTTGAGTGATTAGTTGGTTATTTGACTAAAACACTTTGATGTCCCATAGAATTGGCCCGTAGTATTGCTGTGATGTAATCTTATATATTCTTATGGTTAATAATGAGAAGGCAATGAATATTCCCACATGTGTTCCTTCTTTTTCTATCTTTACCTTTCTCTATATGTGTCATCAGTGTCATTTGCCTACATACGTGATTAAAGCTTGGAAGTTGATGTTGCAAGTTGAGACTTATAATTCTAGTTATAAGACTTGCAACTTATAATTATAAATTCATGAAGAAGATGCCTCATCTTATCTCCTTTCGATGTCACAAATATGGGGCTTGGGACTTGCAACCCATAGTTCAGAATTATACACTTAATAGGAATGCAATTGGCATGATGAACACAACACTTGTTGTACTTAAGATTGACGATACCATAGTTAGAAACCAAATGGAACTCTATATATATGGACAACCAATGAAGCAAATGTACAAAGTAATCACAAGATAACAACCGACAACATATAGGCGTGTCCTCATCCTCCCATAAGTGCATGTTGATGATAACAAATTTTTATTATTATGTTAACATCCCAGATCTACCATACATATACGCCAGATTGGTTACATTAGTTGCAAATGGTTAATTTAAAGGATACCTAGTCTTTGCGCACAAACCATTTTCAAACAAAATCAACCCTTCTTGAAAAATATGCATCGGTATTGTGTTGTGATACAGAAGCAAACGTGGAGAGGCAACGATAATGGGAACAAATTCGAAACACGGAGACCGTTGATGGATCTTCGTCTTTGTAAATAATAAGAAGAGTTTGACATTTCACGCCGTACGGCTCCATTATGTAAAACTCTAATTTTAATGTGTTATTATCATTCCCAAAGATGACGTTGAGCTCGAAATCGAAGTTCGTTGCCAAATGCCAAAGATGGTAGGTTTTCCTGGTTTGATTTAGTATGCTCATAGTTAAATATAAGCATTTTGTTTATTGCGTTGAAGAGGCACATTCTACAACCCAGTAGAGAGGGATGTGTAACTCCTTCTGTGCTCATTCTAGAGATTACACATGTCCTTTTTAAAAAATAATAAAATATTATAAAAAATAGCATGTCGGCTCAAATTAGATTTAAAACATTTAGAGTGGCATATATATAAAACTATACAAATTAGATAAATTAAAATGCTTCTGCAACATTTTCACTTTTAAAAGGGGTTTGTACATCGAGAGATTTGATCCCTCTCGATGCTTGGTAGATCCCATTTTAAGATGGATCTATTCTGGTGCCAAAACAATTAATTGCTTGAACCGTGGATCGTTTCTTTGAACTTAATGCATTCCATCGATTTGTGGTTGGGAAGAAATGGAGGACTTGAAGGAGTTTTTCGTCCATCTATTCGAAGCTCTAGCTTTCTATGACAACAAACCATTGGCCTTGAATGATTGAACACTGGCTACTAACAATTACAAGACATAGTCTCTTGGCAATTTCACATTTAGTTGTCAAAATTCTCCTTTTACATAGATGGATCTTGGAAGAGCAGAGGAGAATCCAGGTGGTAGGTAGGCGGGCAAAACCATCAAGATTCAACGTAAGGAAAGGCAACCCAATAGATGAACACACAATCTAATTTGGGTTTGTGTTTTTCTAAACTTTGTTTTGATGTGGCTAGATGCATATGTAATTTTACTACTGGAAATGGGCTTTAAAATGATGGAATTTCTACCATATCAATTGGTAGATTGTCTCTATGATAATTTGTGTTGTATTTTGGTTAATGGCGAGGTTCCTACAACAAAAACATGTCATTAAATCCTAATGGGATGGCTTGATTGACAATTTTTTTGAAGTGCACATGTGTTTCCATCAAATCCTTTCATTCTCATTTCAAATTTCAAACTCATCTACAACCTTCTTCTTTGCCCCGAATACATTCAATCGTCACTTAGTAAAATTCTTGGACCATAAGGCCTTGGTGAACGTGACCCTAGTAAGTGGCATCTTATCCCTTGATGTCGGCATAGACAGGGAATCAAGCCTATAGAGTTGGATGTAACCATCGGTGTGGTAGGGCTTCATTGAGAAGGTCCATTGTCATGCCATCGATGTTTGTGCCCAATGGGTGCCCTTATTCACGACATGAAGACATATGGTTGGGAAGCACGGTGTGACTTGGGCGCGGAGCTGAGTGCATCGCAAGGGAAACATGATGTATGTGATGTGGGTTGTAGAGCCTTGTGGCATCAATGAAAACTAGCAGTAAGAAATTTCCTAAGGCATGAGATCGACAAGATGAGGCAAGTGTCTTATAGGCATGGGAACATAGTAGACTTGGTGCCATGATGAGCAGGACATGAGCCCAAGGCACCCAAAATATGGGGTTACCTGTGGAAGTGGGGATACTTGGAAGAAGTGTGCCCACACATTTGGGACACTTACGAACCTGATAGATGGCACATTAGGGTGTGCTTAGTGGACTCACCCATGAGAGGCTTTGAAGTGGGCTCACTTGATGCACCACATGTGACGTAAAGGGGATACGAGGAAGACTTCAGGAGCAAGACAAGGAACTCAGAGACATATTTGGGCTCAAGCAAGGTGCATGTGGATCAAGCAACGAGCATGCATATCGACTAAGCATAACCGAGACTAGCTCACCTCAAGTGGGGCACACACCTCCTTAAGACAAGGGAGAAGTTTGGCACCACACACAATAAAAGGAAGGTCACACTTGGGTATAATGAATCATAAGCAATCAAGTCATACAAGATACTAGTATGATCTTAGGCACAATTAGGAGCAGAACTGGGAGCACTTGGTAGATGGGCCACATTTGGAAGAAGGTTGGGCACTCTTTATTGGGTGCAATTAGTGGTAGATTGGGTGCACTTGCAGACTAGGAACACTTGGAAGCAAGCTGGGTCCACAATGGAGATTGGGAACACCCTGCAGTAGGAAAGGCACACTTAACAACAAGCTAGCAACACTTTGTAGGCGGGGTACATTTGACAGTTTGGGAGGAAAATCAGTGAGGGAGACAATTTTGGGTGTGCACAAGGTTGAAACTACAAGCGATCACAAGTGGTAGGGAAATCTTGAGTTTGGAGGCTCTTATTTTGGTTTCCTTTGTATTTTGTAAGTGGTTGTTAGCAGTGGTCAGGTACCCTCTTGTACATTGTATACTATTGAATAAACATTTGGACACTCTTCTTGAGTGTCACACCTATCTCTTGTGTAATGTGTTGTGGCTACTTGTTTATTGAATAAGACATAATTGAATAATTGACTAAGTGTTGAACTAAGTAACTCTTGGATAAGTAAGTGAGTATGGTTTGTGATGATATAATAACGTGTAGCTCAAGGCGTAGTTATGGGCATGACTTGAATGAAGAGTCATAGTTAGGGGTGCAGTAGTGGGAAGTTGGCTAGGCCCTCGCAAACGAGACATGCTAGTGCCACACGCTCCTTGAAGAAGGAAACGAAAAATTTGGGGCACTTCTCCTGGGGTTGTGATAGTTGGAATCAGAGCTATTTGGTGTGCTCTTCACCACTTTTCTAAGGGAAAAGTTGGTATCAGAGCACAGTTTGGTTGAAAATTGGTGTTTCCACTGAAACAAATTAGTCAATTTGTGCACAATCTTAGACAAAAGTGGGCACAACTCCTACGGATTGGATAGGTTGAGGGCGTAGCCTTGGCAGAAGCTAACAAACCCCTTTGTGTGCTGGATGATGAAAATACTTCACTTTTTGTGCATCGGTAAGAAACTTATTGCAAGTTGGGAAGTAGTCATCTTAGCAAGGTGACGAAGTACGACAAGGCACTGATGGCATTATTGGATGAGGAAAGGGCCTCAAACCATGAATACGGTGATGATGGAAAAATTCCAAGGGTTGTGAAGATGAATTCCCAAATTTCTATGCTAGAGATTATAGTGAGGCAGTTGTTGGACTCCATGGAGAGCCATGGGGAAAGATTGGAAGCCTTGGAAGATAGAATGAATGGAATCACTAGGTCCATTGATGGCACACTGAGGGCGCGTAATGAGGCTAACATGTTGTGCTCCGACACCGCAACACTTGTCGCAAAAGTTGAAGAATGGTTAAAGGGGGTGGAAGACTTGGTTAAGTCCGTTGTCACAAAATTTAATGACCAAGATGAAACCATCAACTTGTTGAAGCAAAAAGTGGCTCGGGGAAGCAATTTGGTGGCACCATTAAGAATTATGATGAAAAAACCATATTCAAATGATGGCACTTGTGATGTTAAGTTCTTGGGTAACTTCTATTTGGATGTTGAGACGTACCTTGGATATATTGGAGGAAGCTCGGATGAAGCGCAGGTGAATGCTACTGCGATGTTTCTGAAGGGTACCATGAAGCTTTGATGGAGAACTAGGGCGGAAGACTTGGTAGTTGGATGCAATGTTGCAAAGATAGACAACTCGGTGGATATGAAAGCAGCCTTGATGGAACGATTTGGACTCAAATATCAACCTTGGATTGCACGAGATCCATTGATGGGACTCAAGAATGTGTCAAGCCTTCAAGCCTACATTAATTCATACACTAGCCATATGTTGGAAATCCCTGACATGTCTAAAGATGATCGCTTATATCATTTTCCGAAGGGACTTTAGCCTTGGGAAAAGATAGAGTTGCGAAGGTAGAATGTGCAAAGTCCTGATGTAGCGATAAAAACATCAGATAATTTTCTTGACTACAAAGCATGGTCAAGTAAAACCTTGGAAGATGATGCTTCGAGAGAGAATCAGGCATGAAAGAATAAGAATTTAGAAAAGAATAAGAAACCATACGGGAAGCAGGGAGACGAGTAAAAGGAATGACACTTGGATGCGTCCAAATAAAAAAAAGAAAGGCAAGAATTTTTATCCTTGGATTTGTGAATAGAATCACTATGCCAAGAATTGTCCACAAAGGCAATAGACTCTCAACGCAACTGAGAAGAAAACGCAACCCGTTCAATTGGTTTCATACAAGTATTGAATGCGGTAGTAGCAAATAATTCTATTGCAGGTTAAGAGCATGGATTCAGAAGACTTAGTTATGTGGAAGTGGTGATAAATGGCATAACAATCATGGTAATGTTTGAATAAGTGGCCAAGGAGCTCGGTTTGGATCTTGAGGCCGAGCACAACTCCTTCAAAGTAGTGAAATTGGAAGTAGAAAAGATAGTTGGCATGGTCAATGGAGTATCTTTGAAGCTTGGGATGTGGGAGGGAACTGCGAACATCACTGTAGTTCCCATGGATGAATTTGATTTGGTCATGGGGCAGGAGTTCACGAGGATGTTGAAGGTGACGTTGATCCCTCACTTAGGTTGTTTGGTCATTCTTGAGGACCATAATCACACAATTCCTAATGTGCAGAGGCATTTGGGTGTAACATTATAGATGACTACAATGAGCATGGTTGTTGCAAGCAGTCAAATCAAGCCTTTGGATGGCGGAAAATGTGGGTGCATGGTTGCAAAAGGAAGATCAGATAGGAGAGCTTCGGTGAAAATATCAATGTAAGTTGTGACAAACAATGACTTAATGAAGTCATTGGAAGAGAGATTCATTGTATTGGAAGCCATCGTAAACATAATGGAAGCCTTGATAGGGGAAGCATAGGATGCAAATGTCTCAAGAGAGTAGCGACCCACGAAAACGAAAGAATATGTGCATGTAGAAGAAGGGACAACCATAGAAATCATGAACACAACAAACTTGGTGAACGAAGAATTATTGATTGACCAAGGCAGTAAGGATGGAGCTTGCAAACCTTGGGGTGGTTCCAAGGAAGTAGGAAAGAGTTCCTTGGGTGTGTTTGGACAAGAGGATGAGTCAGGTGATCCAAAAGTCGCAAGGTTGTGGGTTGAAGGTGGCGGTGTTATTGGCATAAATCTGCCTCTCTTTCTTTAATTGAGCAGGAAGTAAAGAAACCTTGAGATAGAACCATAGGAGATAGAGATGGGATGGAGAGTTGATATGTTCGGAGGAAGTAGTTGTGTAGGCCACTTTCCCACTTCATTCCACTAGAGCACCCAAAAGTTGGCTCACTATCTAGGAGCAAGCAATGAGCCAAGAAAGGGGAATCATGGTGATGGTGCCCAAGAAGAAATAAAGGTGCAGTGAGGCACATGTTCAATAACAATTTTTACACCCGTGGGAGATGGAGGCAAGCAAGATTGAAGATGGGCACAAGTATGACTTGTGTGAATCCATGAAGATGGTTAACACTTTTTGGCCAAAAGTGACAGTGAAAATTCAATTTTTAACTCATTCATTAAATTGAATCCCTAAAAAATCATATATGCCTTGTGAATTTCGACACGCAACAAGAAAACAAATTGTAGGGAATTATGTTGTCTTTCCACCTATATATATTTTTAAAAATAATAAAATTATTTAATATGCCAAAATTGCATTTAATGACAGGTTTGTTCTTGTAAATTTCAGCAAAAGTTTACAAGTGGCTTGTGTGCACGTAAAATAATTTAGTGATAAATGCATAATTTTTGAAAAAAAATCTATGAACATAATCTACACAAAATTCACTGGGACACACATATTTTTTTTAATTTATGATGGAAAATTATATTTTTAAATTTTCGAAATTATATTTTATATTTTTAAATTTTTAATTGCATTTCGTACACATTTTTTTTGCACATAAACCTTTTTTTATACTGGTTACACAGATCGAAAAATAAAAAAATACCCTTTTGAAAATAAGGCGTTGGTCTAAGGCGTATGTATTTTTTGAATTTTTTTTGTTTTGTACTTTTTATGTTGTTGATTTATTTTTGCGCTGATTCGAAGTTGTTGACACGGTTTTGTAAGTGCAAGTTTCAAAAGAAAAATAAAAAAATTATCATATGAACTTAGAAACTCGTAAATTATGTGCCAATGGATAAACGGTTCATTTACAAATCCATTGGTATGAAGCCCACCATCTAAGGTGCATCCTAGGCTAGGGTTTAGGTCTGGAAAAACGAGCATAATTTTTTTTTATAAAATGGGGCTAAAAGTTTGTTTCTAATCCCTCAATCGAGTTAATATCTTGATCGAGATTTTATAAATTCTTGATCGAGCGTTTGTGTGCATTTTTTAAATAGCCTGTTCGAGCTTTTAAAATGCTCGATCGAGCTTTTAAAATGTTCGATCGAGCTATTATCTCAATCGAACTGATGTTCTCTCACTTTTCTATTCATTTAGCCTTTCTTCCTTCCCTCTAATCACACCCGCGATTTAAAAGGCAGACATAGGTGAGAAACCTATGCAATACAATTATGCCACTAAAGATTTTGGCCAAATCCATCTCAACTAGTCTTGAATATGTCTCGAATAATGAATGTTATTAAGATAATACAATATTTATATTGTATACTAGATTAATTTATATTGTAATTTTAATAGTTAATAGTTAACTAGAATAATGACTAGAAATAAGTCATTATGTTTTGTCAATTTTTATAGCTATTAAAAATTAAAAAATAAATAAATAATTATAATTTCAAAGAAATTAATAATGAGTATACTTTGTAATTGCAAATGTAACCTTCTTATAGTTATATATACACATTAAAATAAATAAATTTCCTAAAAAATATGTTTTTTTTTTTTTTCGAGAAATTTCAAAATGTTGAAAATGACAATAAAGAGTTTCATACGCAATGTCAAAATTAGAAAATTTTGTAAGCACACATAAAAGAGGATTTTCTTCATTGAAATTTCAAAATGTTTAAAAAGACAACATACAAATTCATACACAATGTCAGAATTAGAGATATTTGTGGACACGTATATAAGAGAGATTTCTTTCATGTAAACATATGATGCTTGATAACTATATCCTGGATTCATATCTTGAGCATATCACAATCATGTTTAAAAATCGGATTCAACCATGAGATTCAACATCATTTAAATTACCAAGCACATTTTGTATGTTCATTGTAGATCTCTTTATAAAAGAAGAAATTGTAACAACTTGCATAAAAATGGTAAAGATATCCATACCAAAAAGATGTGTTACATTAGCATGATTATATTTGAAAAATTCAATTTATCGATCTTTATTTCTAATCATTATATTTAAAAGTTTTTGTTTAATATTTGATATTTTAAAAATGGTGTTTAAAATAAATTTATTATTATTTTTTCCAAATCAACATTTTATAAAGTGAAATCTGAATTTTACTTTTCCGTACAATTACTTTTTTTAAGACTATACATTATATTATATTGCAAAATAAAACCATAGAGTCATCATTGAGCTAGTAAATCTTAGACACATGTCTCAAGACTGGCTTTCCCGGATAGCCTAAAAGTCTAACTTTTAAGGAGTTCAAGACAGAGGAAATAACTAGAACTACAACCATTAGATCTGGAAAAACAAACAAGATAACTCCTATTACTATGCCAAGACAAAAAACCACCATCTACATGATCATTAGACATCATCCAAAATTTTCATGATATGCACATGAGAGTCCTTCGGCTGTATAGCAAGCTTCACTTCCGGAGGCTGAGGCACGAAGACACAACTAGTGGAGACCCTCGTCAGTGAGTTGATATTATCGACCAATTCCTTAATAGCATTATCACAGTGAGGGTGGTTAATACAATTATGCCACTCACTTGAATGTATCCCACATAAGGGACATCAAAACGATTACCTTGAATGTTACCCCTATACCACTAAACCATTGTAACCTCAAACACCTTTAGTTAACCTACTACTCCTAAACCTCCTAATACATAACCCACTAACCCCCAAAATCTAACCACCTAATCCACCTTGAGACACACATATGTACTCGACACACTTAAGCAACCAATCCAACTGAGCGTTGGTCACCCATAGAAGCATGCTAACCTTTACTATGATGGTGATCCTCACTTAATAAACATAAAATATGTGCATAGGTGATGCACCCATTTTATGTACATAGGAAACACACCTTAGTGTTAAAATATAAAATTAAACTAAACACTTGATCTGTAACATTAATCCTCATATCCTCAACCCCCTGTATAGCTCACATACTACCCTTGAACCCCATAACACCTCTAGCCCTTAATCCACTCAAGCATTTAATGCACATAGACACCTAACACACTTAATAAACACACATAATCCTGAACTAACCCAATTAAGTTTACATACAAATAAGCAACTAATCAAACTAACCAACATACATAAACGAATAACCCACATAAGAATTGAATTAACATATTAAGACTCAAATATAGGAAACAAATGCATGTGATATACGATGCACATATGGGTCTAACATAACTAATGCTAATTTTCTTAAATTGTAATTGTACAATTGTGAGTTGGTAAATTGTGAAATTGTATTTAAATATTATGCTATAACTTGTAATTGTAACTTGTAACTTATAACTTGTAATTGACATCATGCATGGTAAACATGACCATACAATAAATAACATACATGACCATACGATAAATAACATACATGAACATAAGATAAATAACATGTATACACTCAACGACATAAACATAAACATAAATAGCATACACTCGTTGACATAAATATAAGATAAAATTAACATACATGTGCACATAAACAAGCATACTTATTAAAGATAAATAACATGTACACACATCCACATAAACATAAACATAAGATAAATAACTCATTTCAACATAAACATAAGACATCATATATCCATGAAGAAAAAATATGATATGATATAATCCATCAAGTTTATAAAAAATTACTTGAGTGTATATGTGGATAAAACAATAAAAATAGTGCACAACATGAACACCTATCATCCAATATGGGGACCAATCCCTTAATGGGATGTGTGTTCATCCCCACTACTAGTACCTCCTACACCATTCCCCTGGTGTGGGGACGACATGTGATCGAAAAGGATATCTAAAGACTCAAACTACAAAAATTAAAATTTAGAACTCTGTAAGTTAGTTTTAGATTTAAATAATACTTAAATTTATAAGAACACATATTTTTAAAATTTTAAGTGGATGGATCAACTTACCTGGCTCGAGTCCATGGTGATATTTTCCATATCATCCTGTGTGGCATCTCTAGGACAATATTGAGTCAATGGGACCTCACCAGGACGATGTTGAATCAACCTTTCCCACTCCTCTCTGAACATCACTGGAGCATCGATTCCCAACTGTACATGAGCCTGTGTATGGTGACATCATGCATGTTATCAGTAAAAGAATAATAAATGAAAATTACAAATTAAACATCAACTTGAATTCTATATTTCATTGAAACATAAGTTATAGTACTACCTCATCAACTAGAGGTCGATGATTGAAATCCGAATGAGACTAGAACGTCTCTCGCTCCTCTGCATCCCTTTGCCTCTACCTTGTACAATTTGAGCAAAGGACAAGACAAAATTTACGATAAAATAATTGAAATTATACGCATGTATGTAAGTTACAAGTTTAGGAACTAGCATATGTACCATGGGGACATTATCGAGGGAAATGGTTTCCTGGCCAACCAATGGATAAATGGAACGGGTTGATCCATAAAGTCAATCCTATGCATGGAGCAACAAAAAACAAATCAATATTACTCAATTGATTCTTTTAGATGTATATGTATTAACGATGATTATTTACTGACATATAATAATAAAAATTTAAGAACATAAATATTCATGTTGTATCGGCGGTGGCATGGATCTCTCATACATACAAGAGTATGAGTCTCGGGCATGTATAGCATATGACACTAGAGACTCATAGTCAATGAAACGAATATCCAAATAAAACATTCACAGTAAATTAGGCTCTGTAGGTCCAAGGGGTGGTCTGGACTTCTCCTCCTACATGACAACGATAACACTACCCAATGTAGTGCGCATGGCACCCGCCATCAAAGAACGCATCTCAATTCCGAGGTGTGATGACTTGACTATGTCCCCAGGTCGTAGAAGCGTCCGACTAGGGACAAGAATCAATCAAGGGGGGGTGGTATAGAAGCAGGGTCTCTACGATCCCCTGGATTCTAATAAGTGTGTCTCCACCCAATTCCATAGAAAGGTGACGGTGTACTCGTGTAATCAGGATGCATATGTATAACAAACTCTGCATAAATATGTTTATCAAAGTACAAGGAGACCTGGTCATGGTGGGGGAAAATTCCCCACGCTCCAATAAACCTATGATAAATATGAGACGTATCAAACTCAAACCTGAACTCCCACAATCAGAGTGGTTGTCCAATCGAGCGATTAAGAGGGATGTCAAACAAAGTGCCCCTACCATCCTTTCCCCTTGTTGTGGTTTTCATCACCTCCCATTTGTCAGGACCTAATACCTAATCCTTCCTCCTCTGGAAAGAATCTTGCCAAATGTCACTTCAAAGGACTTGTCTTCTGGTGGATTTACAACAACTCATCAACTACTTTGATCATCATGGACATCGATCGTACCGGTGGGAAATCAGGGTGCATGGACTGTACCTGGACGCACAAGGCGGAACAACCAATCATGTTGTGATATGATATCCTCAATTGTGATCCTGGTTATCTCATCCTCTAAAGGAGCATAAAAAATGGGATCAACACCTGACAAATAGATAAAATAATGTATCATTCAAAGTACAAAACATCGATACAAAATTTAAGGATACTAATATATTAGTAAAATAAATAAATATGAATTTAATTAGTACCTACGTAATCATGAACCTCGTCGTTGTGCTTTGAGGGGGTCAATGGGTCTTGGCCATCGTGCGAGGCACTGGCCACCATGCTGCCAGATGGATGGTCATTATATATTTTGGCTGGTAGGGTTCCTAGACACAAACAATAATTAATAATTAAACACATGTACCGTGTATACAATAATTTTTACTTCTATATATGTAATTCAATTGAAACCATACTATATGTAAACAATTTACATATGATTCCACTCGTGACTTGGAGCGAATGTTGCATCAGTGGATAGTCCTGATGATCGTGACTTGTGGAGGGAAGAACCATCCTTTGGAGAATGATCTACATGAAACAATGAATACAAATCATATATTTTATCGTTTGAATAAAATGATGTTCGGATGTTCATACGGACCTCATGATGTTTTGAAGATGGTGAAAATGATTATTAGGATGATGAGAATGATGAAGTGAACAATTAGGATGGTGTCACTACATGGTAATGTTGTCATGATGATGTATCTTATGTAAAATTGAACTTGAGTATGTCAAACATATTTTTGTGGAATGCCCATTTTCCTATATAGTTTGGACAGAGGTGGTTTCTGAGCTTCAAATTACAGTGGATTGGTCTAAGTTCTTTGTTGGGTTTTCTTTTGAATACTTACCGAAAAAATGGATACATCAAGTCCCTCAATGAGGAATTTAAGGAGTTTTTAATATTTTTGTCAACAAGTACAAGTGACCAGTTTCAAAATCATGGGTTTATATAAATATTTTCATAGGATTGATGGAGTACAAATTCACGAGCATAACTTCTAACTCTGTGGGGATTACTTCAATTTGTTTCTTCAATGAGTTTTTTTTATCCCTTATGGGGCATCGGGCAAAGTTTCTCTAGAGCAGTGGTTTTGATCATAGGGATAATCCTAATGGATCTCGACATGGTTGAGGCCCGACGAAACCCATGTCATAGGAACAAAAAGAATTTTCTATGCATCTAGTGTTAAGAGAAATGTGTTGAACTATTACAAATTACCTCTTGAAAGGATCCTTGGCCTTAGAATAAGGATAGGGAAAGAATCAAGAGGAAATAACACTAGAGGTATGAGTCTTAGGGCCATAAACATGATCAATGGAAGAAACTCAGCTCAAGAAGATACTGCAAACAACCACATAGGACCTCTTAATTGTATGCTTGGTATAAGAGTGGTTATATCCTAATGCTATTAGGAGGTTTTAAGAACTAAATATAATTCTCAATGACCTTGACATGTTTGGGGGAGGAAACCTAGACCTTAGGATCTGATGGAATATTTATCTATCCATGGACAAGAAAAACAACTTTAACCACTACACATGACCTGTTGGGGACATCCTTTACCACTATGTGGGAACATTTATACAAAAACCATTAAGTGGTTTTGACTAGTATATATAGGTATCAGGGTAGTATCACGAGACAAAAGATCAGAACAATAATCAAACTACCATATATGACCTCCTGATTGTACCATTGTATTTTGAATGGGGATGTGCATGCCACTAGGATATTTTGAGGACTAGGTGGTTTTCAACATGGTTGGGTGAAGAAACTTAGGGATTGAATTCTAAATGAAACTTATCCATGGTCATGAACAACACTTTTTCCCAACAAACATTACCTCTTAATCAATTTATCCTTACCTCTGAGTGGGAATATTGGTGTTATTAGGAAGTGTCTGATATTAAGTACGAGTCTTTGGGCTTGGATATGGCTAAGGAGGAGACATAGGTTTTATTCACTAAAAGAATATTTAAGCATCCAAGTTTAAAAAGGACACTTAATCCACAAGACATGAATTCTTGAGCATTTATTATCCTTCGCTTACATTGATGATATTGGTAGTATTAACAAGTTTGAGTAGTAGGCATGGGTGTATGGCCGTGGACTTGATTGAGGTGAAAACCTAAAATTTTGTCCCTAAATGAATATTAAAGTTGATGGAGGAACATTGGCCTTAGGCCCTAAATTAATCTGCCATGCATCTAAGGCGAAAACCAACACCTTAAACCAACAAACACGACATCCTAGGAAAATCCTTAACCACTTAGAGGGTACATTAACATCATTTGATTTTTTGAGAACTAAGTATATTTAAATTTGATTCTATGATCCTCGAATTTCAAACTATAATTTTTTTTTCTTTTGTAAAAAAATATACACACACACACAAAATCCAAAACTAAATTATAAAACACAATTAAAAATACAAAATCTAAATTAAAATATTAAATAAACTAAATTATAAATTTATATTAAAAAAAACAATTAATGAAAATAATTGGTTTTACAAATATTTTTTCAAATACACTAATTAATTTACTAAAGCTAAATTAAAAAAAAAACTATTTTCTAAGGGTTTAAGAGTTATTCGATCCTACCTGCTTGTATGGAGGCCACAACAACAAGAGGGACTTGTTGGTGGTAGCTGTTAGCGACGGCTTGACAAACCCTCAATTGAACTCACAAACCCTTGATCGAGCTGTTTCCGATAGCTCGTTCGAGAATTTGAATAGTATCCATCGGGATAACAAGCTGCTGGAAGTTGTTTTCCGATTTAATAACACTTTTTAGGAGATCGATTGAGATATTTTCTCGATCGATATTTTATCTAAATAAAGCTTTAACCCTCGATCGAGCAATAGAGCTTGATCGAGGGTTAATTAAAGACTCGATCATGAGTTTTTAATTAGCTCGATGGAGCGCTTTTTTAAGCCCTCAATTGAGCTTCAAAAGCTTGATTGAGGGCTTAACAAAAGCTCGATTGAGCTCCTTTTTTCCGCACTCCATGCCTTCCGCTTACCAAAATTTTTTACACATCTTCATGGGAATATCCACTTGTGTGAGATAAGCTTCATGATAGATTAGGGTTTCTAAGTCGTGGAAGCAACTTGGTGATGAAAATTGAGGTCCAAGAAGCATGTAGAAAGAGCAGGTTAGGAGTACATTGGTTTAAGAAACTTATGACAGAGGCATTTCTTGAGATGGGCACAAAGTTGGATTAGTTACACAACTTTCCTAGACATGATGGCGTAGTGCATATGTGCATGAGGGGATTGAGCTAAGGGAAAGTGTAGAATGACTCTTAGAAGGTGTGACAAATGGATGAGTAAGTCTAAATAGGTTGACTTGAGAAAAACAAGTTGTTGAGCACTTCGATGACCTTGGTGAGAAGGTTGCTTGGTGCGTGGTAGACGTCAACAACATTGGACATATTCTTTTGGATAGATTGACTCGTACAAAAATTTGGGCATAAACATTGAATCTTTGACATGGGAAGGTAGTGTGGAAGCTTGGTGACTGACAACATCATTTTGGATGGAAGCAGTATGGTAGAGATAGAGGTGGGCAGAAGGCTTACAATTAGATGGATGTTGTCGAAAATAGAAATGACTTCAAGTGGAGGAGGATGAAATTCCCTCGGCATTGGTTCTTGATGGGATCCCTTCTTCACAATGCGACGATAGAAGGTTTGGCAGCATGGTGTGGCTTGGGCAGAGTTGAGTGTGTTGCAAGGGAAACATGATGTGTGCGATGTGGGATTTGGAGCGTTATGGCATAGTAATAAATTTCCTAATGCATGAGATTGACAAGATGAGGAAAGTGCCTTATAGGCACAGGGGTGCGATAGGCTTAGTGCCACGATGAGCTGGACGTGAGCCCGAGGCACCCAAAATATGGGGTTACTTGCGGAATTGGGCATACTTGGAAGAAGTGTGCCCACACATGTGGGAAGCTTGCAGACCCGACGAATGGCACATTGGGGTGTGCTTGGTGGATGCACCCATGAGAGGCTTGCAAGTGGGATCACTTTATGCACAACATGAGACATAAAGGGGCTACAAGGAAGGATTTTGGAGAGAGACAAGGCACTAAGAGACGAATTCTAGCTCAATCAAGGGTGCATATAGATTGGGAAGAGGGAATGCACATTGGATAAGAATAATCGTGACCACCTCAAGTGGGGCACACACCTCCTTAAGACAAGGGAGAATGTTGACACCACACAATAAAAAATGAATCATAGGAAATCAAGTCATACAGGACACTAGTCTAAGGTTGGGAATATTTAGGAGAAAAATTGGGTGCACTTGGTAGACATATCACATTTGGAAGAAGGTTGGGCACTCTTTACTGCGTGCAAATAGTGCAATACTAGGTGCACTCGGAACCAGGTTGGGCGCATAGTGTAGACTGGGCACACCTTGCAATAGGTAGGATGCACTTCGCAGTAGGTTGGGCACACTTCACAGGTAGGGTACGTTCGAGAGTTCGGTAGGAAGATCTGTGAGGGATACAATTATGGGTGTGCACGAGGTTGGCACAGAAAGGGATCATAGGTGTCAGGGAAGTCTTGAATTTGGAGGATTTTCCCTTAGTTTCCTTTGTATTCTATAATTGGTTGTCGATTGTGGTTAAGAACCCTCTTATACATTGTATACCATTGAATAAATATTTGGGCACTCTTCTTGAGTGTTGCAACTATCTCTTGTTTACTATGTTGTGGCTATTTATTTAATGAATAAGAAATAATTGAATAATTGACTAAGTGTTTGAACTAAATAATTGTTGGATAAGTAAGTGAGTAAGGGTTACGGTGATCTAATAGCTTGTAGCTCAAAGCATAGTTGTGGATAGACCTTAATTAAAGAGTCATCATCCAAGTGCTGTAGCCACAAGTTGGTTAGGTCGTTGCAGATGAGACACGCCCATTCCACACGCTCCTTAAGAAGAAAACAAAATATTTGGGGCACTTCTTCTAGGGTCGTGGCATCCATGCTCCTCGTCTCACCAACCATGAAATTAATAGTTTCACAACAACATAATGGGATATTTGAAATAAAAATTATATAACTATTGTATCATAATAAAACGAGAAATTATATAATTATCATATTAAGTACTTTTTGCTAAGTTAATTTACATTATATTAGATATAAGTAAATGAAAAAAGAAAAATAACGTAAAGTGGGTTTGACCATGAATTATTAGGTGATTTTTAAAATTCATTTTCAAAAAGTATAACTAGAAGTAAGCTTAGTTATTTATGTTTTGTATTTTTTATTAAAAGAATATAGAAATTGGATAGGGAGACTATTCACATCTTATTTTATTTTATGATTTTTGTTCTTAAAAAAACAAAAAAAATAATCAATGTTTATGTAAGGATTGTTAAAGGGAGACTATTCACCTTGATAATTTTTCATGACTTTACCAAGTGATTTAGGCCAATGCACCCCTCTAGTTCAATGGAGTGGTCCATAGCAAAAATTTGGGGACATGACAGTCCTCCCCAACCAATATTGCTTGTCCTCAAGCAATTTTAAATCTGAGTGTGGTAATTACATGTTTTTCCTTCCCCAACTTAATGCACAAACCGTTTCTTTGCCTCCTTCCTTAGTGATGTCTGTTTATAAGGATGCAATTTGAAATAGATCAAGTCATCAACTCTATATCCCACAAACAGAACCACACTAAGGCTTAAAATGATGTCATCGTTCCAACCTAATCGAAAAGAGGTGAAGTATAATCTGCTCTATATATGGTTCGGCAAGGTATTGACATCGAAATACTTCTGACCACTGCCAATAAGAAGAAGAAATCTACACTTTAACCACTCACACAACTCCCCAATAGACTGTCCCACTAAGAATCTCATCATATGAAACAAAAAATTGACTCTCTCACCTCCGGGTATGCTGCCGAAAATATGACTAGTACTGTAACTCCAAAATCCCCAACTAATCTCAGAAAGGAACCACCATGGTGCCGCTACGCCACTCTAATCATAACCATCCCATTGTCATACTCTGTCTGCATCCTCCTCTCTTGGATCTCCAAACTAAAAAATCTTTAAAAATTGAACCTACCACCATGGATAGTGGTTGGCATAGGCATCCAAGTGAGGTCTACAATCTTATTTCCATACTCAAACCTGAGTATAGAAAAGGGAAGTTTGTCCTAATCATTAGTCATGAATATGGGATTCTCATGAACTCTAATCATCCCCTCAAAGATATAGCTCCATCTCCCCTACTATCCTATCATCAACCTAGTTGAAACAACTAAGTCCAAAAATGATCCTAGGGTCCCAAATGAACTTGAGAAATGCAGAGTGTCTATTGCATCCACCTTTGCACTGTATAGTATCCACATGAAGAGCCTCCTATATTCTCTGAATCCACCTAGTAGGAAAATACTGTATCCCTTCGTCATAAGGTCTCCCACCTAGGAAACTAATCCACTGCTCCACATGGATAGGCTCTTGACAAAGATGGCTAGCTCTACCTCATGTGCTAGCTGCTAAACTGTTGAACCAAGTAACACGAGGATCCCATTGTCTATGTTGCACCCCTCCTATAAACATTGTCATCAGGATCAACTTACCACTCTAAAGGATTCCAGGATGCCACCGCAAGATTGGAAGTTCATCACTCCCAATGCTCCCTCGAACCTCTGTGAGCCTCTCCAATAGAACATGAAGCTCCTATTTTGCACCATGCAAGCTGGTCTTATGGCTCACATCACTATCACCTGTCCCATCCAACCGACTCAGGGGAAACTCCCATGTCTTGCCATGAATGATGAAGGCATCAAACAACAACCATATATGCTTATGTTGTTGCTCACAATACTGGAAGGGAACTGGTGTGTGAAACTACCCTCTACTGATGCAAGTTGAGCTCGACCTCCATTGTGTATTTGTCTTTGTTATGGAACTATCAACCTAATCCATGTATGCAAATACTCCTCTATTGGTTGGTCCATAAAAGGTGTACACATTTTCCTCCTCCATGACTAAGTCTCCCTCCCATAGATGCAGCTCATGATCCTCCTGATGCAAAACAAGTACTTGGTAAACATTCTCCATGTCAACTCTCTCCTCAAGTACCTGCAAATATGAATGCTCCTCATGTTCAAATCTCACACGAGGCTCCTCCATCGATCCATGATTGCAATCATCCATGTACAACTAAATGTCTGAAGTGTAGGAGGAAGGGTGTAATATTTCCAGGTTCCTACGAAGTTGTTCAACCTCCATATCCGATTCTTGAAGTGCTTTTTGTCTGTTTTTCAAGGAATCATGGGTGATCTCAAGCTCATGGGTGAGCCTGTCCACTTCCTCCTCTTCTTCCTGTAATGCACTATGGTAAATCTCAGCAAGCCTAAGAAGCTGATCGCTATTGGAAAGAAGGTGTAAATAGTCATCTTTCATTTCCACCACTGCTTCTCTAATTGCTAGTAGATATGCAATGGAATGTTTTTCCCCCAAGCTAACATCTGTCCTTGAAGCTTCCCAACAAAAATATGCCACTAATGCTTGCGTATCATCACAATGCTTCAAGGCTGCCATAGTATTTTCTTTGTTTACCTTCAATGGTTCTGTCAAATGATGGGGCTCATGGGGAAAATTATCCATTAAATTTTCTAATTGGTTTCCATTGTCATCCTCCCCAAAATAAACTTTTAATGGTTGATGCTTTTTTTTACTAAAATACCCGTATCTGACAAACGGTAAGGAATCAGAGAAAACTCAAAACATAAAAGTTTTAGATAATTTCAAGAGATTTCCAATGGTCCAAATTCCTCCCAATTCCAAGTTACGAGCGAAACATTATGCCCAAAATACGAAAGATTCCTGGAATATTTAAAAACATCTTTTGAAAGATGTTTTTTTCACTAAAATGCCCGTATCTGACAAACGGTACGGAATCAGAGAAAACTCAAAACAGAAAGTTGTAGAGAATTTCAATATATTTCCAACCGTCTAAAGTTCGCCCAATTCTGAGTTATGAGAAAAAAGTTGTGCCCAAAATAAGAAATATTCCTGGAATATTTCTTAAATAGGATACATTTTAGGGTTGGGTAGAATGTTATGGAATGCTTGTGGCATGAATCCACAAAACACAATTCATATTTAACATTCAATTCAACATTAGAAGGTTCTACAATATCATTATCCCCATGTGAAATGGTTGTTATCTCATTACAATGCAAAGAATTATGACTGCTGCAAAAATCAAGATTGTGATCATACCTTGGTGTTATGTTTCCATCTGTTGTGTGGTAGATATCAACTTCATAGTGAAGCTCTAATGGGGAATGGAAGGCTGATTTTTGCTCTTCTTCAACCTCTCTAGTTGTAGGCTCAATTTCTTGTTCTTCATGTTCATCTCCCACACATCTTTCTTCCATTTTGAAGCCATTAGGAAGTGACTTGCACTCCTCATGGAGTGATTCCCCTTGTACCTCAGCACCTATAGGACCAGGTGTCTCATTGTTTGGAAAAATGGAACAACATGGTTCCTCCTTCAATGGGTTGTATCTCTCCTCATTTCAATTAGAAGGATGAACAAAGAAAATGGATTTACTACCCTCTAAACCATTCTTATGATTGGAACCTTTGGATGCTCCTTTCCTAGAGAAACCAAACATCTTCTCCACAAGTTTTGATGTAGAGAATTCTAGTAGTAATGCTTGACACTACTGCAAATTATGCTCTAGATCATGTCATAACTTGTCTAGTTTCTTTACTGACTTTTCATGGTTCTTCCTTAACCTTCCCTTTTCAAGTTTCTCCTCTTCTATGGTCGAGGCATGAAAGAAGATAGGTAACATTCTGACCTCTACAAGACTAGCAATTGAAGAGACTTCCTCTTCAACACTGTATATGCAGTCACAAAAGAAATCATCCAACTCATATGGTTCATGCAATCCTCCATTTATTATTTCATCTCCTTCATTGTCTCCGACCGAAGAAATGAAACCATCTTCAAAGAATGATTATTCCCATATTAAGCTCTCCTCAAGCTCCCATGCATCTAGTTCCAACTTCATGTCTACAAGCCTTCTTCAAAAATTTTCTTTAGTTCCCACATCTGTCGAGGAACATGATTTGATACCACTGTAATATCCCTAATTAAAAACTAGGAATATTAATTCCAAATGTTCAATGGAAATTATGGCTGAATTTAACTTTATCCCAACAATGGCTTATGTATATAAATTTGGATTTGAATCAACATGTGCAACCCATAAAATATAATTTCAAACCAATTTAATATGGCCAATCAGGTATGATATATCACTACTATAATATTCTCGATCCAATATCAGAGCTATCAACCCCAATGCAATCCCAAAGAATCACTGGATTCGAAACTAGGAGCATTAGTTCCAATCTGACCACACCGAACACTGGGTTTCCAACTCTTTCCAAACACCTCCTAATAGAATCAAATATTTCCCAAAAAACTTCACCTAAACCCTAACAATCCCAAACACACCCAATCTAGCCTCTAAAAAACTCCAGATAACTTTATGGAAGCTTTGAACACTTTACACAGACATTTATAACTGAGGATGCATTAGCATAATTGTACAAATTGACCCACTGGTAAAATGATCATATCTCGGGGATATGGAAATATTTTTCAATGAAATAAAAAATGTTTCCTACTAGAAACGATGCTCCTAACACAATGGAATAGGTTTCAGAACCCAAAAACATTTAGAAATGGTTGAACCAGAAAGTAAATTTTGACCCCCAAAACCCAGTGCAATATTTAGAACACCCACAATAATAAAGCTTCCAAATGGGCACACAAATATTCCAAATACCTTCGAACCAAGAAAAATAGCTTACTAATAGATATAAGAGACCCATATGAATGAATCATACCCACTCATGAATTTTACACAGTCATATTTTCACAGATCTACACATAGATTTACATATCTATACATAGTTTGACTAGTGCTTGAATAGTGGGCAATATATGAGGAATAACATTGTGATTTTCATTAATAATGGGGAATTTACAGAGAATACATCAATGGATTCTATATAATATCAAAATACAAAAGAATATCTGCTACTGAGATAGAAGGAATGGCTACAACAAACCACAGAGAAAGGAGGAAGATTTATTGTTCTAAATGAGTGTTTTTCCTTCACTGTTGCGCCCTCTATTAGGAATATTTTGACCCGAACTCTCAAATATGACACCTACAATGCGCCCTCCATCAAATATGGATGATATACAACCTTTAGAACAACCTCCAAGATATCTGGATGACCACAAGTGCACCCTTCTTTAGCAGAAACCAATGCAAGCATTATTGTGATCCCGAAACTCCACAACTTCACACTTCTATTGACTAAAACTTGAACACACCATCAAGAATTTGAACCCATTACTATATATGAACAAAAAAATATGAGAGAAATATATGTAGATAAATCTGAAAGTGATTCCTCCTCTCAATCAATTTCCATGAAGCACCGCGAAGAGATTTGGATAATCTCCTCCTCTCTACTAGCTAGGGTGGAATCTTTCACCACCAAAACTAGTTCACAATTGCAAGGGGAAGATATACCAAACTTGAAAATCCACAATATCTCTCCTATTCAAAAGAAAAATGTCCAAAATCCTCCTCCCAATAGACCTGCATCCTTCTTATAGACTTAATTGGGCCCTTCCCCTTCCTTCTAGAATTCTCTCATAACATATTTAATAAAACATTAATAAATGTTATTTCCATTCAGAGAATGGGTCCTTAGAACACATTTACATACTTTTCTAATATTTTTTGACCCAATAGTACTTTACCTCACTTGGAAATTCGAATTAGCAATGCATAGTCAATTTTTGGGGAAGTTACACCTTCATGTGGGCCCACTTTCACCTCTAGTGCCCTCCTTGGATAAAAATAGGACCTGCAGCATGTCATATGGTGTCATAAGGTTTCATAGATGTTGTCATAGTGTCATAAATCACCATTGGGAGTTACTTATTCACAAATGTGCCCTCACTGTCTATTTTTAGCCTAGAACCAACTCATGAGATTCCTTGGGAGTTACTCCTCCTTAAGTGTGCCTTCCCTTTGCTATTTTTGGCCCGAGGAGTTACAAATTCGAACTTATGACTTCATGATGTATTATTCCACCTTATAATTTGATTTGGGTGAGTTACAACTCATGTGGGGACCAACTCAACCTCCTTATGCACCCTCCTTGTCCAATTTTTCCTAATGTTGCATCATTTCACAATTTGGACATCAAACTATACAAATATTTGACCCACATTACCAACTTGATAATTTTTCATGAATTTACCAAGTGACTTGGGCCAATGCATCCCCCTAGTCCAATGGAGTAGTCCATAGCAAAACTTTAGGGACATGACATCACTAGCACAGTTGGTATTCAAGGTGTTCATTTGTTAAGAGACCCAAGTTTCAAAACTTGGCAGTATTAAGAGGAGACACCAAAAAAATCCATTCATGCTAAGGGTTGGTGTGGCCTGGACCGGGTGTGATCCTTAGCAGATTTTGATAGCTTAGATGACCCTAGTTCATGGTTTCTTAGACCAGAAACCACTCCTACAAGTTAGAGAGATTCATGCAAACAAAAAAAATGATATTATTTAAATTATATATAATAAAAATAGAAGTAAAAAAATCAAAATCAAGTATGATATTGATATGAAAAAAGAATGTCCCTTTCATAAACATTGCTTGACTTATTATTTTTGTGCAAGGGGACATATAGAAAATGGTCGGTTGTATTAATCGAACCGTACATGAAGGCAAAACCTAATGTTTTTTATAAAGTTTTAATTTGTAATATTAAATCGAATTGTATAAAATTTTGTTTATTTCAAATTTTATTGGTTGTGTACTGCTGATGTCAGCCTCGTATTGCGTAGCCCGAGCATGGGTGGCACGATGACATCAACAGTACAGTCTCACATTGTTTGTCTCCTATTGTGTGTATATGCAGAGTCAGCAATTTGGATTAGAAACATACTACTATCCACCATTATGTTGCACATTTCCTGACCATGTGTATTAAGGTGCCTGTAATAAATAACAATTCATGCAACTAGTGGATGGGTGCATGCATTTGACACTTTTTTTATTCATCGTCCACAGGCTTACTAGTTTCAAGCATTAATGTGATATAAGGGGCAGCAAGCTAGCATTGGCCTCATTAATAGGAGTACTTACAGACTTGACTTGCTGAGTGGCGGATGCATTACTGCCATATGGGTGAGCTAGGAATAAGGTTTTTTATTTTCACAATGATCAGTAGGGTTGTTGGGTGAGGAATTAATGTGAATGTTAGTGGCCATTATAGTAACTCTCTTTCATTTTTCGCATGACATATGACAATATTTCCTATAAATTTTTGCAGGAATTCACAATATCAAACTGCCAAAAAGCGGATTTTGCATTTATCTCACACTCTTGGGTGACGTCCAATGCCCATGATGCAAACAAATATGTTATCAAGTAGGTCATCATGAATTATCCCCTAGCCTCGGATTTTACTCTATTGGTGAAGGTGGATATTGGTAACTCTTGTTACAGTTGGAATTAGCACCCAGATTCTTAAACTTGGTTTGGGTTTCCATGCATTAATTCAATTGAAACACTTGAACATGGTAATGCTTCACGCCCACCAACACATAGGTTTTCTTGGTCAAAATTATTACCTGGTTGTGGATTATGGTTGGAATAAAAAATTATTTACACCATGGTCGTAATTGAATAGCTTTGGGAATTCAAAGTGTAAAGAAGATGAACAAGAAGATATTGGGACCCACATTCCCTCTGCGAACCTCAAAATATTTGTGTGCAATCTTCCTTGGAGTGTTGACATCACCAAGTTAGTAGAGCTTTTCAAAGACGCAGGAAATATCGCAATGGTTGAGATTTGTCATTTTCTCCTTGATATTCTTCAAATTTCATCCTTAAGGAACAATTGTACATTAAGGCCACTTCTCCTTGATATTCTCCAAAAAGAGAGAGCAATATATCCATAATGGAACGACATTCTAATTGAACTTCACCATCAATTTACCCTTTTAAATATTGGCTTTCTTAATGGGCATTAGAAATCCTTTCTTACCACTAAAAGATGTTCCAGCGTAGTATTTCCATGGGGAACATTTTAAAGACTAGTTTAAAATTCTTCTGCCAAACTTGAATATTGGTTTAAGTGTTGTGAGGATTCTATCAATATTGAAGCTGCCATGAGTCATTTGAAGTGTTCAACTTCATACAATTCTTGACCCTTAGTGTTGAAAATATTGTTCCTTCCATATTTTCTTTAATCTTATTCTTAGCTGTTAATATCATGGTTGTTAATTTTAGTTTGAATTTATGATAAATGGGGATTGTTTTGCTTATAAAATGGTGTGAGTGTGTGTTGAAGAGATAGATGTTTCACATTCATTTGGTATATATGAATTTGAATGCATGAATAAACTGAATAGTTGTGTTACGGGAAATATATCACTGTTGAATAGGAATAAGTTGTGGTTTTGTATTTGTGGCAATGACAAATTGTGAAGAACCTGCAATAATTAATTAATGCAAATACACGAGATATTAGAAATAATAGAACTTAGAATCACTTTTATATTGATCACAGGCCACTTCAAGGGGGCAACCTCCTTTTAGTAAGCTCAATACAATTAACTTCACGATGCCTTCAATGACCTCAACACACTTATATACTAAGTCTATGCCCAATACTATGGGTCAAAACCATGGGACATATAATACTACGGGATGACTTACAAAGCATATGCGTTCAATACTATGGGCTAATATAAACTATGGATCAACAAATACTACGGGACGACTTACAAAGCATATGCGTCCAACAACAATATACTAACATAGTAAAGAGAAGAGTTGACACGGGTTCCTAACATCCCCTCTACCTTAGAAAAAGCTTTGTCCTCAAAGCTTTGGTTGGAGAAATTGCTGCAGAATCTGAAGGAGTGGTTCCTCGGTAGCATCCTTGGGTTGCATTTCGGGCCACTGACGCCTTTGGAGTGTCAGGGAGGATTGCTTGGAAGGCTATAGACGAAGAAGAACCCTATCAACTGCATGGAAAATGCACTTAGAACGGTGCTGATCGGCTTGTTGTTTCAGGCGAATTCTGGCCATGTGAAGATTGTCCTGCAGAATGAGAAGAATATGATCGCAGTTGTGAAGAACCGAGTCAATTTCCTGAACTGGGGAGCTGCTAAGGGTGTATGCAAGAAGAACTGGCGGTGTCTGTCCATAGACTGCTTCATATGGTGTCCTTTGAGATGTGGTATTGTACACCAGAGCGCTGCTAGGAAATCCATAGAAATAGTTGTCCAAAGCTGTGTAGGGATGGGCAAGGGTTTGAGCAATCCCGAAAGGAGTGTCGTTTCACCCTTGTTGACCTGGAAAGTATCACAATCAGCCACCATCTGTTGAATTGTCATTTTCAGTCCCTGCCAAAAGAAGTTACATTGTTCCCGGTCATACATTTTGAAGAACCTAGAGTGCCCGGCTGATGAAGAAGCATGGAGTTCATAGAAGAGATAGCCCTGTTGAACATATTGCAACCAATTTGGAACAAGTAGAGAAAGAGCTGTAAGAGAAACTGGGTCATCAATTGTGCGAGAAGGAGCATCTGCCACCATATTGTCCTTACCCTTCTTATAAGTGATCGCATAGGGATAACCCATGAGTTGGATAACCCATTTCAAGTGTGTTGGGTAGGAGACCCATTGTTCCAGAAAATTTTCCAAACTCTGGAGATCAGTCTTGATGCAGAAATAATTCCCTAATAGGTATGGATGCCACTTCTGTACTGCATGCAAAATAGCCATCAGTTCCTGCTGAGAGGTAGATGCGACTAATTTCTTACCGAAAAGGTCTCTTGAAGGCGGCAAGCTCATTGGTTCAACAAAGACACCTGCATATCTATCCAAGGAAGTAGTGGAGACCATTGATGGGTGCATCTGAATGGAATGGAGCTGAGCGATGACACCATGTGAATTCTTCTTAAGGATTTTTTCCAGCCGATGTGAACTGATGATGCGGAGAGACCCTGGTTGTAAGCCCATTAATTTGTGTTGTACCCCATTGACTGAAAACTGCATCCAAAGTTCCGCAAAATCCCATAAGATGGGGCCAAGTGTGCGTAACCATTGAACACCCAAAACCACATCACATCCGCCTAAGGACAAGGAAAACTTGTCAGAGTGCAGGTTATAATCTTCCATAGAGATACGCACATTGTGACACTTCCCCTTACAAGGTAAGGTGCTCCCATTAGCAACCATGACTTCAAAGTTGGAGAAAGGATGGACAAAACAATCAGCCTGTTTGGCAATCCGAGGGTCAATGAAGTTATGAGTGCTACCAGAATCAATGAGTATGGTAAGAGGGAGCTTCTTGAAGTATCCTCGGACTCGCATTGTTTGTGGGGTGGTGACGCCAGTTACAGCATGGAGAGAGATCTCGGGTGGGTCGTCCTAAGATGGGGTGTCAACAAGCAGGTGTTGAATGTCGACCTGATCATCTATTGTATCTGGAGCTTCTTCATCAAGTTCTGAGGCAGACAGAGAATCCGCATCCAAGAGATAGAGCTTTTGTTGAACACATCTATGTCCCCGAGTGAAATTCTCATCACAATGATAACAAAACCCTTTTTCTCGGCGTGCCTGCATCTCTATTTCAGATAAATGCTTGATAGGAGTTGGTTGAGGAACAAGCGTGATGGGAGGTTGTTGGGAACCCATATTTATGAAGGGAACAAAGGTGGGTTTGGAGCGTTGTTGAGATGTGATCTTGTCCTCTGCCAACTTAGCCAACCCTAGGACTTCCATCATTGTGTTGGGACAGAAAATTTTGACCTCTGAGCGGATTTCATCCTTGAGACCATTGATAAAACAACTCCTGTAGAATTCATCAGACAATCCTTTTGTGTGATTGGCCAATTTCTCAAATTCTGTCTGATACTCTCTCACTGTGCCAATTTGGTGAAGTTTAGTGAGTGCTCCTGTGAAGTCATCAAAAGCACTAGGACCAAATCGTGGCAAAAGGAGTTGGCAAAAATCTGTCCAGTTTGGTTCGGGATGAGCTTTAATGTACCAACGATACCATTGAAGGGCTTCTTGTTCCAAATGAAAGGATGCAAGTGGAACTTTCTGGACATCAAAAGTATTATGTAGACTGAAATATTGTTCTGCTCGGTATATCCATCCAGTCGGATCAGTACCATTGAAGCGAGGAAAATCAAGCTTCGGCCCACGAAAATTGCTGGAAGAAGAGAACCCGGTGGCTGCAAAAGGTTCTGGCTGTCGGTTATTGTTCATGGCTGAATGCTGAAGATGGAGGCTGAGAAATTTTTCATCCAGATCTTGGAGTTTGGTTTGGATGGCTGCAAGTGCTTCCTCCATGGTGTTTTCTCCTGGGTGACAACCACAACCAAGAGTTTTTTTTTGGGGGGGCGAAATGGATAGAAAAACACAAACAAAAGCTTATTTAGTAAAGGAAGATTTGGATTTGGGAAAAACTCAGATGGGTAATTGGGGTATGACTAGGTTTTGGATACTTTCTGATGGACAGGGAAGCAAAAAAAAATCCCCACTTCTGAAATCCCGATCTGCAACAGCGCGGAAGGGATCGAAAATGGCTAGATCTGAAATGACGACTGGATCTAGAACGAATTTCAGAATAGATCTGAAACGGCTGGATCTGGAGTGGAAGTGATCGGCAACAGTTCAGCTGAACATAGATATGGACCCCAGGTATGTGTGGCTTCCTATCAGTTTAGGGGATTCACTCGGCCACCAATGATGTTTGACGGCTTGTGTATTGGGGCAGTACCCCTCACTCCACGGCTTAGGTAAAACTGATAACCGCTTTGCCACAAACGACAGCTCTTGGTTTACCTCACGGGTGGGAACTAGTCAATCAGGTAGGGGTCGTTGCCCTTTTCGCTGGCAGGTCCTCTCAATGGGCCAGCTACTTTGGGGTTCCTGTGGTACTCCTCACAATGAGTTTTAGGGATTATGCCCAAGTACTTCCTATAGTTAAGTGGATAGGGGTTATCCCCATATCCGAATTTGCAACAGATGCGAAAAAAAAAATTTGGCAGAAATTCCACCCAACGAGCCCAAGAAAGTGCTCTGATACCATATGTGAAGAACCACCAATAATTAATTAATGCAAATACATGAGATATCAGAAATAATAGAACTCAGAATCACTTTTATATTGATCATGGGCCACTTCGAGGGGGAAACCTCCTTTGAGCAAACTCAATACAATTAACTTCACGGTGCCTTCAATGACCTCAACACACACTTATATACTAAGTCTATGCCTAATACTATGGGTCAAAACCATGGGACATATAATACTATGGGACGAATTACAAAGCATATGCGTCCAATACTATGGGTCAATACTATGGGCTAATATAAACTATGGATCAACAAATACTACGAGACGACTTACAAAGCATATGCGTCCAACAACAATATACTAACATAGTAAAGAGAAGGGTTGACACGGGTTCCTACCACAAATCAAGCAAATGCGAATGAAGTTGTGGTGAAGTTTAATGGATATGTAAGTTTCAAGTCTTTTTTTGTCTCTAATTATAGTAAAAATGATCTACATGAAATATGATTCACCCATTATTGACTAATGGACTCTTTTATATCCTCCTTTTGATCATGGGTTTTGCCTAAAGAGATGGAAAGAAGTTGATTCTTTGTCAAATTTGGCGCACTTTCAAGTTTTTTTTGTTTGTTTCTCAAGAATGGGTTTTCTATGTATTTTTTTATTGGTTTATACCTAAATGGGCTTAGAAAAAAACCATCTTGTAGTAGATAGTTTTTCATTCCTCTCACATAGTAGCGAACATAAGGAATATAAGTCTAAAGTGGTTCCCTTATGACATAGCTTTCAAGCATGGCCCTCATGGGATGAGGCAACATGTGGTTGTCTCCACATGCCCACTTTGAGATGAAGTAAAAATGGTACTCTCTTGTAGCTTAAGGGGGTACATTGTGTAGTGAAAATGGTTAGTGGTCAACCAAAACAACCATATACAAGGATGTCTCACATTTTAGCTGTTCGAAATTCAATTTCTCTAAATGTACATATCTTGCTTTCTCACCATTCATCGGTAAAATTCTACATTTGAAAAGTTGTATCTTCAAAATCTCATTTGTAAACATGAGTATATAAAAGATCTTCTTTTAGATGTCCCAGATGCCATACCCTTTTTAAATATCATCTTTAAAATGTCCCTTATAGTTCATGAAGGTATTTTTGAAGAACTTCTTTTGAAAGTTCTCGATGGCATGTTCAACCCTTTTTCAAGATATCCATTCAAATGTCCTTTAAAGTTCACCAAGTTCCTTTGAACTTACTTCTTTTGAATGTCCTCGATGGTTTATTGGGGTTTCTTTGAAATTGTGTTTTTGAATGTCTTTAAGGGTTCATCATTAGACATGATATAAACATTTGAATGATCACTTATTTTGAAAGGGCGTGGTGACTCATCAATCCATTATCAAATTTGTGTATTTTCAATATGTTTGATGCATCCCATTAATCCACCTTGAACTTTTGAATGTGCCCGATAGTTCATCGATGGATTTCCTTAACATTCAAAAATACAGATCTTTTAGAATGGCCTAATAGTTCATCATTTGAATTTTCAAATTTCAAACTCCACTTCCTTCGAAAGCTCTTATTTAACTTGTAATCTTTATCTTTTCAAATATCTTCTTTCAAATGTCCTTGAGGGCCAATTGAACCCTTTTCAAATATCATATTTCGAATGTCCTAAAAAATTCATCCTAAACTTTTCAAAGTTCTTCTTTTGAAAATCCCTAGTGGCTTATTGGCTTATTAATACTTTTTGAAATACATTCTTTCGAATGTTCTCAATAGTTCATTGGGGTATTTTGATGTTACATCTTTCAAAATTGTCCCTAATGGTGTATTAGGGTTCCTTCAAGAGTGTCATTTGAAATGTATCCAATAGATCATAGGCCTAATCAAAACTTTTGAACTATCATTTCTTTTGAAAGGGACAGATGGTTCAATGAACCATTATCAAAGTTTCATATTTAAAATAGTCTTGATGCATCCCTTCAATCCACCTTAAACTTTCAAATGCTCCCTTCTTTTGAATATTCCTAATAGTTCATCATGGGTTTCTTTTACATTCAAATAAAACATCTTTCAAAATGGTTGGATAAATCATTAGGACACTTTCAAAATTCAAGATTTGTTTTTTTTAAATCTTTGATGATCTATCAGGGGTCCTTTAAAGGAGTTCTCTCAAAAAATCCCAACAACTCATGAAATCGTATCTAATCATTCAAATTCAATATTTAATTTCATTGAGCAATGACATATTTGTTATGCCTCGATGACATCTTTGGGATATCCCCAATGGTTTATCAGGGTTCCCTCAAAAGTGTTCTTTAGAATGTCTCTAATGGTTCACTAGTCCTTATCAAAACTTTTAAATGATCACTTCTTTCAAAAGGTCCGAATTGCTCATCAAGAAATTATCAAAGTTGTATATTTTAAATGGGCTTGATGTATCCAATCCAACCACCATGAAATTTTGAATGATGTCTTCTTTAAAATGTGCCCAATACTTCACTGGGATATTTTTTAACCTTAGAAGGAAACATCTTTCAAAATGATCTGTGATATATCATAAGGAAACTATCAAATTTTGAACTATGCTTCTTTCTAAACTCCTCGATGGTCTATCAAGAATCTTTTGAAGGATTTTTTAAAAAAAATCCTAGATAGGTCATCAGGCCGAATCTAAACATTCAAACATTACATCTTTCATTTGGCCCAATGACATCTTTGATTATGCTCAAATGCCATCTTTAGAAAGTGTTTAAGATGGAAAAACATCCTACCCCTCTCAAATATTATTCGAAATGTTCTAAAGAGCCCTAATGGCAAGCCACCAAGCCTTTTTTAAAGTTTGAATGGACAAAATTGAAAAGATCTTGATGGAAAATATATCGAGACAAACTATTTCAAAAACCGATGGAAAATTTTGGAAATCCTTGATGGCTTTCCATCAAGCCTCATATAAAACTTGGCTTATTAAGTTCAAAAAATTCCCAATGGATTTCCAACCTAAGTTTGAATGATTTTCTAAAAGTTCAATTGTAACTTCAATAAGGCTAAGGTTTAAGCTTGTTCAACGTTCGAAAGAAAATGTGGCTAAAATTAGGGTATGGCCATGTTCAATTTTTCTCACTGCATTTGTTATAAGCTTAAGCCAAGCTATAAATCCCCAATGTGAAATCCTTTACCAAGGTGTTAAAACCATATTGATTTTGATTGATTTTTCCTATTCAAAGCATCTTGTTTTTTCTTTCTAATGTCATTGATATGATAGGTTGCTGACATGGGTGGTATACAGAACTTGTGATGTGATAAGAGGACATTCCCTCATGTCAACATGTTACAATGTGACATAACATTGAAGTGAACTTCATAAATTATTACTCAATTGTAATTTCACAATATGACATAACATAGAAGTCAACCACATTATAAACATTGAAGCCAACTTATTAAATAATTACCCTTGAAATGTTGCAATGTGATATAATATTGAAGTCAACCATATTATCAGCCTCAAGCATAACCTCTTCAACTATTAATTTTGAATTGTCACATGTGACATAACATTTAAGTCAACCATATTATCTATTTCCGTATTTCATATTGCCATATAACCCTTCATGAATAGTGTAGTGCGACATGACCCTTAAAGAATGTTAGAATGCGACATAAGTCTCTAAGAACATCACAGTGCAACATAACCATTGATGAATGCCTAAATGCGACATAACTATCGAGGAACATCGTACTGTCACATAACCATTAATGAATAATATAATGGAACGTAACCATTGTGGAACGTCACAATATGACAAAACCATTTATGAATGTCACGATGTGATATAACCATGAACAACCATACTCAATTATAATCAACCACAATCAATTGTTGTCAACCATAATTAATTATTGTCGACCATACTCAAATATCACAAATTTTTTAACTTTTTAATATTGATATTTTAATTCAAAAATTTGTTAATCCTCCCACACATTGATTATCAATTAACATAACCACATTTAATTAAAAATGATTAATATATACTAATAAAAACCATTTTCCTCATTAATAACGTCCATCAATATACAATGAAAATAATCCAATGAAACATTGATACCATATGCATGTTATAATGAGCATGTCAAATGGGATTTTTGACCATACACAATATAATTAACACAATTCCACAATATATACCTTTGTTACTCAATTTAAAAATAACAATTCCACAAAGTGAAGTAATTATATAAAAACATAACTTCTACGTTCAGTTATTCCGAAGCTGAGTCGTAATAGGGAATTTGATCAGATAGAACGCTTTGGCCTTTGCTCATTTTTTGTGGGTTCGCCTGACGCCGCTGCTTCACAAATTCAAAACACTGCCTCACAACGCTGAGTGTCTGGTTGTGGGTATCGAAATAATTAGTGATAACAGTCGAACCATTCTTCCCATCACGATGATCTATCACATAATTCTCTATACAATGAACAAAATCTATCCCCGCTTTCAGAGCAACGCTTCTTGTGAGAACCCGGAGATCTATGGACGCCTTCTGCACTTCTTTCTTGTGCGTCAATACCACCACAAATTGAAGTCCTGCAAGGCATCAACATTTTATCAGATTGTAAATATTGAATAAAATAATGCGACCCATTTCATGTAGTGTACCTTCCTCGCGTATAATTCTCACTAAATCTGGCAAACGTTCTGACGCAGGTCCTCCCATGTAAGAATCCTCGGCTTTCATCACCAATATCACACACTCAGGCACTATTTGAAAGTTCCTCTGCTTAGAATTAGGATCGCCTAATTCAGATACATTATTTTGAATTCCTCCTTGTCCACCTCTTAAAACGTTTCTGATTGCATTTTCATCGATATCCTCCGAAGTTGAGAAGCATGGAGTATCGATAACATTCATCAAATATTTAGGGTTTCTCAGAAGCGTATTCTTCACTTTAAGCACTCTGTGTGCAGTTGTGGTATTTTTGGTAGGCCCTGTCTCTGCTCGCATTATCAATGGACCTTCTTCCTTGTAAAGAACTCTGAACAAAGTATTCACAAAAGAACTCCGACCATGGTTCTGAAATCCAAGAACCAGAATGGTGACCGGATTTTTGGAAGTCGCCGAAAGCTTAGCCGCTGCATCCCTGATTTGTTTATATTGTTCTGCTAAGATATGATCTCTCCTCACCTTGGTATAAACCTTGAAAGCAACAGCCGCCCCAGCGGCGATTGTTCCTAACAGAGGAATTATCGCACTCATTCTCTTTTGGCAATGCAGGCAGTTGAGCTTCAGCTTCAACAGATTATTACTACTAATTGGAACTATTTTAAGAAAGTGGGGATAGGGTAAAGGATTGGAACTCTCGCCCACCGGACGGATCAGAGGATTACATTATTAAATCTGATTGTTTCTTTCGAAGGTGGAGTGAAAGTTATAGATTCCAATGTTCCAAAGCAAAAGTTATGCTATTTATTCTGTTACTTCTGCACGAAGTATGGATGTTGGACATTCGATACAAATAGTACAAATTTTACTAATTTTGTCTGGAGAATATCTTTTAAACGATCGAATATTGCAAGAGAATTTATGTTATACTGTAGCTTTAAAGGTTTCCTCTGGAATAAAGGCTCGGTAGAGTCTAAGTCGATTCCCAGATTTCAATTGAAAATCAAAAAATGGATTTCCACTTTGTTTTGGATGGATGTGGGCAGGTAACCAAAGACGTGAAATTAAAGAAATGAAATTGGAGTAACTTCGCACGGATCGAACTTATCTATGTCTTCCCGAATTTGTGAGAATTCGGGATGAAAGTTTCGATATCACTGTTTAAAATTCCGTAAGCGTAAGAGAAGTGAAAGTGAAAGTCGAGTTACTGATTCCAAAATCCCGACAGCAGGAATAAGCAACCATACTGTTCATGGCTTCCTCTCTAAATGATTCTTAAACTCGTCTATTATTTATGTATAATTATAGTGCTTTATAACCTAATTTAATATGGGGAAGATGTTGTACTGTTTGTGATGTAACAAAATAATTAAAAAAATTCATGTTTGTGATGTAACAAAATAATTAAAAAAATTCATGTTGGTTTATAAAATAAAAAAATATGGAAACTATTAAAAAAATCCAAGTTGATTTATAAAATAAAATATTATGAAAAGTAATTAAAAAATAGATGTTTGTTTATAAAATAAAAACTCACCCGTTATCCATATATGCATCATATATATAATAATTGCTTAGAACAACACCATAAAATCATAAAATCAATATCAATTTGGAGTGTACACTTATCTCATCTTCTCGCAATCTAAAAAAACATAAGTGCTAATCCATCCCAAATTTTAAAATATAACAGAGAAATTTGAGAAATGATTTCCCTATCACCAAAGCTACTAGATCACTTCAAGTTTTATTTACATTTTGGCAATGAGAGATTTCCTTATTAACATGATAGTTAACATTAAATGGATTAAATCACTATGAGTACTTAGTAGATTCTAAAGAGTTAAAGATAGAATTATATTAAGTTAATATGTAATTTTCTTTAATTAATTACATTATATATCTCTTTGATTTTGAACTTTAAATTATAATTAACCTTATAAAAAATTATTTAATTTATATTTTTTTCTTTTATTGAAGTTGAATTTATATGGTTATCCATGTGTGTGCATCATTTATCAGTTATTTTTTTTTATATTCTTTTTTTTTTCTTATAATTGTTTATTTCAAATTTGGAACAACACCATAAAATTAATTTGGAGAGTACACTTATCTCATCTTTCTACAATCTACGAAAAGCATATGTTCTAGTCCATCCCAAATTCTAAAATATAACTAACAAATTTGAGATATGATTCCCTTATCACCAAAGCTACCAGATCACTTCAAGTTTTATTTACATTTTCATAATGAGAGATTTCCTTAGTAACATAATAGTTTATATTAAATGGATTAAACCACTCTGAGTACTTAGTAGATTCAAAAGAGTTAAGATCTAAAGGGTGAGTGCAAGCTAATGAGGGTCACTTTTGGGGCGTTAGATGCAATAGAAAACTGAAAAATCAAGCATCCCTCAACTTAGTTGGTTTTTTTGAAATACTTACACAAGATATCTTGCATTGAGTTAAAAAGATGAAATGTAGGAAATTGAATCACATTTCCGAATATATAAGTTTTATGTATTAAAAATTTACATAACTATGCCAAATTTCATCTTTTCTAACAAACACTTTTTTTTTACAAAGGATAAGGTATTTTTTTTGTGGGTGAAACCTTTGAGTGCCTAAATTATAGTTTCGGGCTACAAAAATTGGTCGACATGTATAGAACACGTATCACTAGTGCAACACTATTTTTCAAAAATTAAATGTTTAATTTTTATTTTATTTTTTTAATTGTGTAAGTGATCAAACCTCGAGAACGGAACATCAAATGTGGGAGTAGCATTTGAAGGTATTAATCCAGTTGTTTTGACTTGGATTTTTTATAGCATGTAGAGATCAGTGTATACTCGTGCATCATACAATTTTTTTTTAAATTATTGTGAAATGGAAAAGTTACGGAAGAAACACTAACATGTTTTTGGACTTAAGGAGTGATGACACAAGAAAATTACGAAACAAATAGAAAAAATCAATATTTTTTTAGAAAAATACCATATTTGGTATCTGCATAAAATATTCTATTTATGCCTAAAATTTCGTCAAAAATGCTCATGTATGTCATGCTGTAGAGAGCGGTGAAAGACATGCATATTGAGAAAAATGGTGGAAATGCCCAATTAGCTATGGTTCATCACATTCCATAGCACAGGTTTGGTAAGTCCGAACCAACCACATAGGATTGTGGATGACACACGGGCATGTGAGGAGGCGGTTATTAGGTGCTTAGGAACACTCGTGCGTTCTATTTAAATTCAAATATTTGTTTCGCTCGAGCGTTATTATTCACACCATCCAAAACGCTCAAGCGTTATTATTCACATAACGCGTGATCTTTATATAAATAATAATTCTCTAACGTTATGAACTACATAAATTATGTTTTTAAGTGTTGAATGGAGATAAAGGGGGTGAGAGAGAGAAGAGGGATATGAGAGGGGGGTCAAGGGACATAAATTTAGGGAGTTGGAGAGAGTAATGATAATGGAGGGAAATTAAAGGCATAAACCCATAATTCCTAAGTCTCAAACCCCCTAAATCCATACACCCCTAAGAACCTAAGCCTTTACAACAATCCCTTACCCCATTAATAGTTGATCCCTAATCCCTTAACCTATAAAGGTATTACTCCTTAAATCCATAGTCCCTTAATTAACCCTTTCTCTCCCCTCACTATTGTCCTTATCCTCTAATTCCCTAATCCCTTAACACTATAACACCTTAGACATTAATTCCTAACCTCTTAAAACCTAACCCCCTCAGCCCAGATTCCTTAATCCCTTTACCCCTAAAGCCCCTAACTACTAAACCCCTTAACTCCTTTAATTGTTTACCTCTAATCCTTTAACCATTAGCCCTCTAAGCTCTAGTTTACCCTATATATGTAAAATAATTTTTTACCTCTACACTACGTTTGCATGTGCGACCTCCTTTGTGCTAGAGTTCCCTACATTTACTTGTGAGCTCTATGTTTTCATGTGTGCTATTTGTTTTCATGAGAGCTCTATGTTTGTTTGAACTCTCTCCCTCTAGATTGATCGCTCATCTCTCGACTTTGTCATTCTTGCTTGGGCTTGTGCATTAGTCTCTTTAAGATCTAATTTACCCCTTATAAGATTTTAACCCTTTAACCCCTTCACCATTAAATCCTAACACACTAACCCCATAACACTAAATAAATTAACCCCTAATCCCTAAACAGTCTAACCCATATTATTTAAATCCATAAGCCCTTAACCCTAGAAACAATTAAACCTTTAACTGCTTGGTCCTTAACCCCTAACCCATTAAACCCTATCCCCATAACCATTGAGCCTTAAATTCCTTAACCCCTAAATCCCATAACCCATAAAACCCCCCAACCCCATATATGCTTAACTACCTAACCCATAAATATTTAAATTTGTTAACAACTTTATGCGTTTACCTCTAAACTCTTAACCCATAACACATAAGTCTTAATTAACCCCCTAACCCTAAAACCCCTAACTGATAATCCATAAATCTCAAAACCCATAAACCCCTAGAAAATCTTAATTCCTCATCTCCTAGAGGCCATTAAGCCCTTAACCCCCAATCCTTTAATTCTTCAACCCCTTGACACTTAACCCTTAACCAACTCAACCCTAACATCATAGCCCTAAAACCCTTAGCATGTTAATCTGCTAACCTTTGAAGGCCTCACCTATGAAATAACCACCAATCCCCTAACCCTTATGTCCTTAACTAGTATGCCCTTAATTCTTACAGACCCTTAACAGTTAAACCCTTCACCCTTAAGGCTTAACCTATTGAACCCTAACCCCCTAACTTGGTGCCATCAATCCCTTAACCACTAAATCCTGTAACCACCAAACCCCTTTATCTCTAAGCACTTAACACCCAACACCTAAGACCTATTTTATCCACAAAAACATAATCCCTTTATGTCTAACCTCTAAAACCCTAACCCCCTAAACCTGGATCCCTTAAACGAGCCATATATTGATGACCTAACCTCTAAATCTTTAAACATGTTAACTAGTTTATCCCTTTACCTATAAACGCTTAACCCCTAAGTCCTAGTGAACCCCCTAACCCTAAAACCCTTAACCCATAATCCCTAAATCCCAAAAACCATAAATCCCTAGAAACCAATCCCTCATCTCCTAAAATCCATTAAGCCCTTAAACCCCTTAACACTTAACCCTTAACTGACTCAACGCTAACATCCTAACCTTAGAGCCATAAATCCCTTAGCCTATAAATCTCTTAACACCTAAGCCCCTTGACCCCAAACCCTTCACCCTCAATGCTTAAACTCTTGAACCCTAACCCCCTAACATTGGTGCCCTCAATCCCTTAACCCCTAAAGCCCCTAACCCCTGAACCCCTTTATCTCTAAGCACTTAACACTGAACACCTTTAGAAGCCCCAGTTTATCTACAAACACTTAATCCCTCAAGATCTAGCCTCTAAAACCCTAACCCTCTAAACACGGAGCCCTAAATATCTTAACCCCTAATCCCCTTGACACCAAACCCCTTGACCCCTTAACCCCTAACACCAAAGACCTCCTAACCACTACAACATGAAGCCCAAAACCTTTCAAGATAAGGAGGGATCTAGGGAAATAAAGGAAATTTATTTTCTTGGAAAGAAATTATTAAATAAGGTTTTGAGGAAAAAGCAAATTGTGTAGATTGCCATAATGCTAGAGCGTTTATTGATGAAGAAATGCTCACATGTTTATTGATGAAGAAACGCTCGCGCATTTTCTCCCATTAGACATTATGTAGCCATGCACCAAACATATTAATTGGCAATGAATTTTTTATCATAGAAGGAATGCGCGAGCGTTATATATTTAAGAAACACTAGCGCATTTTGTAAATCCACAACGCTAGCACGTTTTGGCTCTACAAAATTCAACTGAATACTCTGCCTATTTTATCCCCTAATTCTTTGTTTTGTCTCCTTGACAACACTCAAAGAAAGCTGTGCAATTAAACAGATTTAAGGACAATTGAGGAAACTTGGATACTATATCTTCATAATTACACATCTTCACAATCAGCGAGCTTGAAGAGGATTCTACATTTAGCATTGAGAATTGAGGATTCTACATTCACAATTAGCAAGCTTGAAGAGGATTCTACATTTACAATTAGCAAGCTTGAAGAGGATTCTATATTCACAATTAAACAAACTTGAGTAATCAATGTTCAGAATTTCAGAGGAACCTGCATTTAGAATTTAGCAAGGTTGAAGAATCTAAATTCAAGTTTGAGGAAGAATCTATATCCACAATCAAAAGCAAGGTTGAATAATTTCCATCCACAATTGATTAAGTATCTATATATTCACAATTTCAAGCAAGCTTGAGGAATCTATATGATCACAATTGAAGAAGAATCTGCATTCACTATTGAGCAAGCTTGAAGAACCTATATTCACAAATGAAGAATTTTCTATGTTTACAAGTGAGGTACAAGTTACTTTCACAATTGAGCAAGCTTGAGGAATCTATATTCACAATTGAGGAAGTATCTATATCCGCAATTGAGAAAGAATCTGGATATTCATAGTTGAGCACACCTCTAGAATCTATTTTCTTAGTATTGCTCATTGTAGTCATGGGGAATTCACGCAATCAAACAAGGAAATTGGCAAGGAAAGAGAAGCCTCAAGAAACTATGGAATAATTTAGAGAAAAGAAAATATTGGACATGTGGAATCAAAGGCATTCCATGGAAACTCATCCAATTCCAACCGTAGATGATCCCACGGTCATTCCTACCCATCCACGACAAGAAAAACAGAAGAATTCACTAGAGGGGCCCTCAATTTCAACAACATTTCATGAACAAGCACCCCATGGCACTAGTCAAGAATTAAAACATAGGTGCTCATCGGGGGATGTTTCAATTCCCACATCAAGTCAACCTCAGACTACGGTAGCAAATGACTTGTTGGGTAGTGGTTATACAAGCAATGAAGATAGGGAGGCGTCGAATGCATGATTTACTATGGAATAAGCAAATGTTATGGAGACCGTCCAAGAGAAAGTCCAATTTCCCACATCCAACTACACACAAGAGAATGAAAAACAAGAGGCTCCTATTGAAATGCCGGAGCGTCCTGGTGATGTTGTACATGCTCTAGTTCCAACACCCTTACCTCCATTAGAAAATACACACCGAATAACTACGAAACGTATACAGGTTCATGAAATTCTCATTAGTTCACTTGAAGGTACGTTGTCTAAATGCATTATTGCTTATCAAACTCTACAAATACTTGATAAAAAATTTTATTCTAAATGTCATGGGGACAAGTGCAAATTCTTTTTATCATTGTTAAAATCTAGGTCTATGGTTGTTGTTAGAAGAACGTTAAAGATAAATATGACCAAAATGTTTGAACCAAGTTCTCCTATTGTTAAAAGTTTAGTAGATGCATTTAGTATAATTGGAAATAAATATCGCTCAAACGATCGCAATGCGGCTCGCCGTGGGTTGTCACAATCAATCATGAACAAAAACACTAGGGTGCTTCGTTTTCTTAAACCTACGTCCAAAATTATTAATTTGAATGTCAAGACACTATGTAGGTATTGTGTTACAAAAGAACAACTTGAAACCAGTCAAACAGATGTCTGGACCTTCATTTGTAGGTTGCCAAGATCTGATATGAAGCTCATTGATGCGGTAAAGGGATTAGTGCATTCTTTTTGGCATGACAACACCAGACCTTCTTCCAACCAAAGAGATGTATTAAAATTAAGAAGGGGTTCAAAGGATCGTGAACCACACATTAAACATTTTCTTGATATGACACAAACAGAATTATATGAGATATTTAGGAATGAACATAACGAACTTAACTTGGGCCAAAGATCCTTTGAAAAATGAAAACCATGGTATGTTAAAATAAACACAATTCGTAACACATGTTGTTGCCGATACCACATTGAGTATACGAGTTCCTTGGATGGTATTACATTCATATAACTGTGATCGATCTACATCCACCACCTCCCAAAATATCTATGTACATGTGCTTTCCTAGTTAATTGATCTTCCTGCCTTCTTTCTCCCTCCCCCATGATTGAAGAACACCATTCAATGATGGTTTTTGCATCTCGGATGATTGATACATTTGTGAACTTCATTTCTTTCCTGCGTAACGCAGTCTTGATGCACGCACCTACTCCATCATGTTCACCTTTTCCATGTCCGGTCTCAAAATAGTTCCAAATATGTGACACCTTGTGCCTTTTGTGGAGCATACACAACCATTAGAAGACACGGGAATTTTTGAATTTCCTTGCACAACCGTCCGACCAAATCCAATGTTGTTCCATCTATATATTGTTATCCTTCAAGTGATTGTAGAAAATTTTAAAGTTGTGTTGTACAAAATCCAAGTCGTGACACCTATCATCACTTATGTAGAAGTGATACTCCTTCAATATAACCCTGTTTTCTTCAGTACTATCTACCCCATGTCTATAGGTGATATGGACCATTATGATGACCTGGTCTGAGTGATAGTATTGACTCTGAATCTCGTTTTGCGGTTGAAGAGTGTAGTTTTCCACAAAATCGACCACTGACAGGATAGTCCAATAGAAAATGTATCCCTGCATGTTCTAAACTGCTCATCTTTCCAATGAGCCACATGTACATGATTTACATACTGTTGTGCCTTTTCAAAGAATTGTTACATATGAAATTGCAATATGATGAAAAAATAGTATTCAAGAACTCATTACCAACCTGAGAAGTGACCAATTGTATTTTTTTTCTTTTGTTCCCTCCATCAATATCATACGTGACATATTTAAATGACTGCAAGTTCACCTCCTACCTCCCAAGTTCATGCTCATCGGTAACATGTATTCATTTGTCCAATAATGCCATTGCACCACACCCTGGGCATGTCCCATCTATGCAAGATTTTTGATAAAATGTGCAACCCTTTGGCCTGTTACGAAAAATTCTATGAATAAAGTCTCTAGATGACATTGATGGTAATGTAGCTGAGCATTCCTGCACAAGAGTGTTATGCAATACATGAAATATATATATGTGTGTGTGTGTGTGTGTGTGTGTGTGTGTGATAATAGTAACCGAAGGTATTTTACAAAATGGGTTATGGTAAGTATAACTTTAGCCTCCTTTGCAATCTTAGTGAATGGTGCAAATTTATCATTTTTTAGGCCGAGCAGAGGAATACGACAAGGCTTTCCATTAACTCCTCTTCTTTTTCTTCTTATATCAGACGCTCTCAGTAGAGCTTTAACCTTCGCAAAATATCAAGTTCATTTAAAAGAAATTCTTATAGGTGGTTCTTACAGACTATCTCATATCCTCTTCATCAACGACATTCTAATTTTCTCGGAAGGAACAGTTAAAGACTAGAAATATTTGGCAAGTGTTCTATGTTAGGATAATTAATACTCTAACCTTGTCCACCTTAGTGTTATTAGTCTTTTCCTAGTACTTGATGACATCAGTGTCCCCTAGTGGTGTGAAAATGTCATCTAGGATACATTAGACACTTGATTCGCCCTACATGCATGATTTTAGTACATCCAGAGTCAATTCCCTACATTTTAGGATCTAACTCGGTGATCTAGTTCAGTCCACCTGAGTCCCTGAATCTAGTGAGGGGTTTGGGCTCCGATTACCACTGATTGTGATCTAATGTGCCCTCTCTATCGTGATTGCATGAGATTTTGGATGCCAAACTCACTGATGCACCCTTGTTGGTTAGTTAACTAATAGTAGCTTCAGTTCTCTGAGTCTTAGTTGAGTTTGGTAGCTCGGGAGCACTCTAGTGGTGATATTTCCTAGGCAAGACGGGCTGGGATTCGAATTCTCTCTAAATATTTGAATTTCCTCTATTGTAACATATCTTTTGACGATACTGATTAATGGATAATGACACACATTTCTGTGCACCTATGAGTTCCAATGCATGATGAATTTTATTGCTCATTTCACTGCAATTTTCACTGTAATTCATCTTTTCTGCTAATTCTCTCTATGAGGTATTCTCGGGATCTATGATTTGCTGTGAATTTCACATGGTATCAGAGCTTGCGAGATCTTAGGTTGAGCAGTTGCTTTCAGTAGTGCACCAGAAGCCTTTGTATTTCCACAACAAATCCTAGTGGCATTGCATTGAAGCCATTGGAGAAATCCTTTGGAGTATAGCCAGGTGTGAAGGATCTGGATAAAAGTGCCTATTGTCCTAAAGCAGTTCTTAGTAGATCTAGTAATTGGTTTATCTCCAAAATTGAGATTTTTTTGCAGGTTTTGAATGTTTTTCAGTGCAGTAGTAGCAACAGTTTCAGTTTGTATTCACTCTAGCAGTTTCACATGGATAATTCGAATGCGCCCTTGTCTCCAAGAATCCTAACACCCTTAGGTTATCTTGATTGGAGGGATGATATGCAGATGGTATTGTGAAACAAGAGTCTGTACAGAGTCACAATAAAAAAGGAGGTCGAACCTTAGGCAATTGTTGAGAAGGAAAAGTACCTAAACAGATTAGATGAAGATTTTTCTTTCATGTGTATTCACATCTCCAAATATTTTCTCTTCCACCTTGATGGATTGAAGACACAAAATTTGTTTGGTTGAAGCTTGAGTCTCTCTTTGGAAAGCACCATACATAATTTATTTTATAAATTCAAGTCCTTGGTTATGCAGTGCAAACAATGTGGCATTGAGAAGAAGGATGAGCAGCTGGTGCTATCCATCCAAAGCAAGCTTGGTCCGGAATTTTCAATATTTGTTTCTACCTTCCATTCATGGAGATTGTAAATCCCCAATTGGAAAATTCCCTCCTTAGATGCACTCACAGAATCTCTCGTCCAAGAACAAGACAAACTGATTCAGATGGGCTCCTTGAATGCCTCCAAAAATCAAGCTCTTATGGCTTGGGAGTTAAAAATGTTGAATGCTAAAGGAAAGTAGAAGGGAAGGGACAAGAAGCAAGTTGAATCCAAACCATATGAGAATCCTAATCCATCAGAAGGAACCTCCATCTCCAAGAAGTATTATAAGCAAAAGGGGTTTGAGAAGACCAAGTGTTCCTATTACAAAAAAGGAAACCATCCAGAGAGATATTGCATGAAGAAGAAGATAGATCAAATGAACAAAATTCTTGAACAACACAACATTTCCCTCCCAGAAGGTGCAAGGGAGATTGATTCTAGAAGTGAGACAGATGATCATGAGAGATTCCATGCACTAAAGGATGGATTCTCACAATCACAAGCCTTTCTCATAAATTCTGGAGCCTCCAACCACATGGTTTCCTCCAAAGAATCATTTTCTTCTCTATATATCTCAATGATGGTCCTAGTATTCACATGGGAGATAATTCAAATATCTCTACTGAAGGGAAGGGAACAATACAACTGGAGCATGGGAATTTCAAAAAATTTATGTATGTGCCTTCTTTGACAGCAAACTTGTTATATGTTTATTAGATGACACACACAAGTTCATCGAAGAAATTTATTTTTGGACCTGACACAGTTGATATTGCAGATATCTCAGCTAGGAAGCTAATAGTGAAAGGTGTTGCAAACCATGCCTCAAAGGCATATGAATTCTCTCACTTTTTTCCATACTCTCTACCTACTCCATTTGCATCTGATGAAGATTTGCCATGATGTCTCTTCTGATGATCCAGTTTCAGATTCTGAAGATGAGGACCAATATCTTGATGTTGAGTATGAAGTTATAGTAGATCAAGATCCATATCCAGCACCTACTCCCAATCCATGGCCAAGGCCAATGATGGGCTCACAAAGTCCTTGAAGTTGTTGGGAACATGGTGTGGGATCCATCTGACCATAGAAGAACTAAATATCAGTATCGAGATGCAAACCTTACACTATGTCATACAGATCCACTTCTCTCATAGAGGTGCTACATGATGGTGGGGTCTGATCCACAATCCTTCAAAGAGACTTGCCATGATGGATCTACAACCAAGTTCAAAGCTCGGTTGGTTGACAAAGGATACTCAAAATTTAATGGTTTGTACTACAATGAGTCATTCGCCCCAATAGCAAGAATGGATTCTGAAAGACTTGTTTTGGAAAATGCAGCTTCGAAATAGTGGGAGGTACATTAGAGGAATGGATCCATATCCAGATAAAAATCCAACACCTACATTACTATCCTACATAGGAGAAAATTGCCTACATTTTTACAAATTATTTCACTCAGAAGATATTTTCCTTATCTGCTTGGTGTGAAGGCTGTTTGATTTTCCTGTTGTTCATTTTTGCGGGGGGGTTTTGTTCCCATGATATTTTCCCCATTTCCTTAGTTTCATGAACATATTATTATTTTTATTATTTTGATTGTATGGGTGACCTCTGGTCTCAATAACCAGGGCCCAAGATTGTCTAAGTTTGGATTATGGGGGGTGTTAGGATAAGTAATACTCCAACCTTGTCCACCTTAGTGTTATTAGTCTTTTCATAGTACTTGATGATGCCATTGTGCCCCTAGTGGTGCGCAGATGTCATCTAGGATGCATTAGCCACTTGATGCACCCTACATGCATGATTTTAAGACATCTAGAGTCATTTCCCTACATTTTAGGAGCTAACTCAGTGATCTAGTTCAGTCCACCTGAGTCCCTGACTCTAGTGAGGGTTTTGTGCTCTGATTGCCACTGATTGAGATCTAATGCGCCCTCTCTATCCTGATTGAATGATATTTTCGTTCCAAACACATTGATGTTCCCTTCTTGGTCAGTTAATTGACAATGACTTCAATTCACTAAGTCTTAGTTGAGTTTGGTAGCTCCGAAGCACTCCAGTGGTGATATTTCCTAGGCAAGAATGACTGGGATTCGAATTCTCTCTGGGTATTTGAATTTCCTCTATTGTAACATATCTTTTGACTATCTGATTAATGGATAATGACACACATTTTTGTGCACATCTGAGTTCCAATGCATGATGAATTTTACTACTCATTTCACTGCAATTTTCACTGTAATTCATCTTTTTTGCTAATTCTTTCTCTGTGAGGTATTCTCGAGCTCTCTGATCTGTTGTGAATTTCACATTCTAGACCTCTTATGTGCAATAATAGGTATGCAAATAAACCTCCTTAAATCATCTCTCATAGGTGAATGTATAAAGGAAGATGAAATTCTTATATTGAAAAGGATTTTTCCATTTAGTGAATAAATACTAGAAAATGGAATGAAATATTTAGGATTCTTCCTAAAACCTGTAGCTTACATACAAAATGATTGGAATTGGTTGCTAGTTAAATGTGAAAAAAGAATAAGCAATTGGAGCCATAAATGGTTATCAAAAGCTGGAAGGACTATTTTAGCCAAGTCAGTCCTCGAAGCTACCCCAATCTACTAGAGCTCCATCTCTTGGATACCCAGGGGTGTTCTGACTGCTATAAGGAAGATCTTGTTTAATTTTTTTTGGTTAGGATCCACAGATCATAAAAAGATGGTGTGGATAAAATTGGAGGAACTTACTATAACTAAAAAACAAGGTGGATGGGGGTTGAAATGTCCCTTAGTGTTTTCTAAAGCTCTGGCAGCGAATAATATATAGAGGTTAATAACAGGTTCTGGCCTTTGGAGAGAGATAGTAATACAAAAATATATAAAACCTTTAAGTTTAATGGAGTGGATCAGATGTAACGAAAAATCAAGTCAGAATGTATCGAATATTTGGAAAGCTGCAATATTGTCTTTTAATGTGATCAAGGACTATCTATCTTGGAAAGTTGGAGACGGAAAAAGTGTAAGATTAGGAGAAGACTCCTGGGTGGCAAGTGGAGAAAATTTTTTATTGCCTACTCAAATGATTTTTAAGCTAATATTTAAGGGTGTATTTATGCTAAATCAGGTTGCAGGCAACAAGAATCCTTCTCCTTTAGATCAACAGTGGAAGAATGCAAAAAGTTTGGGCTTTAGAGGAAAATAGGCTACTTTCTAGAATGGCTTTGTTAAACAGTTAAAAATTAATCATATTCATCTTTCTCCCAGTACAGACCAATTGGTTTGGTCCTATGATCCACATGGAAAATATACTCCTAAAAAGGGATATGAAAGTGTACTGGGAGTGGAAAAAACAATTCCTATATGGTGGTGGCTTCCGATCTGGAAGTTTAACTGCCCCTCAAAATCAAAATTGATTATCTGGTTCTTTTTTCGAGATAAGTCTCTAACATGGGATCAATTACAGAGAAGAGGCTAGGAGGGACCAGGAATATGCGTTCTGTGTAACATTGCAAAAGAAACGAATCACCATCTTACAGTGACCTACAAATTCCTTTTATAGATATGGAAAGAACTTGAGGTTCTCTTGAAACATAGTTTCAATTGGGTGGGAAACATAGTCCAAGATTGTTTGAGAACGTGGATTCTTAACCCAGATTACAATAATTTCAAAATCCCCCGCTAATCATTTTCTAGTAGTTATGGAGAGCAAGGAACCAATCTTTATTTGAATATATCTTAGCAGGACCACTACAATGTGCAAGAAATGCAACAGCTACTTTAAATTGTTATCCATGGGTAGAAATTTTTTTAAATAACAGACTGGTGGATGCAGAAAAATTAAGTAAGGACACTCCTTGGTCTTGTTTTGATGGGGCATCACAATCTAATCCAAGTAGAGCAGGTGCATGATTATTTATCTTCATCGACAAGGATATTATTCTAAGATTCAAAGAAGCCCTAGGATCTGGAACTAACAACTACGCAGAACTATGTGCAGTAAAAAAATTTCTTAAACAGCCTTTAAAGTAAGGTATAAAAACAATACGGGTTTTTGGAGATGCACAATTGGTAATTGATTGGATAAATGATAAAAAACAGTGTCATAACTTAGCACTACAACCGATTCTAGAAGAGATAAGAAGGCTAAAGGACGCAATGGACGAAACCTCCTTCAAACACATCTTCAGGGAAAGAAATTTTGAAGCAAATATCCATTCAAAAGCATGGTTGGAGCTAAGAAGTGGGGAGTGGCTAGTTCAGAAGGAACAAGAAGGAATTATAATGGAAGATCACCTATCCTTTCTATGGGATCCACATTGAAGGACTTCAAATTTTCAGTAAGAAATCTCATATGAGCTATGATACTAAATGATACTATACAAATACTTTATCAAAGAATTATTGTTTTGTAGTAGAACTTGAATAGAACTCTGAAGGATGTAAATTTATGTTTTGAGCTATTTTTTATTTGAACTAAAGAAGTAAGGATACAATGCTTTAATATCTATGTGATACTAAAAGCAATCTCATATTGCAAGAAATTGTAAAAGGATCTATATCTAAAACACATAGTAGAGAAATCTCAAACTCTGTTGAGTGATAAGAGAATTTGAAGAATGTAACTTTTATTTCAAATAAAGTTATGATTTTTTTTCGAGGGAAAAAATATTGAGTCATAGTATCAAATCTAAACTTGAGTGACGCATTGGAGAAGTGGAGGATGTTAGGTTGTCCAACATTAGAGTATTAAATAAGACTTTAGTTTTTGAAATGAAATAAAACATATTAGATGGTTAAAGTTAATTATTTTCATTTTGATCAATCTATAAAAGAAGGCTTATCCTATGTAAGATATTAGTTTTGAATATACTATAATGTCTAATTTGCTTTTTCTTGTGTTTACATATCATTTGGTATCAAAACATCGTTTTTGTAAGCAATTTCTTTTCTTTTTCAATTTATTAGTTTCAACAAGTGCCACATACAATCCTTCGTTATACATCACACATCCACATCTAAAAGGTGAGGATTATGCTCTCCACTTTTCTAATATGTTACAAAATGAAAATATAGAGAAGGGGATGAGTCTCACTATGGAGTTGCCATGGACTCTATGGCCCATATGAATGCTACAGGATTTTCTAGTGCCTATGTTCTACTTCAATATCCCACTTCCAAATACACTTCTCAACTATTGAACAATCAACAATATAATAAAAATGGAACTCTTCTTTTCCTAGAGACCCAATTATTTTTAACATAACTTGATAATCATTGAGGGTTAGGTTTAGGGCCTTTGCATGTCTCAACCCCCAATTAATGTTCCCTCTAGACTATTCTTGAAATCCCACACTTAAATAGAGCCTTATGTGTGAGTAATGATAGTTGATGTGGCATCCACTCGATGTCGTGGTGCTCATAGGATAGGTCAACTTGCAAGAGACAAAAAAAAATTATACAAAATCCAATTGAGGTGATTTTTCATTGTTAGAAGGATCTTGATGTGTAAAACAACATCAATAGGTTGGGTTCTAATATTACAATTTTTTAACATAAAAATGATCATTTAAGGCCTCAAACAAGCTCCAAAAGGTTCTGAAACCTAAATCACAAAAGTGGGACCTCCCATAAAATGATATCTACAAGCCAATAGCTCCAGTTTTTCCACCTAAAAAGTACAAAAATTCTATACAAGGATCCATTCTAGATCATACCTCTCCAGTTAGGGAGGTTTTTGGTCCACACAATATTTCAGTATAGGTCGAGAAATTTTTCATCTACCTTCTTCCTAAAGTACCATTTAGCCTTACCTATAAGTTCTCCATTCAAACCAACCTCCTAAAGTTTATACTTCCCCTGTCCAGTTGTTCTAGACTTATTTTGAAAAACTATATCTTCTTCTAACTTGGCTTGGGATTCTAGTGCTAAGTCCTCGGTATTAGGTAAGACTCGTGCATCATTTTCCTTGTCTAACATGGAAGGTTCATAGAATTCTAGATTCACCAAATTCACTACTTAGTAAATGTGCATATATAAGGGTAGACTGAGTTTGTAGCCATTATCACCCACATTCTTCAACACTTCAAAAGGTCCAGCATACCGTAGAACCTTAATCTCCTTACCGGGACCTTCTAGCCTTTCTTTGTTTATATGCAACTAACTATGTCTCCCACCATGAATGTTTTCTCACTTAAGTGTTTATCATGCCAAGCCTTTTACTTTTCCTATAACTTCTTTAATGCCTCATATACTTGCAATTGGATCTCCTTGATCTTAAAACCACATTTTTTAACCTTCAATTCTTCTCATGTGGTGTCTTCCCTCACTCCTCCTTATTGTCCACAAACAAAATCTATGGGTGAAGGTGGCAAATGGGCCAAAACAAGCTTCAAAAGGGGACTTACTGGTAGAAGTGTGAACTTCTCTATTATAAGAGTGTTGAATATAAATCAAATTTAAGATATTGTTTAATAGATGATTTTAATTGTAACCCCTCAAAAGTCATATTTGCAACTTATGTATGCACATTTATGTGTGGATGGTATTGTTGCTTGAAACAACATCACAAGTTAATTTTGCAAAGTTTTCCAAACTTGTTAAAAAAAATGTATTTGGTCCTATAAGCTAAGGTAATTTGGAGTCCCCATTATGTTGGTTCTACCTACACATTGTTATAAGATAAGAAATTTTGAGCTCTTAAAATGAAACATTTTGCATTTGTTTCTAAAGTTGTATGGTCGAGATGGTTAGCCGACAAAAGTTAGATTGGTGGGGTGTTGTCTTCGTGATGTGCTCAGTTTTGTTGATCTATACTTGGATGCTATTATGTTCAAATGCAAAAAGAAAAAAGGTTGAATTTTCTAAGGGTTATGGTTTTTGCACTTATGTTATGTTGCATATGCATTTCATTCATATACTCTTTCCACACATATGTTGTGTATCGGGGTCATGGATGTATTTCTTTTTCATGTTCTGCCACACATATGTTGTGTATCAAGGTCATGGATGTATTTCTTTTTCATGTTCTGCTTAAATGAAAAGGGTGTTTTGCACTACCATTGTGCATTTGACCACCTTATGCTATGTCAACCAAGCCCTAAATCTTGCCAAATTATTGCATTGAGCTCACATGCCTTGTGCACGAGCCCGCTCCCTTGATGTTACTTGCCAAGTATGTGATATGTGGAACAAGCATTATAAGGTGTGAAGGTTCAGGTTGCACGATGCATGTGGGATAAATTTCTATGGGTAAAACAACAAAAGATTGCTTGTGCAATGTGTTTGATGGCCTATTATTGGTTGATGATATGCCTCGTGAATTGGCTCACTACTGTGTTGAATGTGTTGATGACTTGGCAGCCTATGTGTTTGACCTAGCATCTCTATGCTTCTTGTCCGTGACTTGGTGTGTGATGTGGTAAGTGTTAGTGAGGTGTCTTGGATTACTCGGCCTATGAATTGATAGCTTGGTGTTGGTGATAAGTCATGTTAAATCTTTGGTCCTCAACATTAATTCAACGACCAACACCATGAATGGGTATTGGTCGATGTGAGGTATGAAAATGATTTCATGTACTATGCATTGAATGGGTTTGATCTTGATCACCTGTTGTGAGGGGGATTTGATGATATCTAAGGTCGAGCATTCACCATGTGTCTTGGGTTGAGGGTCTTGAGCCTTCTGCCACCCTCACTCGCACGCTATGGAGTATCCCTAGCGATTTGGGGAGTAAATGAGATGGTTTCCTTGGATATTGGAAGGTGTATGGCACATTTTTTTAGGATCGATGCTCATTTATTGCCATTGTTCTCTAGTTGTTGCACTCTAATGTTGTGTAATTGCCAAAATTTGAAAGGTTAGCAATACTGTGCTAATACATTAAAAAATTTGGGAAATTTTTTTGAGGATTGGAAGTAGACGCCATTGACCCTGTAAATCAGATTTTGGGCTACTTTGAAAAGGTATGTACACGATGTTTACAGTTTAAGTGCATTCTCTGCATTCCATTTGTTTGATCAAAAGTTTCTTGTTGTTTTCCTAGCAAGAGAACCTACTCCTAAATTCTCGCCATCCCTATCGACTGTCCCTCGAAAACGATAAAAAGAAAAATGAATTCAGTGTTTTAGTTGCATTCTATGTTGAAGTTCTCTAAAGTTGAATTTATGAGCTCTTAATGGTCTCACAATGCATATTTTTTGTCATAATTATCAATTTAATTTCAGTAATCTTGGAAATGCATATATATATATATATATATTTACACCGATAGGTGTTTAGATATTATATGAGATTTTGGACTTCTTTGAGTGGATCAACAAGATTAACCTGAGTGTAATAAGTGTATAGTTGAGATTCATTTGATGGTCGACGTATCTTGTTATGCTCAAATGCATATTGATTAAGATTTAAATAAGCTAAGTTAAGTGGTGCTTAAGAAAAGGGGTATGTTTATTAAATATTATTTGTTTTATGTTTATATTAATGAGTTTAATGTTTAGCCTTTCTTTAACAACCAACCATCTCCACAAAACTAAGTGGTTAGCTACATCTATAAGTGTTCACCAGTGACTTTCCTTGTGGCTGTGTTAATTATATTGAGAGGCCCATTATCATGTTGACTAGCCTATTTATGAGTATGTAGTTGTTTCTCTCGATTGTGTTACTTAAACTTTTGCTTCGTGTGTTACTCCTTAGCACACTTGTTAGCCTCGCCCCATTCATTACTTCGACCTTACCTTGAGTTGATTCTCTCTCTGTTGTCGCTCATCCTCGACCTTCTATTCGCTTCTTGGCACCTTAGATTAAATTTGTTGGATCACATGTTAGCCTTGTGTCAATTGTCGAGGTCAATTGTCGAGTTTATGTTTGAACACATTTAAGCGCCTATGTACTTACAATGACTGAAATTTTTTAAAGACTGGTTGAGCCGAGACTCAGCCAATTATGGTTATGGGCTGTATTCGGCTCTCTGTGTACAGTTAGTTTGGGTATCATTGGTTCCCATTGATTCTTGCCTAGTTGGTCAAAATTCCCTCGAATTTTGTTAGTGATATATGCTCACGACATTCTTTATGGATTGTTGGTTTCGAGCTTGTCAATTTGGTATGTAGATTGGTTGACCATTGTGCAAACCCTATGGACAATATGTTGAGCATTTCCTCTACATGTCTACGCACTCTAGGTTTTAGTCACCTTGAGGCTAAAATTGTTTTACTGAGTTGTTATGAATGTTTGGAGCTAAATAGATTTTGTACTTAAACTAATATATAGATAGGTGGTGTCAATTATAAGTTTATGTAATTTTATGTGGGTTTTTGAATCATAGTAGTATAATTAGGTTGTATTGGCTTTTCATGTAAGGAAATTTGGAACAATTCGAATATTCGGTGTAGGTAAAGTACGAATACATTGAAAAATTGAATTTTGAAATACTACGTTTTAATTATTTAATCACTATAAAATGTAAATAGCATTCAATTTCATACTTTTTTTTATCAGTATTGAATTTTTAAATTACGTATTTTTTCCCTACGGAGAATACTCAAATTATGCTACTATGTTTTAAATCACATGAATTAAATTGTATATTAAGTTCTAGATATCTTGACTCTGTCCAAACATATGTAGGAGAGAGCATATAATTATAAATTAATGGTTGTCATGGTAAATTGTGCAAACACATTTCTTCACTTCTTCACTTGAACTCTGCAGTTTCGACCCCCAACCTGTGTATGGAATTTTGTATCTTTTCAGTTATTGTGTTGTAGATGAATGGTGGTTTCCTGGGTTATGGTCGATCAATGGATTTTTTTTATGCCATTTGCACCCGTGCATCTATCTTGTGAGTTTGTATTGTGATATGTTGACCCAAATGGATTTTTTTTATGCCATTTGCACAAGTGCACATCTATCTTGTGAGTTTGTATTGTGATATGTTGACCCAATTATTCTTTTGGTTGATTTAGTCAGGGAAGTTTCATTTGATTGAGGGGACACAAGTAGGGTTGAATTACTATTTGTCTTCGGAGATAGTCAGCGGATCCTGTTTTGAAGATTGGTCATGTTATCATGTTGATACAAATTTTAAATGTTTGAATGGTTGTGATTGTTTAGGGTACAAAGCTCCAGGACTGTAATCATGTACTCATTCAAGAGTTTGAAGCTTCACCTAATGTTGTGAATATGAATTTAATGAATGGAAATATAAGCAGAGTATAAACTTATATTACGTTCTTCGTTTTGATTCCACTATTTAAGGATTAAGTTGTGATGACATGGTTGTCTTGGAATAGGTGCATTTTTTTTTATTGTTTCAATCAAAAATATGTTTCAAAATATCACGTTGACTATTTGAGGTAGAGAAATATTATGGTTTGGTGACAGTTTGAAGAATTCAATTGTCGTTGTTTAAGGAGTTATACAGTTGTTGGTGTTTGAGTATCTTTGTTCATGTATTTTTCAGAATGTAGAAATAATTATGTAGTTGTCATCCCCTTATATGTTTCTCCCTATTATGAACCAATCGTGCTCTGTTACTATACTTGATATAGATTTTGTTAGTTATTAAAGAGGAATGAGTGGTTGGGCCTATCTATTGATACATTTCTAAATGTTGGGTTACTTATGTGCACAAGTCATGCTTTATTTTGAATGATAAGCATGCAGTAAATATCATGTCTTGTTTGATATTTCGATTAGATGTCATATGTACAAATTTAATGCTTCATTGACTTTTAGATCATGAGCTTTCACAGCAAGGGATCCATAAGGTTTGGCAGGGGTAGAGGCCATAGGGACCAGTTTGTTTGGAAAGAAGGGAGAAGGAAGGGGGTGAGATTTTCTGTTCACTTTGATGCTTATTCGAGTGAGTTTTTTGAAGTAGCTCAAAAAGGCCATCTTTTCCTAAGAGCCCCTCCTTTACAACCTCCTCTGCCTCACCAAGTATAGTTGAGATGCCACCAGACCCTTTAGTGCAAAATGATGGGTGGGACTTCAAGCCCACTTCTCCTCAAGGCCATGTGACTAGTTGGGGACCCTCTAGCCCAAAGCATTCAATTCATCCATTTGTCAGTAGTACATCCTCTAGAAACAAACCCAAATCACCTCCTGAGCTTCAAGTTAAACCTCATGTTAAGAAGCCCAATGACCTAGAACACCCATGCAATGAAATCCCCTGCCCTGTTAATGTAAAAGGTAAAGAGATCCCGGGGACCTCTATTGCAAAGTCTAGTGGGCAAGAAGCCCAATGACCTAGAACACCCATGCAATGAAATCCCCTGCCCTGTTAATGTAAAAGGTAAAGAGATCCCGGGGACCTCTATTGCAAAGTCTAGTGGGCATAGTGATGGGAATTCACATTGGGTTGCTTCCAGGCCTCAGATTTCATTTCAGGACATGCATCCTAAGTTTCTTGATGCTTAGCTTATTTATATTTGCAGATGTTATTGTGGTTCAAATAGACATATATGCACATTAAGTTTTTGGACAAATCTGGTTTTGTGGTTGGTTATATGTGTATATGTTTTATGATATGTGTGTATATGTTTTATGATGATGATATGGGGCATCAGTATAAAGGTGAAGTCTCAACTCTAAGTCACCCAGAACTGCAAAATCCTCATGTAGATGGAAGATAGGGATCCATGATAAACCCACCCATCGATTATCACTGAAAACTTACACAGTATTTTAGTCCTGTTCCTTCATTGATCAATCTAAAAGCATACGTACACATAAAGCAATTTTCATTAAATATTCAGAACATGTTACAAAATATCACAATCCCTACGGTAAACAACTGTTGATACAAACTCATACAAATATCTAGAGCTAATACGTATTAGTCACTCGGAAGATGAGGAATCATCTAGTGTCCCCTGGCTTTTTCTCAGGTTTCTTGACATCATCTGGCGGCGTTGTCTTACACATTCAAAGCACTGCCTAACAATGCTCAGTGTCTGGTTGTGAGTGTCAAAATCGCTGCTGACATTCGAACTATCCTTCCCATTACCATGAACGACAACGTAATTCTCTATACAATGAACAAAATCCGTCCCGGCTCTCACAGCAGCCCTTCTTGCCAGATCCCCCAGGTCTATGGACGCCGCCTGTGCTGCTTTCTTGTGCGTTAATACCACCACAAATTGAAGCCCTGCAAGGCATCAACTTAATAATATGTTGATCAAATTCCAAAAACCTAGGGCCAATTTACTTATTGTTTTTAATGAACCACATAAGAGCAACAGAATTCCCATCCAGTCTGTTGAATCACATATGGAAAATATTATTTCGTCTATCAGAGCAACATAATTCCCTTTCATTTCATTCAGTGGGTTTCAAGTATTAGTAGAGATTAAATCCACAAAAGTGCAATTTTTTCGCTATCTAAAAAGTTTTCATGGATTTGGTTGCTCTGGACTCAAGATTGGATCTATACTGATTATAGAAATCTCCAAAATCTCCATAGACACATCTCTATTTTTGTAAAATAATGACCGTGAAATTTTGAAAGAAATGGTCCGAATACCTTCCTCGCGTATAATTCTCACCAAATCTCGCATTCGATCCCAAGCAGCCCCTCCCATGTGACATTCCTCTGCTTTCATCACCAATATCACACACTCAGGCACTATTTGAACGCTCCTCAGCTTTGAAGGATCTCTGAATTCTGATGCATTGTTTTCAATTCCTGTATCTCGACCTCTTAAAACGTTTCTGATTGCATTATCATCGAAATCGTCAGAGATTGAGAAACGTGGACTGTCGATAACATTCATCAAATATTTTGGGTATAATTTCTTCAGCTTGTTCTTCACTTTAAGCACTCTCTGCTTACTAATCCTACTTTTGCTTGTACAACCTGTCTCTGCTCGCATTATCAATGGACCTTCCTCCTTGTAAAGTACTCTTATCATAGTATTCACAAAGGAACTCCGACCATGGTTCTGAAATCCAAGAACCAGAACTGTGACAAGCTGTTGCGAGGTCCCTGAAAGTCTTGCGGCTGCATCCCCTATTTGCTTATATTGTTCTTCCAAAATGTGATCCCTCCACACCTTATTGTAGGCGAAGTAAGCAGCTGCTGCAGCGGCTGTTGTTCCTAACAGCGGGATTATTACATTCATTTTCTTGATCTCAATCTCTTTGCGCGGTCCAGCCAATTGAGATTCAGGCTTCAGCAAATTATAACTGCTTGAAACTAACTTGAGAAAATTGCGAATTGGGTATTTGATTCGAAATCTCGCCCAGCGGAAGGACATTCATGGATCAGGAGGCATTAGCGAAGAGGTACATTGATTCTTATTTTTTTCTTAAACTTAGTACGAATGGATTCCAATATTCCAAAGCAAAACCTATATTTATGACATTGATGACCAGAGCTTTTTAATCCCGTTACTTCTGTATGAAGTATGCATAATGGATGGTATCAGGGAGAGCTTGCGTTATGTAGGTTTATGTGATTCCTGCTTTGTGAAGCTAAAATGCCATTGAGAGTTTTCCTGCTTCTTGTCGAATGTGGATGTGAGATTTCGAGTGGAAGCAAAATCTGGGATCCGCTTTGATTAGAGAAGGTTTGAGCAAGTTACCAAAGACGTGAAATTTAAGAAATGGATCTTTCAATTCGATTGGTTTTTACTTTTTCATAAAACCAATAAAATTAAAGTTTTACTTGCATGATTTTAAACTTTACATAAATCATAACTTAGCGAAACAGAAAGGCATTCATTCGTTGCCGTGTAGTCAAGTATAATTTGTTTTTTATATGCTTAACTTGTCTTTTCTATTCTGAAATATGCAGTCGTTTTTATTTCCGAGCCCTGCTCTACCCTGTATTGGCTCCACATAGCTGAGAGGCCGTTATAAAAAAGGGGGTATATATAGGTTAAATGGTACAACATACCATTTAGACGATGGGCACTCCAGGGGTACGGGAGATTCAACTAAATACAAATCAGTTGGAGAAAATTTAAAGACACTTAATTAAATCTGAACTAAATTTTTGCTAATTGTGTATGGAGTCTAGTTTAAGACTTATGTCAAACACTTTGTAACATTGTTCAAATTCCACTTAATATTGTCCAAATCGGGTAAACTGATTTTGCATTGATTTACAAGGAATGTTTTTATGGTTTTGTGTTCAGCACTCATGGAATATAATTTGGTTACCAAATGTGCACATAAAAAATATACTTATGTATTTAATACTCAGAATACACTCACATCAACCCAAGAATATATTTGTAACTTTTTATTGCCTATAACAACAGTACAAATAGGTGTGTAAAATCAAATTTCAAGGGTACCTTCATATCTGAGTTTGATTGTTTGTTACCGCTGCCTGGTATAGTGATTTATCAAAATTTATGTAACTTCCAGTCTTCCACTTGATATCTACTATGAGTCTATGATTTATCAAATTTTATGCTTCAAATTTTCAATGTGAATGTTCATTGTTCAATTAATCATTGAATTTAGAATTATGAATCATGATTCATAATTTATGAATAAATCTGAAATATGAGGGCATAATATGACTTTGACACGCACACATATAGTACCCTCGACATACCCAAGTACCATGTTTCAAAAAGTGGCATCCCCATATATGTCCTCGTACACATACCCGTCCCTATACCCAAGTTTCCTAGCAACTTAAAAATCCCTGGACCCTGCCAAGCTCCTTGAGGACCCACGACATGTGGGTTCGCCGCGACCCGTTTACTGTTTTCCTCGACGTCTTCTTGGTTCGAGCCATGACCGTTGTGTATGTAGAAGAAAACCAACTCCAATGCACAAAACGAGGGAATACCAGGGTGTAGACCAGCTCACATTTCATATGAGGGTGTTGGAGGGAAAGGTTATTAATACCAAGCCACCCCTTAAGATGGTGCCTCCGCGTTCTGTGTCCAAGCTCATACGAGCCGTATGAAATGCCTCGTCGTCAACTCCCAAATCCAATTGCCATTAAAACTTGCATTGTCCAACAAATTTTTAGTGGTACGGACCTCCCTTGGCATGCATGATGATAATGAGGGATGTTGATGAAGTGGAGTGGGTTATAATGGTTCAAGACAAAGACCGAGGGCCTGGTACAACATGTCCATATGCATGGCATGGGCCTCTCCTCAAGCTAAGTGGTGATCACGTGGGTTAGGTTTGTCATCCGGCCAACACCCATCGTGAGGTGAACAGTCCTTTAGGTTGATGTGCTCACAAGTAGTTTTGAAGTCCTCATTGCCAGACCTGACCCACGCTTGGTTGCACTCTTCTCTAGGATGATCTATGCCCAAGTTGAGTAGCTTGTCAGTCAGCTTATTGGCATCAAATCTGACATGGTGAGTGACTATGACTAGAGATAGGTCTAGGTTGACCTCAAGTAGTTCCAACTTAGCCGCTAGCCGCCAGCTCGAGGAGATTTTGTTAGCTTTTAAGCCATCGAGGATCCTATTGGGAATTTGGATCATGAGATTAGAGTCACCTTCGACTAGAATTTTGGGGATTTGTTCATGGTGGGCTATAAGGATGCCTTTCAACATGGCAAATAGCTCAGCGGCATTATTGATGTCCCTCCCTATCGATCCAACATAGAACTGCAGTATATTACCTTTGTGATCCTAAAAAACCCCACCATAGCCCGTTGGTCCCGAACTTCCTCTGTTGGCAACATCAAAATTGAGCTTCACATACCCAAAATCCAGCGGAGCCCTGGAGTTTGGGATAGAGGGAGGTATTGGCTGAGGGGGATGAATGTTTGTAGGATCTGTTGGTTGTAGTTTCTAGGTCCTGAGGATCGCGAGATCCTACGGAGATCCTTCCCAATCAGCAGGTTCCCACTGGGATGAACTAAAAGTTTCTTGGATATGCCTTTGAATTTTTTGTTGGACCTGGTCAATGGGAAGACTGGAATTCTGGAAGATCCTGCGGTTTCTTTCCTTCCAAATTTCCCAGAGAAGGAATCCTAGGAAGAGCCGCCACATTCTATTTACTATGTTGTTGGAGGAGAGTTGATCCCTCCAATTTGCTAGAGTGTCCTTGATGTTGTTTTGGTTATGATCTGTTTAGTGGAAGGCTCCAGCCCTAAGATCCCAAAGCTATTTTCTAAACGAACGAGTGTTGAGGAGATGTTCTAGATTTTCCTGTGCCTCCCAACATAGGTAGCAAACTGAGGGCCCTTCAAATCCTTTCTTAAGAATTTTGTCCTAGGTGAGATTGTGCTTCCACGCCACAAGCCAAAGGAAGGTGGAAACGTTTGGCCAGATATTTTGCTTCCAAACTTTGTCATATTTATGGTAATCATATCCCGCGAGGAGAGAATAGGCCTCTTTGAGATTGAAGGATCCATAACTAGAGTATCCCCATCTAAGGATATCCTTTTCTTCCTAATGAGTGATTTGGAGAGATTGTAATTCTTCCCATAAGAGATTTTTTTGTTCCTCAGTTAGAGTGTTTGGCTAGACCTCAGGTTCCTTCCATGATCTCCATTGAGAATTTTCAGCATTTGTGTTCCAGAAGTGGGCCACTAGAAATTGTCCATCCTCTAGAGTGAGAGTTCGATGGGGTTGGAGATAGTCCAAGGAGGACAGCTTCGAGAGTTGTTACCAAGAGTCATCCCAGAAGAGAGCATATATGCCGTCATAGATTTCCCAGAAGGCGTGATCTTGTATAAGTTGCATGTTCTACCAAGCCACATTCCAGATGAGGGATCCTTTGGGACTTGTTTCTAGACGAATGAGCTCTTGATGGGGGATGTTCGAGGCATATTTTCCTTTCCATATCTTTTCCCAAAGGGTGTCCGAATTGGTTAGCCACAGCCACAAAAGTTTGGCCATCATTGCTTTGTTTTCTAATTCTGGATCTCGAAGCCCCAAACCTCCCATGAGCTTAGGCTTGTAGATTTTGTCCCAAGCCACAAGGGCCCATTTGCATCATGTGCATTTGGATCTACCCCATAGAAAGGTTCTTCGAAGTGAGTGGATTTCATTGACAAAATTTTTGGGAGTCGTGAAGATGGAGAAAAGGTACATGCTCATGATGTGTATAACTGAATTCAAGAGGACAAGTCGGCCCGCAATGTTAAGAGAACAAAAGGACCAGTTGGAAATACGCTTCTCCATTTTTTGGATGAGGAGGGACCAGGACCCATTCTTGGTGTAAGTGGCAGTGAGGGGGGGGGGGAGTACTTGGAGGGGAGAGATCTACTCCAAAAGTTTATCAGTCTGGATATTTCCATTTGGAGCCTAATCGGCGTGTTTAGGAAGTAAATTTCAGACTTGTCATTGTTGAGAGATAGGCTTGGACCTAGAAGAAAAATACCATCAAATGTTTCAATCAACGAGCTTCACGTAGGGTAGCTTTGGATAGGAGCATAGTGTCATCGAAAAATTCAAGATGCGAGGATTTATGGGATTCATTGGCTGGATGGATGCCTGAAAGTTCGTTTCTTTGAGTGGCAGCTTTTAAAGTTCTACCAAGACCTTCCACCATGAGGATGAAAAGGAAGGGGAAGAGGGGATCCCCCTGACTGATCCCTCTGTAGGAAGGGAAGGTGGGTGAGGGGGATCCATTAACCAAAATGGAGAAGAAGGACGAGGAGGTTAGCGCAAGAATCCAATTGATCCATTGTTCAACAAAACCAAAAAACCTGAGGTTTTGTCTCATATAGTTCCAAGATATTTTATCAAAATCTTTTGACAAATCAAGTTTAAGTAACATACCAAATTGTTTCGATCTCTTGAGGGTGTGGATTTCATGGGCCACTAGGATACCATCTAAAATTTGTCTTCCCTCCATGTAGCCCGATTTTTCTTTCGAGATGAGATGCAGCAAAATTGATTTTATCCTATTTGCAATGACTTTTTTGATGACCTTGTAGACAACATTGCAAAGAGCGATTAGTCATAATTTGTTGGGTGCGAGGCATTGTCTTCTTTCGATACCAAAGTGAGGAAGGCAACATTGAGGGTAGGTAGAACCACAGAATTCCTACGAGACTCCTCCACGGCCTCCCATATGTCATTTTTAATAATGTTCCAGCGACTTTGAAATAAATCCGTGGTGAAGCCATCTAGTCCATGTGCCTTTTTTGATGGCATCTCCCTAATTGCCTCGGTGACCTCTTCCAGGGAGATTGGTTTCATAAGGTATTCATTCTTCTCATTGGTGACCAATCTGGGGATGTGCTGAGTAATAGAGTTGATCGTGGCATTGCGATCTAGGTCCTCTTCCTGGAGGAGTAGACTGTGGTAGGATACCAGTGTTGTTGAGTATGATTGTCATTAATGCCAAAAGTATTCATTAATGACAAAGGATATGATGATATGGAATGTATGATGATGTGGCATGTGTGATGAATGTGAAAATCCATATGATGGTGTTCTAGTACCTTCATGATGTCATTGTTACAATTTGACATCATTATATAAAAGTTTGACAGTTTGGTGAAACTCTGGAAATTGACTAAGTATTGGAAAATTAGTCTAAGTTGCTCTAGGAAAATGCCCGCCAGCTTCTGCATTTGATTGATTAATTAATTGTGATGATATAGGAATGTAGATTGTTGGTTTGTGCATCCAACCATATGATTAGTTTTCCAAAACAATAATTGAGGGTGAAGATATTGGCTTGCCAAAAATGCCCTCTGGCATGATTTACACTATCCTAGTAAAATGCCTGCAAGGGGTGTGGGATATGCCCGCAAAGGGCTTTAAATATGCCCACACAAGGCATATATTAATATATGCCCGCACAAGGCATTAATATATGCCCAAACAGGGGTTTATATATGCCCACAAAGGCATTAATAATATGATCGCACAGGGTTTAATAATATATGCTCGCAAAGGCATTAATACATGCTCGCACTGTTGATGCAATTGTAACTTCGGAATGTATTTCACATATATGTATATTGTATTCCTATAGAGATGTCATTATTCCTCTATACGGAAGTGTCGTCATTTATATTGTAAGTGTTGTAACTTATACTTAATGGATTATTAGACCACCTTGATGGGGTCATCCCTGTATAAGTCATGTGGGTCAAAGGGTTATTAGACCACCCTATTGGGGATTGGCCCTATCAGCATTATGCTATGTGGTTAAGTTGAGGCCGACCTAGTAAAGGCTATTAGGCAAGTCAATTCATGTATAAATAAAGTCTGGGAGGCACTCTATTCGATCATTCACTTCTGACACACACACTCATTGAAGAGTGGCGCACTAGTGGAGGAGGAGAAGCTACTGCTAGGAGGACTATCTCTTGTACTTGGTTTGTATCATTTCTCTATCTATCTCTGAGGAAGTTGCGAGGTTTTTCACCTTCTTGGTTTTCCCCGGTGAAACTCTGTGTCTCTTGTGTGCTTGTATTATTGTGTCCATGATTGATATGCTATAGATATGTTGTACATGTTATTCTCTCAGTTAAGATCATAGATCAGATTGAAGTAAATTCTAAAAAACTAACATGGTATCAGAGCTAGCCTGAAAGAAGGCATGGTATGGAATTTATGACACTTGTTGCACTTGCGAAGCTAGGGCTTGATATAGAAAAAACCAGTCATCGTAGCACTTTCTCTATAAATTCATTTCGGCGAGGTTCCAGGATCTAAAAATCTTACAAGTCGAAGATAAGATCCCCATGTACCTTGTGTTCGAAGGAGGGCCTCTAATTCGTTATACTTTCATATTTATGATGTGTACAATATAAGGTTTCTGCCTCTTCCAGATATCAGTCATAAATAGGTGACCTAGGAAAAAAGGTCACAACTTGGGCTAGAAAGTTCCAAATGAGATTTTGTAAAAAGTGGCAAGTAGGGAATGGACTATACTTTCACAGGTACAATTTTCAGAGTCCGAAATTGAACCAGTGACATGTGGCACTCCATACAAGTTCACTCTCTTGTTTTATCCCATAAACATGTCACGTTACGGCACTTGGAATAACTTTCTCTCAGAGAATCCATTTGAGGTCACACCTATGGGATTGGAAATATAACAGGTCAAGCTACCACATAAAGAATTTTCAGACCCTGTAGATCTGAAATTTAGGAGTTACACCAGAAACAATTAGGTGCATATTTATGTCAAAACAGAATTGGATTTTGAGCACCTTCATTCATGGCTCCGGGAATTTAGGGTTTTGGAGAAAGTTGGAATTTTTGTAATTGGAGACCACGGCTGGATGATCCTCATCAAAATCGAAATTTAGAGACCAAAATCAAATTTTTTGGTTGGGCAGAAGGTCGGACTTGATCAAACCCTAGTTCGGGACTTTGATCGGAAAGGTGAAAAATTAGGGCTTTTGCAAAAATGGGAATTTTTGAAATCTGTGACCATAGCTGGAAGCTCCTTGGAAAAATCGAAGTTTAGAGCTTTGGATCAAACTATTTGGTTGGGTGAAGCTCTGGAAAACTCAAACCCTAATTCAGGGTCCTCCCCAGTGAATCCGGAACATTGAAAAACAAATTTGAGGGGTGAAACTTTGCAGTTTTCAAATTCTGAGTATACCAGGTTGATCATCTCATCAAGGCGCATCTTTCTATCCTTTCAGAAGTTTGAAATTCAAAGTTTGAATTTTTAGGGTTTCCCTAACAAACCCTAATCCAGCTCTAGATCTAGTTTCTGCAAATCAAGTGGATTGGGTTAATCCTAGAAGAGAATGGATTGGTCACCTGCATAAGTGAAGAAGTTCTAGTTTCAGAGGGAGATGAGGCTAAGGCCTTACATCAGAAGATTACAAGCAAACTCGACAGGTATGACTTACGAGTATGTTTCGAAATCTGTTCATGATTAAGTTTATGATATGTTTTTCTTCATTAAGATTAGTACAATATTGATTAATTTTAGACTTGTCGTATCACCTTAATAAAAATATGAACGCATGATAGAAGATATTCATTGATTAGGGTTTTGACACTTATGATTATACTAATGCATTATGGTGTTGTATGAGGTTGATGTTGTCTGCTAACATGAAAGGTACATCAAGAAAGACAAATCATGTTCTAGTTCAAGAACATATGACCATGGTGACATGAAGACAAAGATTCATCCATTGTCATGGATTACATAGAAGATCTACTTACGAGGTATGTATAACTTGGCTCTATAATGGTTAACCTATGAGATATGCATGTTACTAGCACAAGTCATTGAAGAAGAACAAGAAGACATTATGCGGGTATGTTATACATAACTAACTAGCATGCTAATCTAGGTATGTTTTTCGTATTTCAAGTTAGAATCCTACCTTGTGTTAGGAACTCTTATATAAGTATACATGGCATGATTGATAATGATTATTTATGAAGTTAGAAATTTAAGTAATCAAGGGTTTATGCATATTATGTCCCTTGCCTTGATTGATGATATGACTAACCAGAAGAGTCCTATGGTCAAATAAGAATATGCATGAGAAAAAGAAGTCTTCCATGAAACCTTGAATACTAATGCTTATTATTTGTGTTTGAAATGATCATGACTATACATGTTTAAGATTATTTTGTTTTGATAGTATTGAGATTATACTAATGAATGTATGATTATCTATGAGATCTTGAGGACGACACCATGATGATACTAGTGTACACTTAAGCATGAATAGTGGTCAAGGATGGATATAAGCTCAAAGACAGGTAATCCAGGAAGCAAAGATTAAGAGGGAGCACACTCCAGTAGTTCTTGCAATGAAACAAATATTGAGAGGGAGTCCACCCTACAACCAAACAAAGATAAGTATTTGAATTGTCATTTATTGCATACTTGTTTGTTTAAATAATATTGCTCAATGATGTATATGCTTATGTTCCTAGACATAGGGTGTGTATTATGCATATTAGAATAATTGCATTAATGAACAGTATACTACTAATATGCATGTGATGGGTAAGTGGCCTATGGCACTATACAACATTCCATTGCTACTTATCTAGTATGAAACCTTTTTGCTGACAGGTTGGGAGTTGTGCACACTCTTAACAATGTTTTGGTAGAGATGGAAGGCATCTAGAAAGTTACGGATATGGATAAATGTTGTATTGAAGCATTGGCTAAGATAATTGCATGACTGTATGACATATGCCTTTATGTATAAGACTTTGTTCTGTAAACTATGAGAAGTTTCTAATCATGCAATTTAACTTGTCTTGTAGGAAAGATCGTATACCATCACCTACAAAAGAAGGACTACAACATTTGTTCCAGCAAACGAAATTCAAAGAAAACTATTTATTGAAGATATTGAAGAATCTGAAGTTCCCAGGATTCGAGATGCAATAATGGAAGAATGCCATGATCCGTCGATCATGAAGAATGATGTTTGGGATGTGGTCCCAAGACCTGAAGGGAAGTTTGTTGTGACTTCCAAATGGATCTATAAGATCAAGCATGCTGCAGATGGTAGCATGGAGAAATACAAAGCGAGGTTTGTAACTCGTGGCTTCTCCCAGAAAGAGGGATTGACTATGAAGAGACTTTTGCTCCTATAGACAGATACACTTCCATCAGAACAATACTTGCTTTGGTTGTAGTGATGAAGTGGAAGATACACCAGATGGATGTCAAGACATCTTTCTTGAATGGTGTAGTCGAAGAGGAAGTGTATGTGGAGCAGCCACTTGGTTTTGAGACACATGACAGGGAGTCATATGTGTGCAGGTTGAAGAAACCCTTGTATGGCTTGAAGCAAGCTCCTAGGACTTGGTATGGTAGGATAGACAGCTTTCCATCTAGTTTGGGCTTTACCAAGAGTAAAGCGAATTCCAACCTTTACTACAAGGTTGAGGAAGGCAATCCATTGATACTACTTCTGTATGTGGATAACCTGTTTATTACAGGTGAGGATAGATTGATTGCCGATACAAAGAGGAAGCTTGCTTCCGAGTTCGAGATGAAGGACTTGGGGATGATGCGCCACTTTCTAGGCATGGAGGTGTTGCAGAGTGCAGATGGAATCTTCCTTGGACAAGGGAAGTATGCAGTAGAGATCCTGAAGAGGTTTGGGATGATGGACTGCAAGGACATGGCCACACCTATGGCATCGACCCTGAAGCTTCTGTGTGATGCTTCATCTGAGCCGATTGATGTCACGGTGTATCGTCAGATGATTGGGTCCTTGATGTACCTAATGAACACGAGACCAGACATTTGCTTTGCAGTGAACACATTGAGCCAGTTCCTAACGGATCCGAGAGGTGTTCACCTGGTTGTTGTAAAGCATATTTTGAGGTACATGAAGGGTACGACTGATTAGGGGATCAAGTATGATGCGAATCAAAATTTTAACCTGCAAGGTTATGTTGATTCAGATTGGGCAGGCAGTGCTATAGATAGGAAGAGCACTTCTGGGTGTTGCTTTAGTATGGGATTAGGCGTGATCTCTTGGTTTAGCAAGAAGCAGTCCTGCGTAGCACTGAGTACAGTTGAAGCAGAGTATGTTGCAGCTTGTTCGGCTAGTTGTGAGGCAGTATGGCTTCGGAAGCTGCTATCTGAGTTATTTGATCTCCCGTTGGAGGCTACTGGTATATTTTGTGACAACCAGAGTTGTGTAAAGCTGTCTGAGAACCCAGTGTTCCATGAAAGGTCGAAGCACATTGAGATCAAATATCACTATATCAGGGATATGGTGCAGAGAGGAGTAGTGAAGCTGCTGTGTGTTGTGACGGATGAGCAGGTTGCAGATGTGTTGACGAAACCACTAGCCAGAGTGAAGTTTGAGTACTTCAAAGAGAGGCTTGGTGTTATTCAGATTGACGACACTTCGAGGAAGAAGTGATGGATACATTTGTAGGAGACATTCCAAGCATGGTGAGAGGAGGATCCTTCCCATGGCTGTGGATATAAGCACTATGTGATGAGCATCAGGACGATGCTCCAGTTACTGCTCCGTATGCATCATGTTGGATGCTTGTTATGATCAAGTGGATCATGTATTTGTATATGTATCAGGTGGATACATTGTATGATCAGGTAGATCATGTATGATGATATGTATCAGGTGGATACATTGTATGATCAAGTAGATCATGTATGATGATATGTATCAAGTAGATACTATGTATGCATCAGTTGGATGCATTGTATGATCAGGATGATCATGGATGACGAGCTTCAGGATGTTGCTCCAGATGGTATGCATCAGGACAATGCAGTGACGATGATCAGGATGATCATGTGTGATGAGTATCATGACGATGCTCTGGACGACATGCATCAGGACGATGCAGTGACGATGATTAGGATGATCATGTGTGATGAGTATCAGGACGATGCTCTGGACGACATGCATCAGGACGATGCAGTGACGATGATCAGGATGATCATGCGATGATGGCATGCATCAAGACGATGCAGTGATGATGATCAGGATAATCATGTACATCAGGATGATGTATGGTGAGTATCAGGATGATGCTCTCTGGCCGTGGACAGGTTGTGCTTGAGAGGACTTGTAAGACCTGGGAGATCCGAGAGGTTGGGATGTGTGCCCGTAATAAGTCTTGGGATGCTCTTTCGAGGGTTTGTCCTATGACCACTTGTAAGACCTGGGAGATCCTATAGGTTGGGTTGTGTGCCTGTAATAAGTCCTGGTATGCTCTTTCAAGGGTTTGTGGTGGTGGCTACATGTAATACCTGGGAGATCTCATAGGTTGGGCTGTGTGCCCGTAATAAGTCCTGGGATGCTCTTTCGAGGGTTTGTAGTGGAGATCACATGTAAGACCTGGGAGATCCGATAGGTTGGGTTGTGTGCCCGTAATAAGTCATGGGATGCTCTTTCGAGGGTTTGTGATGAGGATCACATGTAAGACCTGGGAGTTCCGATAGGTTGGGATGTGTGCCCATAATAAGTCCTGGGATGCTCTTTCGAGGGTTTGTGATGAGGGTCACATATAAGACCTGGGAGATCTGATAGGTTGGGTTGTGTGCCCGTAATTAGTCCTGGGATGCTCTTACGAGGGTTTGTGACGCATGTAATAAGTCCTGAGGATTCCACAGTATGGCCAGTGATGATGAAGACCTGCAGGAGGTGGGCCTACATCCAGTATGAAAAAGTACTGGCTCTATAGAACTTCCTATGACGAGTAGTTCAGAGATTGATTGAGATAGCAGCAGCAGTGACGATAACGATGATTCGATGTCGATGAGCCAGTGACGATGATCCAAAGAAGAAGACTTGTGCTAGCATATCTATGTTGAGAAATACCTTCCTAGTTAAGAGGGAGTGTTGATGTAATTGTAACTTCGGAATGTATTTCACATATATGTATATTGTATTCCTATAGAGATGTTATTATTCCTCTATACGGAAGTGTCGGCATTTATATTGTAAGTGTCATAACTTATACTTGATGGGTTATTGGACCACCTTGATGGGGTCGGCCCTGTTTAAGTCATGTGGGTTAAAGGGTTATTAGACCACCCTATTAGGGGTCGGCCCTGTCAGCATTATGCTATGTGGTTAATTTGAGCCCGACCTAGTAAAGGTTATTAGGCAAGTCAAGTCATGTATAAATAGAGTGCGGGAGGCACTCTATTTGCTCATTCACTTCTCACACACACACACTCATTGGAGAGTGGTGCACTAGTGGAGGAGGAGAAGCTGCTGCTAGGAGGACTATCTCTTGTACTTGGTTTGTATCATTTCTCTATCTATCTCTGAGGAAGTTGCGGGTTTTTTCACCTTCTTGGTTTTCCCTGGTGAAACTCTGTGTCTCTTGTGTGCTTGTATTATTGTGTCCATGATTGATATGCTGTAGATATGCTGTACATGCTATTCTCTCAGTTAAGATCATAGATCAGATTGAAGTAAATTCTGAAAAACTAACACGCACAAGGTTATAATCTGAGGCAGTTGTGCATTTAAATAATCTTGGTGGATTGTCAAGCATTATAGACAGAGATCATGATTAATTTAGTAGTTTGAAGTTGCAAACTAAGATGCAATAAGTTAAGAAATGCGTAGAGGATTTTAATCATGCTTGATCAAAAATTAGTCAATAAAATAGGAATTAATTAACCATGTGTGAAAGGGTATGATGATGGAAGGGACGCAATGATAAAAAGGAGACACCATTCTCAATTGGAAGGACATGATGGATGAAAATACACAACAGTTCTATCTCATAGAAGAATATATAAACAAAAGATTGAATTGAAGGAAGAATGTCTATGTAGTCCAGATCGAATTAGCAGAAAGAAAAGACAGAGACCAAGAAAATGAAAAATAACCAGTGGCAAAATTGAAGAAATAAGAAGATCTAGAAATCTGATAAAAAACAAATAAGGGTGGTTGGGAGGTGAAAGGACAAGCTGCAAGCCTGTAGGGGGTCGAATCCTCCTTCCATTTGTTGCTAGTAAACAGGGTGTTGGTGCATCCTTCAATCATTGCTGAAAAATTTGGGTGTTGGTGCATCCCGCAAGTTGGTGCTTGTAAACTATTTGTAAATATAATTTTGCAGTAATAGAAAGTATTGGTGGTTTTCCCAATTGGGATTCCACGATAATATTGCGTGTTTTGTCTTCATTGTTGATTATGTTTTTAAGTGATAAAAATTTAAATAGATAGCCTAATACTGATTCACCCCCCCTCTTAGTATTACTTTATGTTCTAACAATTGTTATCAGAGCGGGTTCTTCATTAAAAGTTTAAAACACTTGAAGAGAAAAAAATTTATCACTATGGATCAACAAGTAAAAATGTCCTCCAATGTTCCAATATTCAATGGATAATATTATGCATTCCTGAGCATCAGGATGAGAAGATATATAATGTCTCTTGGATTAGATGTTTGGATGTCTATAGAAACAGGGTACACATTCCCAAAACCCCTCCCACAGATCTTAAAGGAATAAAAAAAATCGGAACCAGTGCTAAAGTTGTTAATGCAATCATGGTTGGATTAGCCAAAACAATATTTTCCAAAGTGATGCATTGCAAAACAATGAAGGAGATCTGGGACAAATTGCAGACTATCTATGAAGGAGACACCAAAGTAAAAAGGGCAAAACTCCAGACTTTTAAAACCCAATTTGAAAGTCTAAAAATGAAGAAAGAAGAAAACATTTCAGAATACTTTGAGAGAATTGATGAAATTGTGAACGCAATTCAAGGGTTAGGAGAAGAATTGGAAGAAAAAGAAATAGTTGAAAAAAGTATTAAGATCACTTCCAATGATTTACAATCCTAATATTTCCACACTAGAAGATAGAGAAAATATTGACAAACTCACCATGGAAGGACTATATGGAATTCTCATAGCTTATGAAATGAGGATTGGGCAAGACAATTCTCAAAAGAAGGAAGCATCTTTTAAAGCATCAAAAGTAGATAAGAAATCTAAAATGAAGTTTCAATTAGAAGACTCTGATGATGAAGAAGCACTTCTTGTTAAAAATATTAAGAGAGGTATTGGAAGGTTCAAAGGGAAATTGCTCTTAACATGTTTCAACTGTGATGGAATTGGTCACTTTGCTTCCAAATTCCCTTACCCCAAACAAGATGATGATGATGAGTGCCCTGACAACTTCAAGAAGAACAAAATATTTTTAAGAAAAAAAAAGAAGACCTTTATTCCATGGATGATAACTGCTCAAATGAGTCTAGTGAATATAAAGAAGCAGAAATTCTATTCATGGGAATAGAAAATAAAATCTCTGAAGAAGAGGTAGAAGGTGTGGTAGATCTTGAAGCAGAACTTGTAAGTGCTCTTGAAAAATTAGGAAAGTATAAAAAGATGTAAAAAAAACTAAAAAGTCATATGAAAGAATTTGAGGAGAAAAACAATGATGCCAAAAGAATTATTGTTGACTTAAAAAATCAGCTTCAAGAAGCCAAAAAGGTTGAAAGCAATCTAGAACAACGGCTCAAGAAACGAGAGGAAGAATTAGAAAAGTTCAAAGATGAAATGATCTTGCTTAGAAAGAAGACTGATAAAGAATCCTTTCAACCAAAATTTAAGAGCAGCTCAAAAACTCTAGATGACATCCTAAGTTGTCAAAGATCATTTGGTAATAAAACTGGACTAGGCTATGACAATGGAAAGAAGTCAGAAAAATCATATTTCATAAATAAAGAAGGAAATAAAATAAGTTATGTTGATGCACTTATGAAACCAATTGTAAAGGAATACAGTAAAAAATTAGCTCACTCTCAAAATGAAAGCAGGACAGATAATGTGCCAAGCAGACATCAACAACTCTTTTTGGGAAATTGTTATGCCTGTAACAATTTTGGACATATAGCTATAAATTGTAAATTAAATGCTCCTATTGGGAAAGGCATTACATCACAATCTTTGTTATATAAGAAGAATGCCACTAGAAGCAATCCAAAAGGAAGAAGCTATAACTCTTTTGCTCCTCTACATAATTATAGTATAGAATGTTACAAATGTGGTAACATAGGACGCATAGCTAGAAATTTTAAAGTAGTGATTCCTATGAAGAATGACACCACAAAATCTCAAGGCAATGAGGAAAATAAGGTTTGGAAGAAGAAGGAAGATGTAGAATGTTCAATAGCTCTATGTGCAACAGAAAAACAAAATATATGGCATGTGGACAGTGGATGTTCAAAACATATGACAGGAGACCCACACAAATTTATAAGCCTAAAAAGAAATCAAAAAGCTTTTGGAGATAATCTATCCTCTAAAATAACTGGGAAGGGTACAATGGCTCTTAGAGACAAGATGAAAGATGAAAATTTTTTGCTTGTAAAGAAATTGAAACCTAATCTTTTAAGTGTGAGCCAAACATGTGATCAAGGACACATATGTATATTCGATTCCAAGAAGTATGAAATCAAAAGAAAAGATTCAGGTAAACTTGTTGGGACTGTTGTGAGAACTCCAAGAAATGTATATATTCTAGAAAATGAAGAACAATGTTATATGAGTCAAATTGATGAAAGTTTTCTATGGCATAGAAGGATGGGACACTTGAACTTTGACAATCTTGTAAAAGTTAGTAAGAAGGGATTTGTAAGAAATTTACCAAAGATCATAAAACCACCAAACCACATTTGTAGACACTGTCTTCATGGGAAGCAAACAAGAACAAGATTCAAGGTCAAAGAGCATACAACCTCTCAACCATTAGAAATAATTCACACTGATATTTGCGGACCTACAAGGACTAAAAGCTTTCAAGGTGAACATTACTTCATGTTACTAATTGATGATTATGCAATGGTGACTTGGGTGGCATTTCTTAAAGAAAAATCAGAAACCTTTATGAAGTTCAAAGCCTTCAAATCACTTGTTGAAATTGAAGCAAATCTCAAGATTAAATGTCTAAGATCAGATAATGGTGGTGAGTTCACCTCAAATGAATTCAATGATTTTTGTGAAACTCATGGAATCAAGAGGCAGTTTTCTGCTCCAAAAACTCCTCAAACAAAATGGAGTTGTTGAGAGGAAAAATAGGATTGTACAAGAAGCAGCTAGAACTATGCTAAATTAAGCAAAACTTCCCAATGGCTATTGGAGAGAAGCAGTATATATAGATGTCTATGTACAAAACATAGGACAGTTAAGAGTAAATAGTGAAAAAACTCCTTATGAGCTATGGTTTGGAAGACCAGCTTCAGTTAAATATTTTAGAGTTTTTGGAAGAAAATGTTACATAAAAAGAGATGATGATAATCTAGGGAAGTTTGACTCTAGAATAGATGAAGGCATATTTATTGGATATTCTTCTACCAAAAGAGCATACATATGTTATAATCTAAGGTTGCACAAGATCATAGAAAGTGCAAATGTAATTGTAGATGACACTAAAGCAAGAAGAATACAAATCCAAGAAAGTGTGGATGTTAAAGAAACTGATGATGAAGAAATAGATGATGAAGAAAAAGAAGAAAGTTTACAAGAATAAGATATTCTTGAAGAAGAAGAAGAAGAGAAAGTAGAGAATGAAGACTCCCCCAGATAAGACACAAAACACCATCCAAACGGATTCAAAAGAATCATCCTAAAAGTCAAATAATTGGTAACGAAAATTCAGGAGTTCAAACAAGGAGAAAATTGTTTAATGATGAAGAACAAACACTACTTTCAATAATAGAACCCAAAACCTTTAAAGAAGCTTGCAAAAGTGGATTGGATCAAAGCTATGAATGATGAACTTGATCAAATAGAGAAGAGCCAAACTTGGGAAATTGTCCCAAGACCTAAGGACATGAATGTTATTGGAACCAAATGGATCTTTAAAAACAAGGTCAATGAGGATGGTCATGTGATAAGGAAAAAGGCCATATTAGTATGCAAGGGATATGCTCAACTAGAAGGTGTTGATTTTGAAGAAAATCTTTGCACCTGTGGGAAGACTTGAAGCCATTATAATGTTTTTAGTTTTTCTGTGAGACAAGAACTTTAAAGTGTATCAAATGGATGTAAAATATGCATTTCTTAATGGATAACTTGAAGAAGAAGTATATGTTGAGCATCCTAAAGGTTTTCTATTATCAGAAAATAGAGATTATGTTTGCAAACTTAAGAAGGAACTCTATGGTCTTAAACAAGCTCCAAGAGCATGATTCTCAAGACTTTACATGTATTTATATCAGCAAGGATATAAAAGAGGAGCCACTGACAGTAATCTATACATAAAGTTTGAAAACAAAAATATGATCATTGTTGTAGTCTACATAGACGATATCATATTTGGAAGTGATCTACAAATTTCGAGTGTAAAGGCTTTGCTTCAGAAAAGAAGAAAGAATTTGAAATGTCAATGTTGGGGGAACTAACATTCTTTCTTGGTTTACAAGTATCTCAATCAGAAAAAGGGATCTTCATCTCTCAAACTAAGTATATCAAAGAGATGTTGAAAAAGTTCAAAATGGAAGAATCCAAACCTGTTGGTACTCTTATGGTCACTGGTTGTAAATTGAGCAAGGATGATGAATCCTTAGAAGTAGATCATATTATGTATAGGTCAATGATTGGCAGTTTATTATATGTAACAGCTACAAGACCAGATGTAATGCAGGTTGTAGGTTTGGTTTCCAGATTCCAATCAACCCCAAAAGAAACACGTGTGGCTACAGTAAAAAGAATTCTTAGATATCTAAAAGGTATTATGGATTATGGATTATGGTATCCAAAAATAAATCACTTCACTCTAAGGGAATTCACTGACGCGGATTGGGCAGGAAGTATTGATGACAGAAAAAGCAATAGTGGAGCAGCATTTTACTTAGGAGATTGCTTGGTGTCATGGCTAAGCAAAAAGAAGTCTTCCATTTCACTATCTACAACAGAATCCGAGTATATTGTTGTTGCATCATGTTGTACACAAGTCTTTTGGATGAAGCAAACATTGGAATATTTACTTGTAAAATATGAGGATCCCATTGTTATACATTGTGACAATACAAGTGTTATAAACATATCCAAAAATCATGTTATCACTATAAGATTTGAACCCAAAATCCGACGAGATAATCCGTCGAAAAAGACTGTGTCGTCGGATTTCACATTCAAAATTATGAAATTTCACAAAAAAGAAAATTAAATTGATAGAATTTCCCGTCGGATATCGGACATCATATTGTGCCTGAGGATGTCGGATATCCGACGTCATTGAAGAATTTAACAAGAAACAAAGAAATCATGATTATGAAAGTTGACAAGGGGAATGCAAGGTTAGTTATGAACAAATCAGAGTATGAGGATAAGTTGTTGGATCATCTATTGAACATCAATATAACTACATAAGACTTTATAAGGACCCCACAAAAAGAGTCATAAAAGAAGTGAGCGACCATCAATAACTCTTCCTTGATGAAGAACTTAAAGCTAATCTTAACCCCCAAAAATTGTGTAGTGCCTTGAATGTATGGGCTGCCTAAGCTTCTTAAAGAGAATTCACCACTGAGGCCCATAGTTAATACCATTGGTTCTTCCTCATATAAATTGGCAAAATATCTTGCAAGAAACTCAAGAATCTAGTTGGGAAAACTCCCATGTCATAGATTCTTCTCACATGATCAACGAAATAAGGAACATAAAAGTTGATGACAAATCTTCTTGTAAGCTTTGATTTAGTCTCACTTTTCACCAAAATTATGGTTGATGATGCTATCAAGATAATCAAGGATATCACATATGAGGATACTACAAATCTTGTTACAACTTGCTTGAAATTGATGTAATTTAGCTTTCAAGGAAATATCTATGAGCAAATAGAGGGTGTTCCAATGGGGTCTCCTCTGTCACTAGTTGTTGTTGGTTTGTATATGGAATGATTTGAAAAGAAATCCATTGATTCCTATCCTCTCAATCCTAAACCATGGAAAAGGTTCATGGATGACACTCACATAAACTAGCATTTTTTACCCCAATCCTAAACTAGCATTTTTTACCCCAATCCTAAACTAGCATTTTTTAGTGACAATCTATGTAGGGACTCGGGATTCGAAACTGATCGAAAGAGACATTGTGATTGTGACCATTTGGATGCACAGAGATGATGAAATTGTTGTACACACTTATGACCGTTTGGATGCGCACCCGTTGATGAGTTTGTTTGATTGTGACCGTTTGGAGGCACAAACATGATGAAATTGTTGTACTCGCATATGGCCATTTGGATGCGCAATACACGACGTTGATGAGTTTGTTGTGATGAATAATATCTCATGGCAATTATGAACAATTATGACTGCACCTCCGAACAGTCATATAGTTCCTTTCATATAGTACGGTCCAATATCACACTAGTAGCGCCTCCCAACTCCCAGCGGTCCTGTTCTCTCTTTCAGTCCAGTACTGTCCATCAAAATCAACAACAATCCTACGGAACAGACATCTCTTTCAATCCATCAATATTTTGTGGCGGCCTGCTTTTCAATCTATTTTTATATGTTAGAATATTAGGTTTTATACACACATTTGCATACATATTATATTACTAAATAAATAATTGGTGAAAAAAGACGCGGTCACTATATGAAGTGGGTGCAAAAATTTAAACACTTGGAAAAATTTAACTAAAACCTAAAATCGAAATGTAGCCAACTAGCTAGTGTGGCAAAACTCCACGATTTGGTTGCTTGGCTTGTTCATTTGTCATTTCGTTGTTTTGAGTTTTGGGAGGAGGCAAAGCTCCTGTAGTAGTTTAACGTTGGTCGTGGTCATGGGGCCTGCGCCATGAGCACAACTCAGGTGTGCCCTGATCGTTATGGTGGTTATAGCTAGTCATGTGTCAAAAATCCATGATTGCGTAGCTTGCAGGCTTGTTCATTTGTCATTTCGTACTTGTTTTGAGTTTTGGGAGGAGGCAGAGCTCATGTAGTGGTTTAACGTTGGTGGTCATGGGGCCTGCGCCATGAGCATAGCGCAGGCATGCCCTGATGGTTATGGTGGTTATAAGGAACATGTGTCGCTCATGGAACAACAACCTGGTAAGTGGTTTGTTCAATCCAGTTGATCTATCCATAAATTTCGTTTTGATTCGTTTATTCATTTGTATTCGTGATGGAATGGTGTTAACCCTGTTCTGTTTCTATGGCAGGGTGAGTGGTTATATTTGGAGCAGCGAGTTGGGGCGTGGGTGGTTCTTGTCTGCAAGGGTTTCGAAGATGTCGAATGGTCGTGGTAATTTTGGACCCCTTGCAACCCTCGATCAGTTGGGGCATTTTGAATCTTGATAGCATTCTCCTTCCCAAAAACACCAACATTCTCCATCCAAAAATCTTGGCATGGGAAATCCTCCACGTACAATCCTCTTCTGGCGTGGGAAAGTGGGAAATCCTCTTTTGGCGTGGGCAATCGACGGGAGGAAAGGAGCAAAGGAGATACCCTAAAACCTACAATGTATTTGCTAAAATGCTCACACCTATGCAATTTTTATTGTGTTTGAAGAATTTACATGATTGAGTTTGCAAAGTCGACGGGCCTTACACACTTCTCCCATCTCCCATTTTTGCTCTCTCAAACCTCAAATCACATTAACATTGACGTGCATTAACATTGACGGGCATTACACACTTTGGACATTACCCAACTCCATCTTAGTGTGGGTAATTGTCCAAGACAGAGGCAATTGATCCCATCCAGACAAGTTTTTCAATGGTATAAAGATCCTCCCTTCCCTTGACTTTGCAGCAACGCCCTTATTTTGATCTTTGTGGCATTTCAGTTCAACCTCCAAATTTATGTCTTCACCTAATACTTCAGTTGTTTGAGATACACTGTTATCACCTTTATATTCATGCTTCTTAGTAGTATGTTGAATATCTATTTTAGCTTCCACCGATTCACATTTGGTGCCTTCTTGCGCCCCAGCTTGACTGATTTGAACAACTCCGTCAAATTGTGAATCATGTTATGTACAAAAGTCTAAATTGATAGTAGGATCAAAGAGACCATTTCCCCCCTATAGAAGATAGATTATTCCATGTGGGAGATAAATACTCTGGATTGATTTATTGGTCTATGGGAAAATACAATGGCCCTCACGGCCTCTCTCAAACTTTAGCTGCAAAAATTTCCAGCCCTTTACTTATCTCCAGTACTAGCCTTTATGCTTTCCTGTATGTTTAGTATTTTCCTATGTTTGTACAACCAAATTTCCAAAATAGAAACGGTGTTGAGCTTGCTTGAGGTGGCTTGACTTATTAGGTATTTGGTGTCTCTCTCTTTAGTGAAATAAGAGAATTTGATGACCATCCATCTTTTGGATTTCTAGCAGTTCCACCTTTCCCGGAAATTAGGTAGCTTTTGATGCTTGCCCTAATATCTCCACGAATCTTTACAGAACCAAAATTTCTTTCCACTTATTTACTATGCATACAATGAGGGATTCCTCCAATTTCATTTAGAATAGAGGATATCACCTGATATTTCATTGCTTCACATTACAGAAATCGAACAGTTGATGATGAAATTCAGGAAGTTGGTTTGTAGAGAAAAAAATAATTTACTTCAGGGCATCTAAAATAGGAAACTCAGCAACGACCAATGATTTATTTCAAGGATACAAAACATGCATGGGGTCCATCAAATTTTCAATTTATCCAAAGTGTTTTGACAGTATCTTGGCATTATCCCCGGCTACCATTGACGATTTTCCAACTCTAAGACCATTTCTTGGCTGAGTCCAATGTAGTCAATGCCATAGCCATAGTCATGTTTCCATAATCCTACTAAATGAGGGCCACCTAGTATACATTTCCTCATACATGATTCTACAAGGCTTCTGATCAAATACAAGATTAAAATCCTCTTTCTTGTTGATGGTTTTATGTTTTGTTTGTAGGGTGTTACTTATTCTTTTAGATTCAAGTCCAATCAGAATTAGCATCCAATTTATAACATGGACATCAACATTATTTTTTCATAATACATTCCAATCAATACTTCAGAGAAGTATATGATAGAGTCTTTAAAAGACGGCTTACAACTCTTACAATCTAAGAGATAGTAGATTTTATCAAAGGAATTTTTGTGACCAAATATATCCCAAGTATTTTCATTGCACATGCTTAACTAGATAATTTCATGATCTTGCTATACTAGATCCTAAGAGTTTTTTCCTACGTTTGTGCTACTGAATTTCCAAAATAGAAACAATGTTGGTCTATCTTGAGGTGGATTGGCATCTTACGTATTTGGTGTCCTTCTCTTTAATGAAATAAGGGAATTTGATAACCATCCATCTTCTTGTTTCCCAGCAGTTCCACCTTTCCCATAAATTGGGTAGCTTTTGATGCTTGCCTTACTCTCTCCACGAATATTTACAGAACCAAATTTTTAGTCTTTACCATGCAGAAAATGAGGGACGCCTCCATATTCATTTAGAATAGAAACATACCCACCAAAGTCACCAACTAACTTATACACATACTTGTTGCAAGTAAGGAGGATAGCATTTCTTGGTTAGAACCATTTTATGATTATTATGGGCTTAGAAAATGACTTATTTGTTACTAGAAGGAAATGGTCTAAAGGTGCTCTACTCCAGGACTGAAGACAAATACATGAATTATTTGAAAACTTTCCACTCCATTCAACTACTCTACCATAACATCAACCTTCAAACTCAATCTTTCATGTAACAATAAGATTGCTAAATGAGTAGCTACAATACTAGAGTATCTATCATTTATCTCCTACATTCGCAGCTTCCATGTTTTGAATATTTATTAATTCACACATGCAATGCACATGCTATTTAGTGCAATTGGTATGATTTGAGGCTTACTTCTTGCCATTGCTTAAAATATATGAAGTTAGAGAAAAAAAAATCATTTTTATACATCATCATTCACATACCAATAAAACAAAGCAATCACTAATTGATGAATCCACTCTTCACTAATTGTTAGACTTTCATATTATATTATATAATTATTTTTAATTAAACACTTAGATATCTACAAAAGTACAATATCACCACTATTAAGAAACAATGTATTGTAGTGTTTACATGTATTTTGGTGTTTAAGAAAGGTGCTTTTGTAGGATTTGCATTTCTTTGGATTTTAAGAAAGATAAGATTCAAACCTACGACCTATATCCAGTCCCAAGGCTACCACCTTCAAGCTTGAAGTGCAGCTAATAATGGGAGACCACCTTCAAGCTTGATTCATTCTGTATGCATTTCACAATGGGAGACGTCAGGCTACCACCTTCAAGCTTGATTCATTCTATATGCATTTCACTATGCAACCGTCTCAGATTCTAACTGCATTTTCCCTCAATTAGTTTATCAATTCAGTATGACCCACGCCCATCGTCCGAGGAGTGTTTCCAGCGGTCTTGAGTTTCATCCTGGCAGTGGTGACGATTCATGGTATTATGTTTAATCCCTTCGGCTGCAATATGGAAAAATCAAAGTTCACTACGAAGGTTTGCTTGACAAATTAGATGGTTTGGGTTCCGTAACCCCGGTGCCATTCAGGGACACTTTGAGGAATTGCTCCTGCGGCACGGAACCCAAACCATCACATTTGTCAGACAAACCTTTGTAGTGAACTATGAGTTTGCCATATTGCAGTCGAAGGGATTAAACATAATACCATGAATCGTCACCATTGCCAGGATGAAACTCAAGACCGCTGGCAACACTCCTCGAACGGCGGGCGTGGGTCATACTGAATTGATAAACTAATTGAGGGAAAACGCAGTGAGAATCTGAGACAGTTGCATAGTGAAATGCATACAGAATGAATGAATAGTGGGTGTCAAGAGAAATGGTTGTGGGATGTCGTATGAGAGGAAATGGCGATGGGAATTGAAAGGTCAAATTAAATTTGCACGATGGTAATAAACTACACTTGTATCTTCCATTGTCAGCTACACTTCAAGCTTGAAGGTGGTAGCCTTGGGACTAGGCATAGGTTGCAGGTTCGAATGTCCTCAGTTTAGTTCATACCCTGTTATTTTTTTGATGCAAATTATATGTTTTCTTTAATTTCCTTTGTCAGGACGCAGAGACAACCATAAAATATCAAATGTGTCAAGATGCAAAGAGTAAGAGACAACTATAAGTAAGTCTTATATTAAATTTACCATATAAGTATTTAATTGACACTATCAAATAAGATTTGACACGTTGGATTGTCATGATCTTCTTATCACTCCTTATCAATGTGATTGTAAGGCACTCTTTGAAGGTGAAGTCCACAATTTTAAGTATTTTTCCTCATTCTCATGCCTTTTTGTAAGACAATAAGGAGGGTAGTGGCATCAACATTGAAAATGGTTTCCATCCAAACCTATCAAGTGTACTTTTAGGTCAGCAGTATTCTTGACTCCGAACTATAGTAGTTGTTTGGCCATTTTCATCCTATAAATCCTTCGATTTACACGGTGAAAATGGCCAAACAACTGCTACAGTTCGAAGAAAAGAATATTGCTGACCTAAAAGTACACTTGATAGGTTTGGATGGAACAGATTACCGTGGAAATACTCTTTATCTTCATTCTTGAGTTTTGAGAAAATCAGAGATATATGAAACGATTCTTTATGACTATTCGTCTTCACAACCGCCCCTTGAAATCAAGGTAAGAAATGGTTTAATGATTCAATGTAGCAAACGGTTACCTTTATTGCATGTTAGCTTTTATTGAATGAATGTGTTCACTGAATGAATGAATGGTTTATTGAATGAATGTGTTGACAGAATGAAACATTGGTTTAATGGATTTTCGCCTTTATTGAATGAATGGTAGATGTTTGTTTATGATGAAATATGCATGAATTTGCACGTAATTTTTTTTTCAAGTACATGCATTGGGTATGGGGAATTGAGAGTGATGTGAGGGGGGGGGGAATAAGAGCTTCCACCTTCACGTGGTTGGCCCTATTCAGTAGAGAATATTGAATTATTCTCGAAACAGAGAGGAGCTCAATGAATGGCAACGATGCTGCCTTTCTACAACCCACTCCCGCATCATCTAAATTTTGACAATTTCTTGGAGCTTGTTATGATGTTTGGTTGCTCCTGATCATAACCAATTTCAAGTTTCCACAACTTCAAAGGTTGAGTAAATGATGCACTGGAACCAATATCTTTAACCTTCTCTTTAAATTCCTTGGAATCTCCTTGAGAATATTTGAATGAGATATGTCTCAAATCCTCTAGATATATTTGAATGAGATATGTCATGTGCAATTATTAGCATCTTACAAATCTTTTGTAGTTTCCACCATGTACAATTTTCAGAATCTCCATTTCGCTAAATTGGATTGTATCAACATTTTTTATTGAAATTCAATGATGTGAAGAAGCAATTATAATAGCTTTTGGAGAAAGGTGTCATATATATAACCCAGTGTTTCACCTTATGGGTTGCCTATCATCATAGTGCTTAAGCAGGATGGATGTTTGTGAATGTGTACTGACTACCGAGTAGTGAATGAGATAACCATCAAGAATCAATATATATTTGCCACATACTAGTCCTCCTCTACATCATTTCTAAACAACACTCAATGGCATGCAACTACAAATAATAGCATGCATATAGAACCAGAAACCAAGCAAAGGTTGGTTTATGCATTGATATAGAGAGGTGGCACTAGGAACACAATTTTTTGAAACAATGAGTTAGAAAAACCATTTGGACCAAAGTACGAAAATTATTATTAATAAAATTTATGAAAAAAAAATTGGTTCGAGAATTGTCTTCAATTTGATGGATGGCATGATCACGATGACAAATCAATAGTGTATTTTTTTTTTTAAATAGCCTATATCCGTCGGATATCTGACTCTACATATGAAGATATCCGACATCCACCGACCGATATGAACATCAGATCTCCGACTCGACCCACTCTGACGTCCGACGTTCCTGCCATACCTCCGACGGCACAGAACGTCGGATATCGTCCATCTTAACATGGACTTGACGTCGGATATCCGACTTACTATCCGATGGAAAAGGTGTCGAAAATATGATGGCCATTTAAGATGTCAGATTGTTTCCAAATTCCAACCGACGTTAAAAAAAGATGGGATTTGTCGGATAGTTGACAACAAGATGTCGAAAATCGAACATCTATGCTGTCGGATTTTGGGGTAAAAAATGCTAGTGTATGCACCCTAAGACAAAACATATTCCAATCAAATATCATTTTTTAAGGGAGCAAGTGTAACAAAAGGTTGTCAAACTGGAGTATGTTGATACAAAGGAACATATAGCTGATATTTTCACTAAACCACTGCCTAGAGAGTCATTTGCCTATCTTGGGCAAAAACTGAGAATTATTTCTCTTCATTGAGATAAATTGAAGATTGTAACCCTGTTACAAAAGGGACATAGTTAACAAGGGGAGAGGGGGAGATTTATGAATCTTTTTCATTAATGTCAAAAAGGGGGAGAAAATTTTGAAAATTTGTTGTCATGAATGACAAAGGGGGAGAATGTTGAGTATGATTGTCATTGATGCCAAAAGTATTCATTAATGACAAAGGATATGATGATATGGAATGTATGATGATGTGGCATGTGAGATGAATGTGAAAATCCATTTGATGGTGTTATAGTACCTTTATGATGTCATTGTTACAATTTGACATCATTATATAAAGGTTTGACAGTTTGGTGAAACTCTGTAAATTGACTAAGTATTGGAAAATTAGTCTAAGTTGCTCTAGAAAAATTCCCTCCACCTTCTGTATTTGATTGATTAATTAATTCTGAGGATATAGGAATGTAGATTGTTGGTTTGTGCATCCAACCATATGATTAGTTTTCCAAAACAATCATTGAGGGTGAAGATATTGGCTTTCCAAAAATGCCCTATGGCATGATTTACATTATCCCAGTAAAATGCCCGCAAGGGGCTTTAAATATGCTCGAACAAGGCATATATTAATATATGCCTACACGAGGCATTAATATATGCCCGCACAAGGCATTAATATATGCCCGCATAGGGGTTTATATATGCCCGCAAAGGCATTAATAATATGCTCGCACAAGGTTTAATAATGATATGCTCGCAAAGGAATTAATACATGCCCGCACAAGGCTATAATCTGAGGCAGTTGTGCATTTAAATAATCTTGGTGGATTGTCGAGCATTCCAAACAAAGATTAAGATTAATTTAGTAGTGTGAAGGTGCAAACTAAGCTGCGAGAAGTTAAGAAATGCATAGAGGAGTTTAATCATGCTTGATCGAAAATTAGTCAATAAACCAGGAATTAATTAACCCTGTGTGAAAGGGTGTGATGATGGAAGGGACGCAATGACAAAAAGGAGACACCATTCTCAATTGGAAGGACACGAAGGTGAATGGATGCGAAAAGACAGAGACCAAGAAAATGAAGAATAACCAGTGACAGAATTGAAGAAATAAGAAGATCTGGAAATCTGATAAAAACAAATAAGGGTGTTTGGGAGGTGCAAGGACAGGCTGCAAGCATGTAGGGGGTCGTAGCCTCCTTCCAGTTGTTGTTGGTAAACAAGGTGTTGGTGCATCCTTCATTCGTTGCTGAAAAATTTGGGTGTTGGTGCATCCAGCAAGTTGGTGCTTGTAAACTATTTGTAAATATAATTTTGCAATAATAGAAAGTATTGGTGGTTTTCCCAATTGGGCTTCCACAATAATATTGTGTGTTATGTCTTCATTGTTGATTTTGTTTTTAAGTGATAAAAATTTAAATAGATAGCTTATTACTGATTCACCCCCCCTCTCAGTATTACTTGATATTCTAACAAATGTTGCAGTTATGTCCTCTTGCTTGTAACGATACTTCCTCCCTCTTCTTGGAGTTTGATGATGTGATTGTAGGCCCTTCGTTGTATCATAGAGTCGCAGCAGAACTTGGAGTTCCTTTCCCCTTCTTTTAGCTATCTGATTCTTGATTTCTGCTTCCAAAGGATCTCTTCTTTATCCATCCTTTGATTTATGGATCTTTTAAGATCTCTTTCTTTTTGCAGCAGCTCCTTCGTGTAGCCATGGGAGATGGCTTCCGGTTGGATGTCCTCCAATTCCATTTCCATCTTTTTCCTGGCTTCAAATATGTTTCCAAAGACTTCTTTGTTCCATATTTTAAGCTTGGCTTTGATCCTTTTCAGCTTTTGTTGTAGATTGTACATCTTGGAGCCTTGATTGATTTGGTCTTCCTCCCACCAACTAGAGAAGGTGTCCATGAATTATGGATGCTCCAGCCAAAAATTTTCAAACCAGGAGGGACGATTTCTTGCAGTTACAAACTCATCAATTTCCAGGCTGACTGGCCAGTGATCCGATCCTGCCCCTGGAAGAATGATGGAATCAATGATGCCATCCGTTCTCACAAAGGAAGTTGAGAGGAGGAAGTGGTCCAGTCTGGAGGCCACCTGATGCAAGCCTCCCCGCTTGTTATTCCAGGTGAAGGAGTCATTATTTAGTGGATATCAACTAAGTCTAGGGAGGATATGAGAGGACTAAAGGCTCAGCTAGTAGGGTCAAGATGGCCCGTGCCTCCTTTTCTCTCCAAGGGGCTTGAGATGAGTTGGTTAAAGTATCCCCCTAGAATCCAAAAAGAGTCATGAACCAGGTAATCCTTCATATAGGATAGGGAGGACATGAATGAGGTTTTGAGAGCTGGGTTAGGTGGTCCATAAACATTGGTGAGGAATACATTGAGATTCGCAGAGGTAGTCTAGAAGGAGGCAGAGATGGAGTGGGGCGTTGAAAGGAATTTGGAGAGTTGCATCTGGGAAGGGTCCTGGAGGATGGATAGGCCTCCTATTATTCCCCTAGCATCCAGGGATATCGATTGGATACCTTTCTAGCAGTAAGTAGAAAGGGTTGACAGAAGTTTAGTAGAACATTTAGTCTCCTAAATTAAGACTACTGCGGGCTTTTCCTGGTTGATCTTGGAGCAGAGGGTTATTTTTTTATTTCCCTCCCAATCCTCTAATGTTCCAGGATAAGATCTTCATTAAGAAATCTATTAAGAAGAGGAGAGGGACTATAACCAGTCCGTTAAAGATCTGTGATTACTTGAGGCGGTGAGGGTTTCCCTTAGTTCTGCCAACCGTTGTTGATTTGTTTTGAGTCCCCTCTTCGGATCCTTCTTGGTCACCTGCAGAGGAGAAGAGGTCGATTGAATGCCCAGCTTGGAAACCAACTTTCCATGGACCTCAGGATTTTGGGGCAGAAGATGACGGGCCTCTTGTAGAGATCTTCGAATGATTGGAATGTGTAGGGTTAGGACCTCTGTGAGATTTCCTTTCTTACAGGTCTCGACAATATTTTGGAGTTCGTGATATGTGATTTGCAGCTTCTCGTCTCCATCATTAGGGTTAGGTTCCTTTGTTTCCTCCATGATTCTGTCTTCTGTGTGATCGAGCTTCCTCCTCCTGCTTTGGTCTAGATCCTTCTCTTCTTTAGTTGGAGTGGCCTCAATTATTTTGATATGGTTTTCTTGGTTCTGGTCTGTGTCCATTTCTTCGAGAGCAGCAAAAGGGTTTGGGTTTGCAGTCCTTGGATTTCTTGATTGTGCTTGGGTTTCGGCCCCTCCTCTGTTTCGACGATTGATTAGCATGAATCCATCGTTGGATTGTTGTTGGATAGCTTGTGGAGGTGGGGGCTGAGGGAGGTTGGGGCAGTCATGATATAGATGGCCATACTCATGACAGTGTCGACACCTGAAGGGAATATGTTTGTAATCCATAGGATGGATCCACTGATCGTCATCTTGGAATTTGAGGCTTATTGCTTCCGGGAGTGGCTTGGCAACATTCATGTGGACGTAGATTCTGGCATATGAAGTGTACCTTCTTCGCTTGGTTATTTCTGAGCTTTTGAGGAATCATCCCAGAGTGTTACCTATACCCATTAGGGTTTCCTCGTCCCAATATTCCTGGGGAAAGGAGTATAGTCGGACCCAAACTGGAACTTATGTGAAGTCCTCCTTTTCAAGACAATAATTTTCCTTCCAGTGCCTCATGAATAGGCCTGAATTGTTGAAGGAGTGGGGCCCTTGCTCGATTATTGTTTCGTTGTCCTCATCATTAAAGAATATGGCGGTGAAGAATCCCTTTGAGCCCAGTTTCATATCTACGTCCCCCTTCGGTTTCCACTTATGAGCGATCCATCCTTGTAGTGCTTTTTCATTGGCCCAAAATCCCATGAACTTGCAAATGAGGGTGTGATCCCTCATGTACTGTCTGTATTCCCCTATTTTGGATGAGATTATTTCAAGGCTAGGGATGGCGGTCGTCTTGGGGAGGCATCCAGATCTGGGAGCCCTAACCCCTCCTCCCATTCCATCTTGGTCTCGCGATTGGTTTGCCACCGGGGCCTCGTTTCGGTTGGTTCCTTCTTCCAATTACTTCCCAGAAGAGCCTGTTGGAGTTGGTTCATATTTCTGCGTCGAATGGATGCCTTCTGTCAAGCTAGGGTTAGCGGCAGCGGGCTTCTTCATAGCCTCAGTTCCTTTCCCTGTGGGGATGGATGCCTGCTTCAATGCCAAGGGTTTCCCAAGCGACGGCTTGGGTTGCAAAACTATGTTGCGGAAGGAGGGGTTCTCCCTCTCCCCCATGGCACTACCATTGCGAGATTTGTAGAGCATCGAGCTTATTCCAGTCTCGGGAGAGCAGCAACAAATCTTCGAAATCCGATTAACCATTAATTTTCATTTCTCATAAATACATTTTCAAAAAAAAGAGATTGAGTTATAGATTTGATCTCGAGATCAAATAATAAATTTTATATTGCATATGAAACTAGTACTATTTATCTGTATTCTATATTTTTTTAAATTTATATTTCATTATGCTATTTAACTTTTTTTTTACGTGGTGATTATGTACCACATTAACATTATCATTATTAAATGAATGCGATAATATAATTTTCAATGTAAAGTTTATCGCGAGATATAGCTCTAAGATAATATGAAGAAACATTTAACATGTTAAACATTTCCATTAAGAGTTCAAATGTGCATATGTACGAGTGTCCTATGGTTTTTTGGGCGTTCACTTAAAAAAAATCATTCAATGTAAAGTTTGGCCAAAGCCAAAGATGAGTTGGGATGGCAGCGAACTATTTAAAGAAATATATAAAAACATGTAACATGTTAAACTTTTCCATGTGATGTGGATATGCACGGAGTTTTTTTTGGGGGGGGGTTACAGTGTAAAGTTTGTGATATGAGCTGTAATGAAACAATTATTTTCATCTTAGAGAATATATCTTTTGAGTAGATATATATTTTAATGATACTAATGCATAATAAAATAGTGTAAGAAATTATCAGGATTTTTTTAAATAAGTTTTAAAATTAAACACTTATATGTATATAAAAGGTCATATCCATTCTACTTATTTTTTTTTATAATTAGAAAAGTTTAATCATTTTCCAATTAAATAAGTCTTAATTGGAAAATTTAATCTTTTTCCAATTACTATATTTTTTAGTAATAAAAAGAAAACACATGAACTATGTCTCAAATTAATAAATAGAAAACTCTAATCATAAATGACAGGTGTGAGTTCTCATTGAATCGTTGAGATATTTTCGTAGTTGTGCAAATAGTAAAATACTCACTTTATTTACCAAACAAGTATGTGAAATTAACATTTGAGAAGGATTTAACATATGAATATATGGTATCATTAGATACACTAAAGAACATATGGTATAATTAGATATATTAGAGCTTATAGATCAATAATTAGGTAAATGGATGGCATACCTTCTACAATGGAAAATGAATCTAATCATGCATTTCCATCTATTTTTTATTTTTATGACTTCCATCTTATAGCAACTATTCTCAAAGTTGGGGACATTGCCACCTCGTAGCTCTTGTTTACAAAATTTGTTTTTGAGGATTATAATTATTTTCTACTCAATTATATATATATTTTTTAAAATCTATACTAAAATATTAATGTAAAAATATATCTAATATATATTATTTTTATTAAATTTCATTTAAAATTTATATGTGTATGTGTTTTTGTATTTTAGAATTTGAGGTGGAGTAGCAAGTTTGTTTTTCCTAGATTGTAGGAAAATGAGACAAATGTACTATCTAAATTAATTTTATAAACTTAAATTAACAATTATGTATATATATATATGGTTCAATTCTCACTTTGTGACACTTCTTCTTGGAGTCGATTTTGACTATGTAATGATTGTAATTCTCCATATGGATGTAGCCCTACAAATAATGAAACATCATTAGAAAAAAAAACTTATAATTGATGCAATATAGTAAAAGTATAAGTATTAATCCACCCCAAATTCTAAAATATAAAGATGTTTAAAGTCCACTTTCAAATTATATTTTTTTGAAAGTTATTAACATGATTACATTGAAATAAAAAACAATATAAATTAATTTTGAGTAATCCTCTAACAAATGGTGAATCATTATTAGAAAAAAAAACTTATAAATGATGAATCATTATTAGAAAAAAAAACTTATAAATGATGAATCATTATTAGAAAAAAAAACTTATAATTCATACAATGTAATAAAAGCATAAATCTTAATCCACCCTAAAATATAAAGATGTTTAAAAAAATATATAAATTAATTTTGAATAAATCATTTTATAGCACGATGTTTTTAGTATGGATAATTTGTTTGAGCAACATAGCTTTCTTTGGAGTTTGGGATGATTTTGTGTATGTGAATTTTTAAGAATTAAATAATTTTTTAGATTTAAATAAATTATAAAATATATTTTATAATGATTATTATTTTAAAATAAATATTTTAATAAATTAATATGTAATAGATTAATTTATTATTTTCAGAATAATTAAATAAAAAAGTTATTATAATTTTTTTGTTAATAATTATTTAATTTGATAATTGATTATTAATATTAGTGTAGAGATAGGATATTCTAGTGAAAGACTATCATTATCATTAATTATTATTTTTATTTATCAATTATTATTTTTATTTTTAAATGAAAATAATAATGTAAATCTAGTATTATAATAATATAATTCATTTTCCTTTAAGATATCAAAGGCTTGTTCTTTAGTAGTTTAAAGATGATATGAATTGGATTTTTTTTAAGACTAGCATAGATCCATCCTAAACCTGGATCTATCAAGCACTGAGAGGGATCCAATTTTTTGAGGTATATTTTTTTTTAAATTTATTTAATTTATACATCTGAGTTTAAGTTTTAAATTTTTATTTTATAAACAAAGATCGATTTTGTTATTACTTTTCATAATTTTTTTATTTTATGAGTCATCATGGATTTTATTTTTTTTATTTTTATTAATGGCCGGAGTTACAATATTTTATTTTTATTGTCCATTGGTTCTCCCCTGGGTGGTTGGGAGGAATGTTTGTTACCCTCCCCACCTAGGTTCAATTCTTGTAAGTGACATATTGCTCTTGTTGAGCCCATATTGTAATGATTGTAATTCGTGCCATCTTGATTCTCTAGAATAGCAGGTGGTGACCATTTCCCCAGGTGGACTAGCCCTCTAACAAACGGCGAACCACCTTTTAAAAAAAAAAAATTTATTTTTATTATTTGGTTATTATTTTGTGAGTCGACTCACAAGATCTCCCTCATACTAGGTTGTAGCCTCTCGACACAATCAATGAAAATTATTGAAATTAAAAATATAAATTATTAAAATTATATAATTTTAATATAAATATAATTTTAATCATAAAAATTTATAATTTAATTAAATATTATAGAACCCAAATCAAATAACCTTAAATATAATTATAATTTTAATCATAAAAATAATAATTTAATGAAATATTATAGAACCCAAATCAAATAACTTTACTACCATCAAACATAAAAATGAAAAATAAAAAAAAAACCATTAATAAATAAGTGACAAGGTTTCTGATTAAGATTATCTTCAATGGAATGTCTGAAAAACAGAAGTAAAAATGCTTTCACTCTATACATAGAGTATTGCTGTGAGTATTGTTTAAAAATGATTTATTGCTATGAGCTTTGAGCTTAAACAATTAATTTAAAACTTGTAAAAAATTAGGTGATATATTACTGGCTTTTGTAATATTTGAAAAAAAAGAAAAAGTTAATAGTGGCATAAAAGACTTCTGATAACAATAACCTTGTTTTTATTTAAAAATCTTAATATCTCCAACTTAACCTAATTGAAGCTTCAATGTTTAATCCCCAAGGTTATTTCACCTAAAACAGATTTATCCACCAACGAAGTCACTCAGGGATAACAAGTAGTCACTGTGCATAATGCTATCCATACCACGCCAACATCAACGACGACCAGAACAGCAGCAGTGTGAAAGAAAACTGCGGGTTGAAATATGAAGTTGTAGTCAGTCTCAACTGTTCTTGTAAATTTATAGATAACTTTGAGGAGTTAATCGGAAGCTGAGGAATCATAGCCAGCTTGAACGTCATCTAGCCGCAGCAGACGGCGTTGTCTCACATACTCAAGACATTGCCTCACAATGCTCAGCGTCTGGCAGTGAGTGTCGAAATCGTTGCTCACATTTGAACCATTCTTCCCATTATTATGATCTGCGACATAATTCTCTATACAATAAACAAAATCCGTCCCTGCTTTCAGAGCAACGCTTCTGGTGAGATCCTGCAGGTCTATGGACGCTGCCTTCTCCTCTTTCTTGTGCGTCAGCACCACCACAAATTGAAGCCCTGCATGGCATCAAATCCTTAACAATATTTTTACCAAACAATTCCAAACGTTAAGGACGTCGACCTACTTATTGTTTTTAATGAACAGTAGATCTTCTAATGTGAATGGCACATTATTATTTCAACCATCAAATTAGCAAAAATTTTATGACCTTATTCTAAATTCTATGGATGTATTCATAGATCCAAAATAAGATACATGGTAAATTACATAATACAATACATAAATATAAAATATATATTTAAAAATAACAAAAAAGAGAATAAGAAAGTTTGGTAGATCCATGTTTTTGATGTGTATAACAGTTGGCAATAGGTGCCTTGCTAGTATGTCTAAAAAAATCCTGCATAAATCCTCTCTAATGTTTCTGGGCTGCTATAAAACAATTGCTTAAGAATTGTCAAGTTTTACTAGTGCTCTACACCAAAAAGATCTAACTATACTAAAGATTAGTGTAGTCTAAAATAAGGATTAATAATATTCAGTCTGCTGCAGGTCATTTAATGTAGCTAATAGATCTATTGACAGTTGGATCTTCCAACGATCCACATGATCAACATGCCTACTGCAACTGCATTAAATGACCTGCAGCAAGCTGAATAATATTGGCCCAAAATAAATGCTATACCCAAATTAAACAGCCCTGAATCATAATTTCTTAAACCAAAAAAACACAATATACAGGCATTCCAATAAATCAAAAACTATCGCTTCTAACCTATAAAACAGGTACTGTTTAACTATAAGGTACATTGTTATATGCCTACCCGATTAGCCTAATTACCAAAAATAAATATGACACTAAAATAGCAATCTCGATGGCAACATGCATGCATATATCTTAATTAATAACTATGAGATCTAGAGTACCTTCGTCCCGTATAATTTTCGCTAAAATTGGCAATTTTTCCAAAGCAGGACCTGTCATGTAACAATCCTGAGCTTTAATCACCAATATCACACACTCGGTCTCTGTTCCAACGTCCCTCTGCTTCGCAGGATCGATTTCTGATTCATTATTTTCAATTCCTGCATCTCGCCCTCTTAAAACATTTCTGATTACCTTGTCATCGATATCGTCAGAGGATGAACAACAGGGAGTGTCGATAATTTTCATCAAAATTTTTGGGTATCTCAGAAGCTTGTTCTTCACTTTAAGCACTCTCTGAGCAGTTGTTGTAACTTTGGTAGGGCCTGTCTCTGCTCGCATTATCAAAGGACCTTCCTCCTTGTAAAGAACTCTGAATATAGTATTGATAAAGGAACTCCTCCCGTGCTTCTCAAATCCAAGCACCAGAACAGTTATGGGATTTTTCGAAGAAAGCTTTGCTGCTGCATCCCTGATTTGCTTATACTGGTAATCTAAAATGTGTTCCCTCGTTACCTTATTGTAAGCGAAATAAGCAGCAATAGTTGCAGCGGTTGTCCCTAACAGCGGGATTATTACATTCATTTTCTGGATCAGTTGATCTCTTTTCGCAATTCAGCTTCAACAAATAACTAGTACTCTAGGAAAATTGCAGATTTGCTATTAGTTGGGTTAACTCTTTGCTTGCAGATTTGGTATTCGTTGGGTTAACTCTTCGCTTGAATGGACTAGAAGAAATCCGAGAATCATTTCTGAGATTTTTTTTCCCAAAGAAGAAATGGAATTTGTAACAATCAATTCCAATATTCCAAAGCAAAAGCTATTAGATTGATTGCCATAGATATTGTTTTCCCGTTACTTCTGCATTAAGTATACACAATATTCGACATTACAAAAGTTTACCAACCGATATATCTCAGGAATATCTTTTTGTGGTCAAAATATGTAGGAAAATTGCAAAGCAGTATATTTTTCCTGTTTGTTAACTCATTTGCATATAATGACTGGAAGCAAAAAATACTGGGAACGGTAACCACTTTGTTCTCGAGGCACATATGAACAAGTCACCAAAACCGTGGTGTCTGGGAAATGGTATCGGAATAGTCGACAAGTCTGGGAAATGGTATCGGAATAAGTCGACAAGTCTGGGAAATGGAATCGGAAGCCGACACAAAACAGATATATGGTTAAGAACTAAAATTGAAGAGAGATAAAGTTTGGGAAATGGATTATTAGAGGAGAGTGAAAGGCTTAATAGATGAGATAACCTAACTTCTTTGTTCTCGGCCATGTGATGCCTATATTGCATGGAATTCTGGCTGTTTGGCGGCCAGCAATATGTATCATTAGTGTTTCTTGGTCAGCAATATGTACCATTATGGTTGTGGTTGGGATATAGATAGTTAAATTTATTACTATAATTACTTAAGTTGTGGTTCGTGAATATTGATAAGATTGGCTTTCTTCTAATTGAAGGGGTTGTGAGCTACTAGTTATCCATGCATCAGCTATCAAATATGAAACAGCTACCATGTAAAACTAACTTTAGATTTCACTGTGACAACTATCCAACTCTCTATATCCCAACTCATTACACATTGTTTGTTATCTACCAAACAACATTAAAACACTCTCATTGCACATTGTTTGTTATCTACAATACAACATTAAAACACCCCTTCTTCATTAAAACATAAAAACTTTCCGTTAAATGCTGAAAAATACTACTACAGGAGGTCGGAAATCTTATCACAGAGGGAGGGATCCAATTTCGTGTAAATAATTTAAGATCCCTCTTGATATTTGATAGATCTCGATTTAAGATGGACCTATGTTGTTTTTAATTTACTTTAGTCCACGTGGATTATTTTAATTACTTTTCGTTTGGTTTTAATTTTTTTATTTTATGACTACATGATGGATTATTTTAACTACTTTTCATTTGGTTTTAATTTTTTTATTTTATGACTACATGAATTGTTTTAATTACTTTTTTATTTTTGATAATATTGATTTGTAAAACACCTCGCTACTTTGAATTTTATTTTGGGTAATGCAATGTTACCTTATTTTATCGAGTCTTTAGTCTTTGGGGACATTATGGAAAGACTAAGCAACCTAATTGGTTGGTTTGTTTGTTTGAAAAAAGAGTGAGAATCAAAGTCGGATTGTCAATGCACTTGGGTTCTGCAAGTAGTTGGGGATGAGTCATTTGTTCATAAAATAGACTATTGGAGGGTTCCTTTTAGTTGTCATGAAGTCTGTCACTTGATAGCTCAATGCCCTTTGTCAATGAACACTCAGGTCGTTCACAAAAGAGTGTGGATGAAAAAGAAGTCGGATTCCTTGCAAGAACCTATGTCAATGGACCCTTAGAAAAGGACTCTAATCGATAAAAAGGACCTTGGGATCGAAGAGGAAAAGGTACATCTAATCCCTGCATGACAAAATCCTGTGGAATTGAGGATTCTGGAAGTTGTATTCCAATGGGGGGTTATCTTGTTTTATACTCTTCAAAGCTTGTTTTTTTGGTTCGAAGGGGCCTTTAGATAAAGATAGGACAGGTTCTTTAGAGGTGTCACTAGACAAGGTTGGTGTGCCTATAGTCTAGGGAGAACTCGCACCCTTGCCTTTGGGTATTAAGAAGGAGGGGAGGGAGCCTCTGCAATGCTCCGTTTCTCCCCCAGAGGAGGCTTGGCCTTAGATAATCGCTAATTTTAGGAGTGGGAAGGAAGTACCATTTAGCTGTAGCACAAAAATAAACTCAAAAATAAGTCAGAGAGGGAAAGCAGGCAACGATCGTAGGGCCCTTAGAGCGGGGAAATCCCAAAAAGGAGTTACCCAATGATAGCTCTTTCTTTCAATGTTCGTGGTCTTGGGGGCGTCCATAGTCAAATAGCTCTCAAAATACTTTTGAGGGAGCCCCCACAACGCTGCCCCTAATAAATCGCTAATTTTAGGAGTGGGAAGGAAGTCGCATTTAGATATGTGCAACAAGAAGCTCAAAAAGAAGTCAAAGACGGAAAGCAAGCAGGAAAACACTGAAGGGAAGTTTCCCGATATAGCTCTTTCCTTCAATGTTCATGAGGTTGGGGGAACCTAGAGTCAAATAGCTCTCAAAACACTTTTCATGTCTATAATCTTGATCTCATTCTCTTACATGAAACAATGTGTGTTGGGAAAAAAGAAGTTGATTTCCCGTCCTCGTTTTTGAAAGATTGGTCCTTTGTTGCCGCAGATGCAATTGGTTTGTCTTGTGGGCTAATCATTGGATGGAGACCTATTTTTAGCTTGAATTTTTCAACAATCACCTCTTCTATCATTATAGTGGATCGAGAGGTAAAGGAGCTAGAAAAAAATATAAGGTTTATTAACATCTACGGTCCTTACGTGGAGAGATGGTCGTTTTGGAAAAATTTGTCTCTCTCATGCATGCTTAAAGGTCGAATGTAATCATAGGAGGGGATTTAAACCTAACCACCTCCTTAAGAGAAGTTTGGGGATATACATCTTAGACAATATGTGGTAGAGAAGTTTGGGGATATACATCTTAGACAATATGTGGTAGGAGAATTTTTTATTCATTGTTTTGAATTAAATTAATTGGTTGATTTGGAACCATCAAAGATGATCCCAACTTGGAAAAATGTCGGGAGAGGAAAGGGGGCAATCTTGATGCATCTTGATAGATTTTCTTATAGTGAAAGCTTTTATTGAGGAGAACGGTAGATTCAAGACTTGGGTAAACTCGGGACGCATTTCTGATCATCTACCTATTGTGTTGGAGATGGTTAAAGAAGAGAGAAGCATCCGAGTCCTTTCAAATTCAATCATGTCTGGCTTCTAGAAGATGATTTTAAAGACCTAATTTAGAAGACTTGGAATCACATGCATCATATTGAAGGTTCATCATATATGCGACTTTTTGTTGACAATCTTCAAAAGGTTAAAAATGCCATGAAAGCATGGGCAAAGGCTTATGTGTAGAAATCAAATTTGGAATTAAAAACCATGGAAGAGAAAATAAGTTTCTTGTATACGTCCAATTCAAATGGTGTATTCACGAAAGATGAGGTAAATAATTTAAAATCTTTAAAAGATAAAAGAAAAATCTATTGGAAAAAGAGGAAATTTTATGGAGACTAAAAGTAGGGCGATTTGGATAAGGGAATGCGACAACAATACAAGTTTTTTTTCATAATTTTGCTAACCATAGAAAGAAAGTAAATACCATCTAGGAAATTCACTCACGGGATGGGTCTATGGAAAAATCTTATAAGCAAAAAAACAGAGACGGGTATAAAATATATTTCGACCCTTTTCAAGTAGCTGAATGGATGCAATATAGAGGAGACAATTAAAATTTTAACTTTGGTCCCATTGGTATTCACAGATGATATGAATAAATCTTTGGAGGAAGAAGTTACTTGCAAAGAAATCATTTCAATTCTGAATTCATTCAATAAATGGAAAAGCCCTAGTCTGGATGGGCAATTGGAAGTTTATTTGGATTTTTTTTAATTGATAAAGGAAGATTTGTTAGAAGTATTTTAGGAGTCTAAAAGGTTATGGATGGTGTTGGGGGGATTAAACCCAACCTTAAAAACAAGGCTTTATGTCCCTAAAAGACTTTATATTGATTTCTCTTTGCATTTTGATATACAAATTGATTGCAAAAACCATCTCTAACAAGCTAAAGCCTTTTTGGTTGGGTGCAATTTCGAAAGAACAATTCGGCTTCCTCAAGAACAGACAAATTCATGATGATGTGGCCTTGGTGCAAGAATGGTTTCATTTTATCATGACTCGGAAGCTCTCTTCTTTTGTTATGAAAGTAGACCTAGTGAAGGCCTATGATAAAGTTAGTTGGACTTACTTGACGCTTTTTCTTCTCCAAATGGGGATGAACTATATTTCGATCAATTGGTTAATGGGTTGACTTCAATTGGCCTATTTTGTTGCCTTGATCAATGGATATCCCTCGGAATTTTTCAGGGCTTCAAGGGGATTCAAGCAGGGATGTCCATTACCTCCCTTTTTGTTTTTGTTAGTGGAAAAAGGTGTAAGCTTGATTTTTAAAGAAGTTAGGAGACAAGGGGAGCTCAAAGGGGTAAAGATATCCAGGGATATCTATGTCTCCCATTTACTATTTGTAGACAATGTTCTCCTTTTTGGCAATGGTAATATCAGGGAACTCAAAAGAATTAAGGAACTTCTGGATCTGTAGAGGAAGGATACATGTATGGAGGTTAATTTGAATAAATCTTGTATTATGTTCAAAAATGTACTAGATTTGGTAATGAGGCAATTAAGGGAGGTGCTTCCTTTTCAAAATCATGAGTTACCTAAAGGTCTCGAGTACCTTGGATTTCTTCTCAATCCTAACAATTAATAAGTGGATGATTGGATTTGGTTCTATCAAAAGATAGAACCTAGAATTGCACTGTGGGTTAAAACGTATTTATCTTGAGGAGGAAGACAAATGCTTATAAAATTGGTCTTATAGAGCATTCTCATTTACGATTTCAATTGCAAAAGTTCTTAAAATAATTCTGGCTAAAATAAAATAAAAAATGTTTTAGCTATTTATGGTCGGGAAATAGATCTAATTGAATTAAATTTTATCCTATACATGTGTCATCAATTTCTTTGATTCCTTCAACCTAACTAATTTACTAACTTCTTTTTAATTATTAATTAATAATTTATATTATTTTCTACCTTATTTAATTAATGGTTTTAACTTCTTTTTAATTATTAATTAATAATTTATATTATTTTCTACCTTATTTAATTAATGATTTTATCTTTAGATATCTTAACCTTATTGGTCTACTCTTTAATCATTTTATTTAATTGATTAATTAATTAATTTCATTTTATTATTGCAATTCAACTTCTTTCCCTCTATTTATAGTTTTTCTAAAAATTTCCTTTTTATCCTTTCAACCTGATAATTTGAACTTTATTAATATTAATTAATCATTTATAACATTTTAATTTTTTGAAAATTTTCCTTTTTATCCTTTCAACCTAATAATTCGATCTTTATTAATACCAAATAATCATTTATAACATTTTAATTGTCTTGAATATCATCATTATGTGGACCTATTTCAACATTATTATTATTACTTTTATATCCATATTACATTTATATATTTATTCTTTCCCATTACTTTACCGAGGATCATTTCCACTTTATTCTTCCAACTTTCAATCAATTATTAATTTCCTCTAACAATTAATTTCTCTTTCCCAATCCTTTATAATCTCAGCAAGTTGTTTCATTTCCAATTTACAAAACCTTTTCATAGTTTTTTCCCCTGAGAATGGGTGGAATGTCCACTCAAAACATCAAGTTCCTTAAAATTTAACACAATTCTTTTTCTAGAAATTAAACTACTAAATTGGTATCCCTTTGGTAAAATGGTACAGGTTGGCCCGGCTGAAGCACATGGGAGGTTGGGTTCTGAAGAATTTATTTATGTTTAGGACATTTCTAGAAAGAAAAAAAAATTGGAGGATGATAAATCATGATTCTTTATTGGGTAAGTGTTGAAAATAAAAATATCTAAAAGGAAGATTGGTTTAGAATGGAAAGGAAATCCGAAAATTCTTGCTCAATTGTTTGGAAGGATTTCTTAGAATATCTTACATTGGTGGGTAGATGGAATATGTGGCGTGTTGAGGATGGCAGCAGTATTCATATCGGGGAATATCCATGGCTTGGCACTAAGAATGGGTACTCTCTCCGAGTGGCGATGTTAGAACTACTTCACTCCCATGGCCTATATCACATTAGAGAGTGAGTACATAAGAAAATAGTGTTCCAAGATGGAGGAAAGTAGAGGAACTCAGGATGGATAGGAATAAATAGTTTTATGAGAAAACTATCTGAACAACTTTAAATTGAATTTTATATTTCTATCTGAGGATCTAGATTGTTTGGTCTGGTCAAAAAATACTAAAAGCGAGACCTTATATAGCTAAGCTTGGGTACCTGGCTACTATTGAGTATGACTACTAGGATGATTGTGCTTGGTGGTGGGCTCCTTTCTAGAAATTTAAAGGTCCTTTAAAGGCCAAAATTTTCTCTAGTTAACTCTGAACAACAAATTATTGACATGGGACATTGGTCATAAACGAGGTTGGAATGGTTCGAGTCGATATGTCATGCATAAACAAGAAGGGGAATCAATCTATCACTTGACTATAAATTGTGATGTTGTGAAGTTGATATGGGATCCAGATACTGAGTTAAATCCAAAAGACCAATGGGATGGCACCTCTTTGGAACATTGCATGAAAAAATGGTGGATGGATCATCAGGTTTCTAAGTTCAAATACTTTCCATGTTTTTTCTTAACGGGATTTGGTGGGCTTGTAACTCTGCTATTTTCAAAGACGAAATGGTGCCACTAGAAGTGGTGTAATTTATGATTAATAATCAAACAAAGGAGCTCATAGTCTCGTTAAAAGAAAACAAATCCCCAAGAGTTGCATATGTCTGTAATTGATTAGAAATAACATGGGGCTATTTCAATGGGGCCAGTCAAGGGAACCCAAAAATTGGTGGAGTAGGGGTGATTCTTTTTTTGAAGCAGCATTTTTCTATTAATCTAAAATATGCAGTCGGAAGATCTTCCAACAACAAGGCATAATTTGTTGCTCTTTGGATATTATTGCATGCGGAAAAATCAAAAGGAATTAAGCAACTTCAAGTTCTGGGTGATTCCAAATTAGTAATTGATTAGGCCAAGCATAAATCCAATGTCAATCTTCTTAGTATTTCTGGTTTGTTGGATTTTCTCGATTCTATAAGCAAGGATTTTGAATGGGTTTCCTTTAGTGTTTAGAGAACTGAATTCGGAAGCAGACACTCTCTATAAGCAAGTGTTATCTTTAAGGCTAGGTCTGCTTGTGGAAGACACTATGATGGATGGGAATCTCCTTGATGTCAAGGAAGTTAGACAACCGTTCACCTGAGATGAAGTCATCTAATCTACATTATGGTCTTTATTTGATGGCTTAGTTTTATTTTTTTATTATGGATAATAGTTTGCAGGTTCTATATCTTTGCCTAGGTTTTTTTGGCATTATCATTTATGCTTATGTAAGAGATGGTTGGGATAGAAAGGTCGACAAAATCAAACTCGTTTTGAAAAGGAAATTTTTTTAGAGAGGCCATACAAGAAAGTTGTTTATCATAGCAGTTTTCTATTTTTTGTATATATATATATATATATATATATATATATATATATATGTGGAGAAAAACAGGAAAAACATTATTAATTTTATTCCCCACTATCTAACAGTCTATATCCTAATTGGATACATGTTTCCATTAAAAAATTGAGAACTATTTTAATATTAAATTAAATTTATTTTAATTTTGGATTTAAGTTTGCAATAAAAATATTGAAGTGTGAAAGAGATGGGCTATGAGTAAGCTCCAATACAATTTCAGCAGCATAACCTTGCTCTAGGTTTTTCTTTTGAGATGCATGCCCATGGCTTCCTTTTATAGGCCAAGAGGTGGCCAAGAAACAACTAGATCCAAGTGTGAACCCCATCACCTCATGAACTAGCTTCAAGGTATACAATGGGGACTATTGAATGCCAATCCATCATGTGCAGAAGAAAAGTTTGAATTTGTGTTGGTGATGGGATTTTATGAGACTTTAATGTGCAGTTGGTGTTTGAGATACCGTCGTTTTGACAGTCATACGGATATCGAAGGAAAATATGCGCAGGCACATAACTGGCAATAGGCACAGTGGCGCACCTAAACAGAGGTCGGGACATGTAGTCCTATCTTTTGACTGCTCTTTGGCATTTCGGGACTCATATTATTTCTTGGGGTTGATGAGGATGCCTTTGGTGGGATTCATGCTATATGTCAATGATGGCTTACTTTGTGAATTGAAAAAATGTAGCATGTGTGAGAGATTTATGTGTCAACAGATGTCCCCTGATGTATGAGGTTTGGAGGGTACTGTAGGGCCAATAATGAATCATCGTTTCTTTTGTGCTCTTTGGTGTTCTTGAAAGCTGTGAAACATGTGTGTACGAGTAGGGTCCTTCTATGGGGGAAGATTGCAGGTGAAGCCAGAACAAAGAATATGTTTCATACAAACGAGGCGGGCATACCCATGCTCGTGAAAATCTTCCATACAAGACAAGTAGATCAAGGGATCAACTCAATACACTACTAGCACATGGATGAAGACGGATTCAATCCATGCAATAGTAACTAAACCTGGAAATGTTGTTACAGGTGTTGAAGAAGTGGCATTGCTAATAACCATGATAATCCCACGGGGTTGGGGAAACAGAATACGAGTGAGGGTGTTGAATGTAGGACCTCACTAAACTGTTGATTCCATGATTTAGAAATGTGAACAATGCTACCTTCAAAACGTACAACTCTCCTTGATGTGATAGATGTGTTGACGTCGAGCATAGGAGTCACCACTAAGTTAGGGAGCACTAAGGTCTCTCCCTACTTAGTTCAAGGCAATCCCTTATAGTGATTGGAAGGGACCCCAAGGTACAACTGCAACTACTGCAACCCTTAGAATATTATGATTTGGTGTTGATGAGAGCTGAAGTATATGATAAGACGAGGGTCATTTCTTGAGAACCAAGGTCATTTTTTAACCAACTATTGGATTGACATACCTCACACAAGACTAGCTGGTAAGCGTGAATCTCTGAATTCCTTTGATCGATTTCAACTTGGGGAGTAATGGACGACAACATTCTTCGAAATAAAGCTATAGGTTGTAATGGAGGGAGACAGACTGCAAATGAAAGATTTTGTTGGGGAAACAACACCAAGGGTGATGGTGACTGACAAAATTCATAATTTTGGGGGTAGTGAGACTCAACGACATCAATCAAAGGTGACCAGGGGTTGGTTCCAAAAGAATAGTGATGTTCCCATGGTTTTGAGTGGATTACGGAACAATTTGTACACAAAGGATAGTTGGTAGGGTCCTCGCAATTTTGGGGGAGTTGGGGAACCAATTTGATGATGAGTGGGATTCTCATGGTTTTGGGTTAATCGAGGAATCAATTTAATGATGGGCAGAGTTCCCTCAATTTTGAGTGAGTCAAGGAACCGTTTCCATAATGATGTGAGGGTTTGTTTGAAAATGCAAATATGGGTGCCCCATGAATCAAAACCATGCAGATTGTTCCTGAGGGAATAACTGAATAGATTTGGTTTCTTTGGAGGATGGGACCCCATAGGTGTCTTGGCAGGGGTGGTGGTACGAAGAAGATTGCATAGCGTAGAGTGCTCATGGAGGGATGAGTGGTCAACGAGAATTATCGATTGTAACATGTGTCAAGGAATTCGATGGCATCGACTGCTAAAAGTGGGGGAGTAAATGCGCAGCTATAAAATGATGAACTTTGGGTTGATCATTTCAAGGTGTATCAAATTCCTTGGGCTTATGGGGGGTCGACATCGTGTGCTTCAAATAATGACCGGTATGCAATGGTTCACACATCCACGGAGGAAAGATGCTACCCTCAATAGTTATATTGATGGCATATCATTACTAGGGATAAGGACCCTATGGTTATCAGCGGGAATATCTGGGAAGTGCAATGCAAACAAAGGGAAGGCGTTGCCTATATGCCAGTTTTTTAGATGATACAATATATGATAGAAGTTTGGCTTCATTGTTGAGGGGTGGAGTCTTGTTCTTATAATGGAAAAACAAGAGGTATTCGAGTCTTGGTCATTGTCCTGCACATACGGTGCAAATACCCAAGTGTAATCAAGGATATGCGAAAGGTATTGACTATGTAGAATTGATAACCAAAACAATGTGTACCTATGGATAGGGTGAAAAAAAATGAGTGCCAGAGGGAACTTTCTATTTTGAAGGGAGAGAAGTATCACTTTGTAGATCTTGTCATGCTGATCGCAATGGTGCTAACGGTTTGTCAAATGGAGGTACGATTTGGCCATGGAGAAGGTTTGAAAATTGGGCCAAATGATATGAATAGGAGTGGGGTTTGCTTTTCAAAATCATTTGTACCGTTGGATTTTCGAGCTCCATAGAGTGTTTTTGGTGATTCCTAGAGATCCGGGTATCTGTTCTCCGAGTGGCGAGAGCCAGGTAAGGCTAAACCTTAACCTCTTTATTTTCATCTGGGTAGTTTTAAGGTTAGTAGGGCCCAGTTTCCGTATGGTTGGTTTTTAGAGATAAAAATTGATCGCACGGGTATTTGGAATTATCATGCTTGGAATTATCATGCACATATGTGCGGGATAATCCATTATCATGCACTACCCTTGTGTGGTATAATATATATAACTGTGCGAGGTGTGGGAGATAAGAGCGTCAGTCATGCGCTGAATCAACACGACTGTTTAAGGTACAGTTGCATTGGTTGCGCGGCTGAAGTGTGCAGCTACCGCATGAAATGGGTTGTGCAGGATAGCATGGGACAGTCGCATGAAGCATGACTTAAGATGTAGTTGTTAGGTTTAACCTTGACTCGGGATTGAGTCAAAGGTGGTTAGGTCCAGCATATGTTTTGTGCACATGGTTTGTTGTAGCCCATAGTATTGGCCCAAGGTATTGCATGTAATGAATCCTATAAAAGGCTTGAGGAGGATCCATTGTAAAGTGGCATGGAGGTGAGCGGGTGAGCTCACTTGGACCGGTTAACCGGTTTTGGCCGAGGTAATGAAGATCTTCATTGGCTGGTTTTTCCCCTCATGGGGTTTTCCAAGGTATATTGTGTGTCTATATTTAATGGTTGCTTGTTCTATTTTATTTCTCTTGCAAGTAATTATATGTATACTCATTATAATCCTAATAACTGGTATTAGAGCGAGGTTCTGCTAGTTGATATTGTTGTATGGGTATCGCAGCAATAATGGCATGATGAGGAAGTGGTAGCACACATCTCTGAAGAATATTTAATTATTGTACCTGGTGTTTTGCATTAATTGCAAGGGTGTATGTTAGATGGTACCCGACACTCTAGCATTTTTTGGTTCTCTTGAGAGTTGATTCCCCATGTTTTAAGCCTACATGTATTGGAGTAGGTGTGTCCCTCTTATGTGCAAAAGAGGGTGTGGCATCAAGTTGTGGAATGAACCACTTAGGTAGGTACAAGGGTGGCAGGTGTACTCGTACCCTAGCTTGATGTGGAATCAGAGAAGGTGAATCTTCGATTGCAAAGAGAGGAATGTGATATGGTTTGATCTTAGTGTTGGGACCAAGATTGATGAACCATGTACGTGAAGAGGATTCCTATAAAACTGGCGGTTACAACAGTTGAGGATCCATGTAATCCAGTAGATGGATTCTTCTTTTTATGGAATCTATCAATGACAGTGTTGGATGCAGGTACAAAAGGAGCATGGCAGAAAACGAGCAGGAAAGCGAGCATGGAAAAGCGAGAGGATGAAGAAACAGATGGGAATGGTGTATTCACCATGAAGACACATGAAAAAAATTAATGGAGTAGTTTACATGTAAAAGGGCATATGGTTGTAAGACTTAGTAAGGCATGCAGACCCCTAGTAACTCACTGGTAAAGTTAGGAGAAAAACCAAGGTGTAGGGGGGTATATGTGATATTCCTCGGTTAAAACTTTGAGGGGGATTGGTGATTACTCCAAGTCAAGTTTAACCTTGACTTGTTAGGGTTAACCTTGACTCGGGATTGAGTCAAAGGTGGTTAGGTCCAGCACATGTTTTGGGCACATGCTTTGTTGTAGCCCATAGTATTGGCCCAAGGTATTGCATGTAATGAAGCCTATAAAAGGCTTGAGGAGGCTCCATTGTAAAGTGGCCTGGAGGTGAGCGGGTGAGCTCACTTGGCCCGGTTGGCCGGTTTTGGCCGAGGTAATGCATATCTTCATTGGTTGGTTTTTCCCCTCATGGGGTTTTCCAGGGAATATTGTGTGTCTATATTTCGACTCGTTGCTTGCAGATTTGGTATTCGTTGGGTTAACTCTTCGCTTGAATGGACTCGAAGAAATCCGAGAATCATTTCTGAGATTTTTTTTCCCAAAGAAGAAATGGAATTTGTAACAATCAATTCCAATATTCCAAAGCAAAATTTATTAGATTGATTGCCATAGATATTTTTTTCCCGTTACTTCTGCATTAACTATACACAATATTCGACATTACAAAAGTTTACCAACCGATATATCTCAGGAATATCTTTTTGTGGTCAAAATATGTAGGAAAATTGCAAAGCAGTATATTTTTCTTGTTTGTTAACTCATTTGCATATAATGACTGGAAGCAAAAAATACTGGGAACGGGAACCACTTTGTTCTGGGCACATCTGAACAAGTCACCAAAACCGTGGTGTCTGGGAAATGGTATCGGAATAAGTCGACACGTCTGGGAAATGTAATCGGAACACAAAACAGATATATGGTTAAGAACTAAAATTGAAGAGAGATAAAGTTTGGGAAATGGATTATTAGAGTAGAGTGAAAGGCTTAATAGATGAGGTAACCCAACTTCTTCATTCTCGGCCATGGGATGCCTATATTACATGGAATTCTTGTTGTTTCCCGGCCAACAATATGTACCATTATTGTTTCTTAGTCAGTAATATGCACCATTACAATTGTTGTTGGGATATAGACACTTAAATTCATTACCACAATCACTTAAGTTGTGGTTAGTGAATATTGATAAGATCGACCTTCTTTTGATTGAAGGGGTTGTCAGCTACTAGTTATCCATGCATCAGCTACCAAGTATGAAACAGCTACCATGTAAAACTAACTTTAAATTTAAATATGACAACTATCCAACTCTCTATATGCCAACTCATTACACATTTTTTGTTATCTACCATACAACATTAAAACACTCTCATTGCACATTGTTTGTTGTCTACAATACAACATTAAAACACCCCTTCTTCATTAAAACATAAAAACTTGCCGTCAAATGCTGAAAAATACTACTATGGGAGGTGGGAAATCTGATCACATAGGGATCCAATTTCGTGTAAATAATTTAAGATCCCTCTTGATATTTGATAGATCTCGGTTTAAGATGGACCTATGTTGATTTTAATTTACTTTAGTCCACATGGATTATTTTAATTACTCTTCATTTGGTTTTAATTTTTTTATTTTATGAACTACATGAATTGTTTTTTTTAAATACTTTTTTCACTTTTTATTTTTGGTAATATTGGTTTGTAGAACACCTAGCTACTTTGAGTTTTATTTTGGGTGACATTATGGAAAGACTAAACAACCTAATTGGTTAGTTTGTTTATTTGGAAAAAGTGTGAGAATCAAAGTTGGATTGTCGATGCACCTGGATCTAGGTTCTGGTGGAAGTCGACATCTAAGGGGTTATTGGCCAATTTGGAATTGGTAATTGGGGAATGAGTCATTTGTTCAAAAAATAGACTATTAGAGGGTTCCTTTTTGTTGTCATGGATGTCATGAAGTTTGTCACTTGATATCTCAATGCCCTTTGTCAAGGAACACTCAGGTCGTTCACAAAAGAGTGTGGATGAAAAAGAAGTCGGATTCCTTGAAAGAGCCTATGTCAATGGACCCTTAGGAAAGGACTCTAATCGATAAAAAAGACCTTGGGATCAAAGAGGAAAAGGTACATCTAATTCTTGCATGAAAAAATCATGTGGAATTGAGGATTCTGGAGGTCATATTCCAATGGGGGGTTGTCTTGTTTTACACTCTTCAAAGTTTGTTTTTTTTGTTCGAAGGGTCCTTTAGATAAAGATAGGATAGGTTCTTTAGAGGTGTCACTAGACAAGGTTGGCGTGCCTATAATCTCGGGAGAACTCGCACCCTTGCCTTTGGGTATTAAGGAGGGGAGGGAGCCTCCGCAATGCTCTGTTTCTCCCCCAATGGAGGCTTGGCCCTAGATAATCGTTAATTTTAGGAGTGGGAAGGAAGTACCATTTAGATATAGCACAAAAATAAACTCAAAAAGAAGTTAGAGATGGAAAGCAAGCAACAATCGTAGGGCCCTTAGAGCGGGGAAATACCAAAAGGGAGTTACCCAATGATAGCTCTTTCTTTCAATGTTTGTGGTCTTGGGGGTGTCCATAGTCAAATATCTCTCAAAAGACTTTTGAGGGAGCCTCCACAACGTTGCTTTTATCCCCCAAAGGAGGCTTGGCCCTAGATAAATCGCTAATTTTAGGAGTGGGAAGGAAGTCACATTTAGATATAGTGCAACAACAAGCTCAAAAAGAAATCAAAGACGGAAAGAAAGCAACGATCGACAAGGCCTTTAGAGCAGGAAAACACTAAAAGGGAGTTTCCCGATATAGATCCTTCCTTCAATGTTCGTGAGCTTGGGGGAACCTAGATTCAAATAGCTCTCAAAACACTTTTCACGTCTATAATCTTGATCTCATTCTCTTACATGAAACGATGTGTGTTGGGAAAAAAGAAGAGTATTTCCCGTCCTCATTTTTGAAAGATTGGTCCTTTGTTTCCGCAGATGCAGTTGGTTTGTCTCGTGGGATAATCATTGGATGGAGACCTATTTTTAGCTTGAATTTTTCAACAATTACCTCTTCTAGCATTATAGTGGATCAATAGGTAAAGGAGCTATAAAAAAATATAAGGTTTATTAACATCTACGGTCCTTACGTGGATAACATCTACGGTACTTATGTGGAGAGGTGGTCGTTTTGGAAAATTTTGTCTCTCATATGTATTCTTAAAGGGTCGAATGTAATCATAGGAGGGGATTTAAACCTAACCACCTGCTTAAGAGAAGTTTGGGGAGATACATCCAGACAATATGCGGTGGGATAATTTTTTATTCATTGTTTTGAATTAAATCAGTTGGTCGATTTGGAACCATCAAAGATGGTCCCAACTTGGCAAAATGTCGGGAGAGGAAAGGGGCAATCTTGATGCATCTTGATAGCTTTTTTTTTATATCAAAATCCTTTATTGAGAAGAATTGTAGATTCAAGACTTGGGTAGACTCGGGACACATTTTTGATCATCTACCTATTGCGTTGGAGATTATTAAAGCAGGGGAGAAGCATCCTAGTCCTTTCAAATTCAATCATGGATGGCTTCTAAAAGATGATTTTAAGGACCTAATTCAGAAGACTTGGAATCACATGCATCTTATTGAAGGTTCATCGGATATGCAACTTTTTATTGATAATCTTCAAAAGGTTGAAAATGCCATGAAAGCATGGGCAAAGGCTTATGTGCAGAAATCAAATTTGGAATTAAAAACCATGGAAGAGAAAATAAGTTACTTGTATACGTCCAATTCAAATGGTGTATTCACGAAAGATGAGGTAAATAATTTAAAATCTTTAAAAAATAAAAGGAAAAATCTATTGGAAAAAGAGGAAATTTTATGGAGACTAAAAAGTAGGGCGACTTGGATATAAGGGAATGAGACAACAATACAAGTTTTTTTTCATAATTTTGCTAACCATAGAAAAAAAGTAAATACCATCTAGGAAATTCACTCATAGGATGGGTCTATGGAAAAATATTATAAGCAAAATAGAGGAATGCAATATAGAGGAGACAATTAAAATTTTAACTTTGGTCCCATCGGTATTCACAGATGATATGAATAAATATTTGGAGGAAGAAGTTACTTGCAAAGAAATCATTTCAGTTCTGAATTCATTCAATAAATGGAAAAGCCCTAGTCTGGATGGGCATCCAGTGGAAGTTTATTTGGATTTTTTTTAATTGATAAAGGAAGATCGGTTAGAAGTATTTTAGGAGTCTAAAAGGTTATGGATGGTGTTGGGGGGATTAAACCCAACCTTTATATCCATCATCCCCAAAAAACAAGGCTTTATGTCCCTAAAAGACTTTATATTGATTTCTCTTTGCATTTTGATATACAAATTGATTGCAAAAACCATCGCTAGGCAAGCTAAAGCCTTTTTGATCGGGTGCAATTTCGAAAGAACAATTTGGCTTCCTCAAGAACAGACAAATTCATGATGATGTGGCCTTGGTGTAAGAATGGTTTCATTTGATCATGAATCAAAAGCTCTATACTTTTGTTATGAAAGTAGACCTAGTGAAGGCCTATGATAAATTTAGTTGGACTTACTTGACGCTTTTTCTTCTCCAAATGGGTATGAACTATATTTCGATCAATTGGATAATGGGTTGACTTCAATCGGCCTATTTTGTTGTCTTGGTCAATGGATATCCCCCGGAATTTTTTCGGGCTTCAAGGGGATTCAGGCAGGGATTTCCATTTCCTCCCTTTTGTTTTTGTTAGTGGCAAAAGGTCTAAGCTTGATTTTTAAAGAAGTTAGGAGACAAGGGGAGCTCAAAGGGGTAAATATCTCCAGGGATATCTCTCTCTCCCATTTACTATTTGTTGTTCGGGAATTCTACCCTATAGCGAGGAGAGGGCCACTACCAACTTCTGGGGTGACAGCTAAATACATTGATCATATCACATAGGCTTCTACAAAAGGAAAGAGATCATGGTTCTTGAAGGCATACCTTATTAACGACATTCGATCCTAGCTTTCGCTTGCTCCTTCGATCGATCATCCACTTGATCTTCCGTTTGATGAACCTGCAATACAATAGATACCTTCCTCAGCGTATCTTGACTGATATAACAATGACGAAATTGAAATACAATTTAGACATCAAATACAATCAAGCATTTAATCCAAACAAATATGCAATCCATTAGACATTTGATTGGGACGGGAAGAGTATTTCAACCTTTATTGTCAAAAGCAAATAATCAATACAATTATACCAGATCATTCAGAGTGCGTGTGCAACCGGATCCTGGGCTCCTGCTCTTCACACCAACTTGGAATTCCTCCAGCATAACAACCCTTAATGCATAGTTTCTCCTCCCCTCTCTCATCTATCCCCCTTGTATTCATGGGACAAGGTAGGCAATTTGGATTGAGAGGTAATTTGATTGGGAAGTTGCAAACCAACTTCAACTAATCCCAATTCGTCAAATTAATATATTTTTGATTACATTTTAAGATGTGCGCGAGTTTTTCACAGTATAGTAGCACACAATATGCAACTTTCACTGCTTTACAACCAGCGTTTGCAAGATTTTTAAAGGTGTGCGCTAGTTTGCTTAAGCAAAGTAGGGCATACTAGAAGGTGTGGGCTACTATTATGCTTGTAGAGTAGGGCACACTTCAAGAAATGCGCTACTATCATGCCTGTAGGGTAGTGCACCTGTCAAAAGGTAGGTTAAAACAAGGTTTTGTCAGCTGTTGAGGGGTAAACCAAGTCCATGTATCATCTAAGGCAATCTTGCTCTTCAATCCATTTTGTCCTTTTGTGTGAGCGACAGCTTAATGTGATCGCAGGCGGAGAAGTGCAGATTTGACCTATAACAGATGCCCCCTAATGTGTGAGGTCAGAGGGAGACGATGGTCGAAATACATTATAATTCCAAGTCAGCGGAGGAGCAAGAAACCACAGAACCAAGTCACAAAAGTACCTGAAATAAAGATCAAGGTCAGCGAGCAATTACAATCTTAACATCATATAGATGTGTAGCATGATACAACAAGATCTCCGATACATAACTAGGAGATGTATATATAGCATGGCCATTGAAATACAAGCATGGATCCATGTCAGAATGAGAGATCAAGCCATAACAACAAACTAGATCTATGTCTCATGGAGAGCCAAAATGAGTGAGGCTCAGTCTTGCACAGCTTGGGTGATAACATAATGAGGTAATGTCATCAAAATCCCAAGGTCTTCATCCAAACAAACCAAGGTACAAACCCTAACCATGTGAATAAATGCGCTGAAGTCGAACATGGGGGGAATCGTTTGATTACCGATCATTGATGTATACCGTTAACAAACGCAAGGGATTCTACCGATAATGATAATGGGGCCCAAGGTACCTAGTACGATCCAACAAGTGTGAAAAAATGGACTTGACGTCGACCACTTGAGGAACCTGTCAAATAAGAGACATTGATCTATTTTCATAATTCAACAGCGAGGGAAATTACCACTGATGACTGCAATCCCCAAGGTACTAACTGAAACTCTAAACTTCATTCCCAGAGAAAAATGAGTTGATGTCGATGGGAAGAAGTCTGTTGGAAGGGAGGCCTTAAGGCATCCTCCATCATACAACACAAGGAACACTCAAATGGTATGAGCTGATGTGGAGTAGGACAAGTAACAAGACTGACACTAGGATGGTCGATACATGAGATAAATATAAACTGCAGAATGGCCGACACAGGTTGTATCCTTGAACAGTAAGCACGACACAAAGTGACTTAGGCATTTTTCAACATGATGGGAAAGTGATATAATCTTGCAACGTAGGAGACATTAGCAAACCATCCATATGGTTGGAAGAATTACCAACTGGGGGAGTAAAAAATTTGGAGATCAGGTTCACCCTAAGGTCAAAAACTAAACCCAACTGAAATGATAGACTCAAATAGGTGTTGTGTTCAAGGATAGGACTGACTGAACTTCATTTGAAACTGCAAGATGTGATATACCCTTCTTATCCCTTATTCTTTTTAGATAAAAGAATACCTTTCTTGTTGTTTTAATCAGTCCAAGAAAGATTGAAAACTCTATAGATCCAACCATGTAAAGATTTTAGAGAGCCCATGGGAGGAAGACTCAGGACCTTCTTCATTGTTTACAAAGTTCGAAGAAGAGATAGAAGAATACTCTATAATACTGATCTCTAGATTTTAATATTGAGCCGAGATCTGTTCTTGCTCGTCGGTGTTTTCAATTTTAAGGAGTCTGAAAAACTAAAACAATAACTCCATACACCTACTCGTGGATTTTAATATCGAGCCCAAGTAGGTTAATGCTCGTTAGTGTTTTCCTATTTATAGAGTCTGAAAAACTTAAACAATTCTCTATTTACCCTCTCGTGGATTTCACATCGATCCCGAGTAGGTGAATGCTCGCTTGGTGTTTTCATGTTTCGAGAGCCTGAAAACCCTAAAGAAGGCTCCACAAGGTCCTTTTTTGTAAAGTTAGTCTCCTCCCCCAAAAAATTATAAAACAATCGAAGAAGAACTCTTCTAGCCACGGATGACTAGAGTATTCCTTTTTCGTAAGTAATCCGCAAAAGTCCAGAAAAGGGTTAAACTTATACTTAAGTAGATGGGCCTTCAATTCCTTTAACGAGCTTGAAGAGGACAAGTCTGCTCGGCAATCTTGTCATATTTAAGGAGTCTAACAAGAGCTTAGAGAGAACTCCATAAAAATATTTTTCGTAAAATTTTAACGAGTCCAAAAAAGTAAACTCGTGACCTCCTTACTGTTTTTAACGAGCTCAAAGGAGAGATGGAAGAATGCTCATAGCATCCTTAGTGTTTTTAACGAGCTCGAAGAAAAGGTGAAAGAATGCTCATAGACTCCTTCAAGTAGGTTCGATGCCTAGAATCTCCTCATGAGATCGGGCAAAGATGTCACGGAAATCATTAAACAGATTGGTGTACGGAATGATCTCATCAAGATAACAGTCCGCTCCAATAAAGATATGTTCTGTGACCCCAGGTTCAGTGGGAATGGTTATGGGGATGGTTCTCACTGTACTCGTCCTATTCCCTTCGGAAAAAATAGCTTGTGAAGTGGAAAGGACAGAGGACCAATCAGCATTCTCACTGGGTCTCGAAGGGAACTCACCTCTCTCTATCAGGTTTAGAACAAGAAGTAAATAGGTCCTAGGGTGTAAATGTTCCCAAGGGAGTCTCAGGCCTATCATAGCTTCAAAAAATGTTTTGTCGGAAGGCAAAACCATGTCTAAACTATTAGGAGAGAGGGTAGAGTCTGTTGACCATGCAGGAGCATAGTCCATATCTGGCTCAGCAAAGACTGGCGGAGTTACGATATGTTCCGTTGCAGCATGTTGTGCTTCCATGTATGCTACTTCTGCAACGAATAAGGGAACTGATGGTTCTGATACAGTAGGAAGGATCCACGGATCAGTCCTTAAACCGACCATGAAAGTTTCAGTGGATGTACCTTCATCAGAATGCATGAAAAGAATGGGAGCGGGTAGGTCAAAAGTGCCCATTAATGACCCATAAAGCCCTGCTCCTAAACTCTCGCTTGCTGGGGTAGATTGATCAACTAAAGGAATTGTGGATTCCGATGAAGTCTGGTTGTTTCACCGAGAGAACGAAATTTGATCGACCGTGACGATCTTACCTTCGTGAGGGAACATTACAACTCGGAAAACTGTCGATGGAATAGCTCGCATGGCATATGTCCAGCTCCTGCCTAACAACATATTGTAATTAAGTGGAGCGTCCAGAACTTCAATCTCTACAGCAACTGTCTTACCGGCAAGTGTGACGTCAAATGATGGCAAGACTCCGTGTGGACGGAAGGTTCTGCCATCAAATGCATTAAGCAGCGTGTTAGAGGGGGCTAACTCGGGAGAACCCAAGGCTTTCCAACAAGAAATTGACATTACGCACATAGACGCTCCCTCATCTACAACAGCTCGTCCAATGGTCATAGGACCATGAACTACCTCTATCTAAAGAGAAACGTGGTATGGCAACCGGTATTTGATATCAGACATATCAAAACGCGCAGTCATGTTGGATGATTCCATACTTCCAATCGCTGCCAGAAGTGCATTTCATTGTAATGGACAACTTTGCAAAACTTCTAAGGTGGACATAGCACAAGGGTTCTGGGCTAGATCTTCAACCACATTGTAGTTGGCAGTAGCCCTCGCGTTGGGATTGTGCGCAAACCGTTTCAAGACACCTTTCAGGATCTTGGGCAGTGAATCCATAGGTATGTGGAGAGGAGTGGAAGATTCAGGAACCTCTTTATCCTTATTTTGCGAATCTAGGGTATAATTTCTTGCCCATGTTTGTAAAAGAGCGTCCGAGTTAACCATATTAATAAAATTTTGATCAACTGAAGCATGGGTGGTGCCCCAGCATTGGAGGTGCCAGAAGCTGAGCCCTACCATTTGGGAAATGGATCTTTAAGGACGGCAGGTTTCTTTTCTTGAAGCAGCTTCTGGGCTTCTTCAATTAGAGGGCATTGGTGAGTGAGGTGGTCCTATTTGCAAAGCTTCCAAGGGAACTTAACCTTCTTCTTTTCTATGTTACCCTCCTCGGAATTTTCTTTGTTTTTGGGCTTTTGTTGGTTCCCCTCTCCTTTCTTGCCCTTCTTTTTATTGTTGGGTTGCCAAGGACCCTTTAGATTAGTCTGAACCTGCTGTACAGATTCAGTAGTAGAAGGAGAGGTTGTGACAGGAGTCAATTCTGCAGTCGATTGTTTGACCGATAAGGCATGAACTTGTTTAGTCAATGCTTCGAAAGCTACAAAATCAACTGAACCTACAATGTCGTTGGCATGTGGTCCAGGTTTTGGTCTACCTAGATCAACGTTGAATCGCGATGCATCAGGTATAATCTCGTAAAGGAGCCCAGACTGAGCATAAACCAAGTCTAGTTCTTGGGTCCTTAAAATGGCTTCTTCTTCCGATGACACCCCAGAAGTAGCTACTTCCTTAGAAACATAAGGAAGGAGTGATTTCAGATACCACTCTAATAAGAATTATGGGGGGATATTGGCCTTAATGAGCCTCTTCCATCTTCGCCACTCTTGAATATGATCAGATAAATGGGTGGCTTTGTTTTATCTAAAGGTAGACAAAATATTTATCCCGGCATCGTATCGAACAGGAAGCTGGAAGTGGTTCAGAAAGACTATATAGAGATCCCGAAAGTTAAAAAAGGTGGCTGCAGGTAACTCAATGTACCATTTGGCTGCAGCACCAGTCAAGGTTCTTTGAAAAAGTCTCAACCTAACGGAATCTTCGTTCAACGAGTTCGAAGAACACCAGAGATGAAAAGTGGTAACATGATCACTAGGATCCTCACCAGTTTTACCTTCGAATTTTGGAATGTTCGAAGGTAGCTTAGTGGGAACTGGTGAACACGTAATGTTATGGCACACCGGATCGTTCGTTAAATTGGAAAGATCTGGAAAATTCAGAGTTGCCAGAAATGGTAAACGAGGTCTATAAGATGGCATTTGATAAGCTCGAGTCATGAAGGGGGAACCTCCCATAGTTTGACCCATAAACCGTTGGTTAGGGTTACCCCCAGCCATTTGTTGGTAGGGGTTTCCCCCAGCCATCTGCTGGTAGGGGTTGCCCCCAGCCATCTGTTGTTGTGTGAAAGTGTTGTTGAAATTCCCCCACCCAAATGACAGTGGGTTGGTACCTTGTGCATTTGTTCACAGTGGCTAGGTGTTAGCCCCTCCATATTATTGGTTAAAAATATTACCTCCTCCTCCAGTAAACAAAGAAAATCGGATATTTCCTGCAGGTATGTTACTTTTATTCATATTGTAACCTGCAAAGGTGTTAAAACTAGGGGTAGTCTAGGAGGACGGCGCAGTCATGGTACTCATGGCAGGCATAGTTGCAGAGGGATTCAGCCCTACATTGGGTGTGGAAATCCAAGTACTAGGTATATGATATCACTGTTGAGCCGCAGGAGGTGGAGTGACATTCATTGCATTGTTGGGTCCAAAAGTAGGGGTGGCAACTGAAGCAGATGTCAAAGCTGTTGAGCTTGGCATGCCTAAAGTACCAGCGTTAAAACTAAAAGACGGAGTTGAAGCAAAAGCTGTCTGCGACGAACTCGGTGTAGCAGTGGAAGAAGGATTCACAATCCTTGTATTCATACCCATTGTGGGAGTCTGTGGAACTCCCTGCTCATCTCCTAGGTTAGTCATAATATGACCAGGTGTGAAAAGATATGCACTATACTCGGGTGGCTGGAAACCTACAGATACCAGAAGCAAATCGTTAGGTCTGGTAAGAGGAGGGTTGAAAGGAGTGTTAAACTCACTAGAAGTAATATCCTCAGCCTCAACAGTATTAAGAACTTGTCGATCCGGGGTTCTGGGTTGTGGTTCATCAGGAACCTCTATTTCACCAGTAAGTTCAAAAAGACCACTGGAGTCTATCCTCCGTCGTCGTGGTGACGGTAGTGGCTCCATAATGCGTGGGGGAAGGTTTTTCTACCTCCAAGACCTACGAAGCTGTTGGTCTTCCACAATTATATAAAAATAAACTAAGTAAAAAACTTAGTGGCCACTAAGACGAAGGGGCAAACAGCATACCACTAAAGAAATCCTAAGTAATCAAACCAATCAAACGGATAGCAAATACTCTCGGAAGCAAGTATGGGATGATTAGGGCCCAGAACAGACTAACAGAGTACCGATGGTCAGTTTCATGGCGTCCACCGGAAGTCCACTAGGTGCAAGCGCTTGAATCACCAAACCGCTTTCCTGGGATTACTGCCAGAGGGTTACCTTCCACACCTGTCCTAGGTGAAGTGGGAATAACCTCCCACTCTACCTGTGTAGAATCCTAAAGGTTTGATACTAAGGCTAGCATAAATACGAAATAACATGGGGGGATAGTCGTCAGCCTAGTCAAAACGCATGGGTAGGGTAGCAAAGTTCGAAGTCCGAAAGGACCCTCGTACACGAATCGACTCTGGTTTATGGTCAAAAGGAAAGTGAGGGGATATCCTCAACAATTCCAGTCTCCCATGGCCTCGTGCTTAACTCTGGTTTGAGTAGAGCATCCCATGACTATTTGATATATATGGATTTACCTAAATTAAAGTTGTACTATGATTGTTGCGTAATGAAGCCAGTTCTGAGCAGTTTCAGGTGATTTAAGCTCGAAACTCTAGCCTATGCTAGTTGATGTCGTGTATACCTAAAAAAAAAATGTTTATAATTGATTTTATTAAAATTTCTTTTTAAGGCTAATTTTTACTTAACGGGGTAGTGCATTGTGTGGAATGGTTTGAGAAAGTAAAGTGCAAAAGAAATAACTTTCAAAGCAACAAAAGACCTTTTTCCGTTTATGCTCTTTCCAAAACGAAAACTAAGCAAACCTAAAACAAGTCTTTTTTTATCTTTCAAAATTCAAAACAAAGTAAACTACCCTACTTCGAAATGATCATAAGTCTTACTACTTTAAACTACCAAACTCTTTTTTTTATTTTTCTGATATACGTAAAAGAAAAAGAACTCAAAAATGGAAGCAAGTAAGACCTAAAAGAGTAATGTAAGTAAGGAAAAGCAACTCTAAGGCTCACAACAATCAACTCGATGACTTGACAAAGACTTGTCCTACAAATTTTTTTAAAGGGAAAAAACTTTGGGCTTGGAAAACAAAGTGAAAAGAAAAGAGGGACAAGAGACGCTTAAAATGGAAAGGCAAACCTCAAAGGTTGCTCCAAAGCACCAAGAACCCTAAGAAAGCACTAATCCAAGAAAACGGTAGGCAAGCGAACCAAAGATGGCCTTACAATCACAACGACTCTAATGGAAGCAAACTGAAAGACTTCAACTTACTTGGACTGAAACTGACAAAGCAATCAGGAAGTGTCTAGACTCAAAAAGCTTTTGAAAACACCCTAAGGACTCCAACTTGGAGTCAAACCCTAAATCAAAGATCAAGACACCGTCAAAGTGTGCTTATTGTTTCCACAAACAACAAATGTTACAAAACAAGGGTTTGTATACTTGCAACAAGCATCTAGGGTACATGAATGCAGCTATGTCCAACAAGGAACAGTAAGCGGTCTTCAAAAAGAGTCACAAACAAACAAGACACCTCAAAAGTACTCAAGCAAGCAAAAGATGACCTAAGGGACTTAGGAGAGACAAACAAGACTCAACAAGGGCATAAAGACCTCAAGGATCAGTTAAGAAAGCAAGGCAAGAGACTGGAAATCAGACCAAACAAGTGGAAATCAAAACCCCACAGTAAACAGAGAGTTACAGGGATATGCGCTACTGTGTAGTGCATAAACCAGCGCACACTGGGAGATGTGCCCTACTGTATAGTAGTGAAAGCAGCGCTCATCATCAGGTATGCGCTACTGTGTATAAGGTAGACTAGCGCACATGTCAGAGGAGGTCTGAAACAGGCCTTGAAAAGAAAAACTGGGATGAGTCAAGCAAGGGAAAGTAGATACAAGTGACCTACAGGTCCTCTCAGAGGATCAATAATACCAAAAAGTACTGGAAGGAAAACTAACTATGTCTCCTAAAGCAGAAAACAACCGGTCCCTAGTGGAGTCGCCAGTCTGTTGTTCGGGAATTCTACCCTATAGCGAGGAGAGGGACACTACCAACTTCTGGGGTGACAGGTAAATACATTGATCATATCACGTAGGATTCTACAAAAGGAAAGAGATCAAGGTTCTTGAAGGCATACCTTATTAACGACATTCGATCCTAGCTTCCGCTTGCTCCTTTGATCGATCCTCCACTTGATCTTCTTTTTGACGAACCTACAATACAATAGATACCTTCCTCTACATATCTTGACTGATATAACAATGATGAAATTGAAATACAATTTAGACATCAAATACAATCAAGCATTTAATCCAAACAAATATGCAATCCATTAGACATTTGATTGGGACGGAAGGGTATTTCAACCTTTATTGTCAAAAGCAAATAATCAGTACAATTATACCAGATCATTCAGAGTGCTTGTGCAACCGAATCCTGGGCTCCTACTCTTCACACCAACTTGGAATTCCTCCAGCATAACAACCCTTGATGCATAGTTTCTCCTCCCCTCTCTCATCTATCCCCCTTGTATTTATGGGACAAGGTAGGTAGTCTGGATCGAGAGGTAGTTTGATTGGGAAGTTGGGGAAGTTGAAAACCAACTTCAACTACTCCCAATTCGTCAAATTAATATATTTTTTATTACATTTTAAGATGTGCGTGAGTTTTTCACAGTAGAGTAGCACACAATATGCAACTTCACTGCTTTACAACCAGCGTTTGCAAGATTTTTAAAGGTGTGCGCTAGTTTTTTTAAGTAAAGTAGGGCATACTAGAAGGTGTGCGCTACTATTATGCATGTAGAGTAGGACACACTTCAAGAAATGCGCTACTATCATGCCTGTAGGGTAGCGCACATGTCAAAAGGTAGGTTAAAATAGGGTTTTGTCAGCTGCTGAGGGGTAAACCAAGTCCATGTATCATCTAAGGAAATCTTGCTCTTCAATCCATGTTGTCCTTTTGTGTGATCGACAGCTTAATGTGATCACGGACGGAGAAGTGCATATTTCACCTATAACACTATTTGTAGACAATGTTCTCCTTTTTGGCAATGGTAATATTAGGGAACTCAAAAGAATTAAGGAACTTCTGGATCTATAGAGGAAGGATACATGTATGGAGTTTAATTTGAATAAATCTTGTATTATGTTCAACAATGTACTAGATTTGGTGAGGAGGCAATTAAGGGAGGTGCTTCCTTTTCAAAATCATGAGTTACCTGAAGGTCTCGAGTACCTTGGATTTCTTCTCAATCCTAACAATTAAAAAGTGGATGATTGGATTTGGCTCTATCGGAAGATAGAACCTAGAATTGCACTGTGGGTTAAAAGGTATTTATCTTGAGGAGGAAGACCAGTGCTTATAAAATTGGTCTTATAGAGCATTCTCATTTACTGGATTTCAATTGCAAAAGTTCTTAAAATAATTCTGGCTAAAATACAAAAAAAAATGTTTTAACTATTTATGATCGGGAAATAGATCAAATGAGGGCTATAAATCGAAATAAAAAAACATCTAGACAATTTTAATTGTAAAGATGGCTACAAATTGAGCCACTCATAAAAACCTATTATCTACTAGCTTTGTTAGAAATTCCCTTTATCCCTCTCTAGATATTTCCTTCATTTTAATTGCTCATAATATTCCCCTTGTATTTCTAACATCTTTCTTATCTTTCTCATTTCAACTTTCCCATTCCCCTTTATTAACCTTACCTATTTCGCCGTCTTTTTCTAACCATCTTTTATTAACCTGTATATCTATTTTTTCCCTCATCTCTAATTTCACCCTTCTTGATTTTCCTTTCTAATTTAATTAAATTTTATCCTACATGTGTCATCAATTTCTTTGATTCCTTCATCCTAACTAATTTACTAACTTATTTTTAATTATTAATTAATAATTTATATTATTTTCAACCTTTTTTAATTAACGGTTTTATCTTTAGATATATTGACCTTATTGGTCTACTCTTTAATCATTTTATTTAATTGATTAATTAATTTCATTTCATTATCGTAATTCAACTTCTTTCCCTCTATTCATAGTTTTTTGAAAATTTTCCTTTTTGTCCTTTCAACCTAATAATTCGACCTTTATTAATATCAATTAATCATTTATAACATTTTAATTTTTTTGAAAATTTTCCTTTTTATCCTTTCAACCTAATAATTCGACCTTTATTGATATCAATTAATCATTTATAAGATTTTAATTGTCTTGAATATCATCATTATGTGGACCTATTTCAACATTATTATTATTACTTTTATATCCATATTACATCTATATATTTACTCTTTCCCATTACTTTACCGAGGATCATTTCCACTTTATTCTTCCAACTTTCCTCTAAGAGCTCATTTCTCTTTCACAATCCTTTAGATTCTCGGCAAGTTGTTTCATTTCCAACTTACAAAACCTTTTCATAGTTTTTTCCCCTGAGGATGGGTGGAATGTCCACTCAAAACATCAAGTTCCTTAAACTTTAACACAATTCTTTTTCTAGAAATTAAACTACTATACTGATATCCCTTTGGTAAAATGGTGTAGGTTGGCTCGGCTGAAGCAGATGGGAGGTTGGGTTCTAAAGAATTTATTTATGTTTAGGACAGTTCTGGAAAGAAAAAAAAATTGGAGGATGATAAATCATGATTCTTTATGGGGTAAGTGATGAAAATAAAAATATCTAAAAGGAAAATTGGTTGAATATTGGTTTAGAATGGAAAGGAAATCCGAAAATTCTTGTTCAATTGTTTGGAAAGCTTTCTTAGAGATTTTACGTTGGTGGGTAGATGGATTATGTGGCATGTTGAGGATGGAAGCAGTATTCATATAGGGGAATATGCATGGCTTGGTACTAAGAATGGGTACTCTCTCTGAGTGGCAATGTTAGAAATACTTCACTCCCATGGCCTATATCACATTAGAGAGTGAGTACATAAGAAAATAGTGTTCCAAGATGGAGGAAACTTGTCACCTACCCAAATTTTGAGAATAATTATTTTATTTTGCGAAATATTTTATGTTAAATTATAAATACAAAGTTTTGTAATTATGACCAAATTTGGTCAAAGGTGACTGTAATGACTCATTATTATTATTTAATAAATTAAAATAGGAGACAAACACTCAAGAAAGTTGTTACAAGAGAGTTACTGACCCACTAGGAGGAATGGAAGTTGCTAGAAGGCATGGGATAGATGGCAGCATTTGCACTCCACCACTAGCTGTTGGCATGGGACAACTACCCCTAAAATTATGGCATTATTCTCCAGGTGGAGGAGTGAGCAGGCAACTCATTTAATGACCAGTTAATCGCTAAAAAGGCCTAAGCAGCCTATATAAGGAAATTCGAATTGAGCAAGAAACTCTTACAATATTTTCTATAGAAATATTCCTCATGTGCATCAAGTGATGACTGAGAGATTCGAATTAGGGAGGCTATGTGAGATTGCAACTGTAAGTCTGCAAATTATTTTTGAAGAGGAAAACCAGAGGCACTGGTGCAGGTCTCTTTGACTGTTGAGTCTGTAAGAATGGAAAAATTACTTGTTGTTGCAAGTGGATGACCTAAGCTTCTAAGTTTCTTCCTCCTGGTGGTTCAGTGAACAGGCTCGGGGGTCCTAAGACAGGCATATTGATTGTTTTCGGGAGCAGGTTGGGTGGAACAGGCTTCTTGGGGGATTGTCCTCTTATCTACTGGTTCAGGTTCTATCTTCATATCTGCCAACCTTGTTTTTACATTAAAAGATGTTGGATTTTTCATTATAGAAGTATTAACTCAGGCATGCAAGAGAAATTATTTTATGTTCTGAATGAAAAAACTCTGTGAAACATTTGATTTGATAATCATCTCTATATTTTTCCCCATGTTGTTTTTTGCATAGTACTCTAGTATAGAGAAGAAAATTAAGAAAGATTAGAGATGGGGCAGAATGCCATTGATTGGATTAATGATTACAATAGTGATTTTTGTTAGGATTTTGTCCTCTATTTAAACACAGTAAACATTACAGTATAGCATCAACAGCAGCATAGCATTCATTTAACTAATACCTGAAAGAAAAACACAGTATGTTTCTGCATAGTTCCATATATATATATATATATATATTTCTCTTAACTATATTTATTTCATATAGTAAGCAAATACACATCAATATTATACATTTCAGGTTTCTTTATAGTAACTGTATTTTCAAGAATAATAGCAGCTGCAAGAATTGATTTCTGCACCAGATTTATATGATTTCCATTTCAAATAGAAATATCATGCAATTAAACATTTATTTCCTCTAAATGGTTCCAAGTAAGGTATCGCCTAGAATTTTAGCATATGCAAAATCTATTCTCTACATCAAGTTATCATATGTAAACTTATTATTTCCTTCTCTAAACTTTCAATCCTAATTTCATTTACCAAACATCTGCACAGTAATATAAAAACCCTAAGTTATCGCAAGACCGAGAATCCAAGCCTCTATTTGGATTCATAGTATATAAATTCCTTATCAAGCCGCTCATGGCAAAACGCAGATAGTTATTTCATAACAGACCTATCATCTAACCCTAGACAATAGTCCATTTCTTTTCATTTACTATCCCTCGTATTAAGAATACAACAAGACATTTAAAACATCAAGTAACTTCACTAGGACGAGGGTATTATTATCTATTTTCCCAAACCCTAGCTAGTATTTCAAAACCACTCGATGCCCAGTTTAGAGCTTGAACACAAAAACAATGTACAGACATATAGCAAACGAAAGCTACATATAGGGTTCTTTTCGTAACACAATAGAACACTGTGGTATAGCTCTTCCCAAGCCACATGATAGCCGAACTTCATCTATTCAATATTCCAAATACAAAAAAAAAAAACAACGATGATGAAGTACAGGAAAAGAAATACATCTACAGACAACCATCGTGGTTCGGCACCACCTCAGCAATTGTTCAAACAGTCATCAAACCGCACTTCAATCAAAAGGGAAACTTGTCATTCACGACAAGCCTTTGTGCATAAGGAGTAAGCAAAAACCTCAACTCTCAGGCTTCGTAGCCATCCTTAAAAATATATAATAGAGTTTACATTACGGTGCCATAGTACATAGGGTTTACCCCCCATCAATCCACCATATTAAAATACGACCGTGGAGCAACAGCTACACAAGCATCTACCCTTAGCAAACAACAAAATTCATTATTGAGCTGAGCAACAAAACAAACAAACGAGGGTTACCCTCTGTACACTATACATCAAAGCGAAACTTAAAAAAAAAAAAAATCGTTACTCGGCCATCGCCAAACAAGGCATGTTAGACCCAACTCTCGGCACTTTGTGAGTCACCATCGAACCATGCAAAGGGCACCTACGAGGCTTCAAGAAACACCAGAACTTACCGGAGTTAGATGTATCATCTCCATCCCAAAGAACTTCTGCTATCAACCCCTTGCAAAGTAGGTATCTGCCATGGATACAGTGTCAAAGGGTTACAAACGGAGAAACGTATTATAAAAACAATAACACTGTAAAAAAAAAGGAACTTCACTTGTGAACACCTACCGCTAGGTTTGGAACCCTGAACCTCGGCACATCACACCAATGGATGGCTTCGACAGAAAACGACGAGCTAGATACTAAGAACCTTATCACAATTGGAGGTTGAACCGTGGACCTCAGTACTTGGAAGGAGAAAAACCACTTACAACCACCATTGCCGAAACGTAGTGCTTTAACACCAGAAAATGAACCTGCAACTTTTGACAATATTACACAGAGGTCCAAGGTTCAAGATCGAGGAAGGAGTCCTCATAACCCACTATAAAACCCTAAAATCGCAACAGCCTGTCGGCTCCACAACCTCCCTCCAAAAACGTAACAATGAATGCCAGAAAAACCAACTTTCACTTTTTACAGCGCGAGAATCGGGTATCATCCTCAGCCTCAGGTCTCGCAGAGATCGATGGTGGATAGTTTCCCATTGAAGACCGTCAATATTTGAACCACAATTGCAATCAATATTGCATTGATTGTCACTTCTACCAAGTTGCCCAGTCAACAGTACGAGAGTTAGAGCATAGCACGGCTCGGCTTAGTGTGATACTACAAATAGTTTCAATCACGTGACACCAGCCAACTCGACCTTCATTTCACTTCACGAATGTGCAACGTATGCTAAGCCTTAAATTCAACAGTTGGAAGCATTAACAATCACCACCCTGTCACGATCAACACTTTGCAGCATTAGTTTTCATAGTTTACAATTCGTATATATGGATGCAATATTTGATTAATAAACCAACGTAACAACCTGTATTCTTATGCCTTATGTTATGCGAATGCTTAGTAATTTGGAACCCTATTGTCACACCTCATTTGATGAAAGTTACGGTAATAGTATGCACTACAATAATATTGTGACATTAGTTAAGCCTTCAAGTGTTAGAACAAGTCTTAGGTAATTACTTTTCATTGCTCATATTTTCTCCTCTATAATATATGAATAGGCGCATAGGGCATAGTTTTATACTTCATACATTAACCATGTTTTGCTAGAACAATTGATATGTGTGAGACTTAGACAAGGCCTAGGTCAAGTTGGTGCACAACCATAATGATAATTCATAATACCAGTATCATATTCACAAGTAATTCAGTAAATAAGACATTGGGATAATGGTATTACTGTTGGGTGTCATAAATACTAGCCTCTTGGATGATTTTCGTAGATGATAATTATAGTCATGCAAAAAGCAATTAAGGGCATGATTTTGTTAACATTGGAAAATCGGAAAGTCAACATGTAGACAAAGTTGAGAACCAAGATAATCATACCTCCAGTGAACCTGTTCCACAAGGAAGTATTTAACATTCTAATTATACTTCGACGATGAATTGAAAGACACATATACTCTTATCGCTTATGACGTAGAATTTTTTTACCTGCGGTCTGCACATGGAAACAGGACTCAAATGCCTTAGCTAAACGTAGCTAAGTAAGCTCCAGGGTACCCTGTAGGACCACCCTTTCATCATCATCAAAAGCAACTGTCAGAACCTTGTCATTTAAAAACTCTATCATAAAATATCATGAATTACAGATAACACAAAGAAGAACAATGCCGTAAGCATATGAAAAGTAGTATGACGTGTCATAGTCAATATTTTGTCTTTAGTTAAAAGTCGCAATAATTAATTGTTTACTGCATTAATGACTTTGTTAATTAAGGTTGCATTTACAAGCATTTAAAATTTCCGCACTTACGATTATTAACATTTATTGTTGATTTAAAAAAATTTAAATTTTTATGAAATTAACGGGATGTTACAAAACTAGAGGAACTCGGGATGGATAGGAATAAATAGTTTTTATGAGAAAACTATCTGAACAACGTTAAATTGAATTTTATATTTCTATCTAAATTGTTTGGTCTGGTCAAAAAATACTAAAAGCAAGACTTATATATAGCTAAGCTTGGGTACCTGGCTACTGTTGAGTATGACTACCAGGATGATTGTGCTTGGTGGTGGGCTCCTTTCCAGGAATTTAAAGGTCCTTTAAAGGCCAAAATTTTCTCTAGTTAACTCTGAATAACAAATTATTGACATGGGACATTGGTCATAAACGAGGTTGGAATGGTTTGAGTCGATATGTCATGCATAAACAAGAAGGGGGATCAATCTATCACTTGACTATAAATTTTGATGTTGTGAAGTTGATATGGGATCCAGATACTAAGGAGTTAAATCCAAAAGACCAGTGGGATGGCACCTCTTTGGAAGATTGCATGAAAAAATGGTGGATGGATCATCAGGTTTCTAAGTTCAAATACTTTCCATGTTTTTTGTTAACGGGATTTGGTGGGCTCATAACTCTGTTATTTTCAAAGACGAAATGGTGACACTAGAAGTGGTGGAATTTATGATTAACAATCAAACAAAGGAGCTCATAGTCCCGTTAAAAGAAAACAAATCCCCAATAGTTGCATATGTCTGTAATTGATTAGAAATACCATGGGACTATTTCAATGGGGCCAGTCAAGGGAACCCAACAATTGGTGGAGTAGGGGTGATTCTTTTTTTGAAGCAGCATTTTTCTATTAATCTAAAATATGCAGTCGGAATATCTTCCAACAACAAGGCATAATTTGTTTCTCTTTGGATATTATTGCATGCGGAAAAATCAAAAGGAATTAAGCAACTTCAAGTTCTGGGTGATTCCAAATCAGTAATTGATTAGGCCAAGCATAAATCCAATGTCAATCTTCTCAGTATTTCTGGTTTGTTGGATTTTCTCAATTCTATAAGCAAGGATTTCGAATGGAGTTCCTTTAGTGTCTAGAGAACTGAATTCGGAAGCAGACACTCTCTATAAGCAAGTGTTATCTTTAAGGCTAGGTCTGCTTGTGGAAGAAACTATGATGGATGGGAACCTCCTTGATGTCAAGGAAGTTAGAAAACCGTTCACCTGAGATGAAGTTATCTGAGTCTACATTATGGTCTTTATTTGATGGCTTAGTTTTAGTTTTTTATTATGGATAATAGTTTGCAAGTTCTATATCTTTGCTTAGGTTATTTTTGGCATTATCATTTATTCTTATGTAAGAGATGGTTGGGATAGAAAGGTCGACAAAATCAAACTTGTTTTGAAAAGGAAATTTTTTTAGAGAGGCCATATAAGAAAGTTGTTTATCATAGCAGTTTTCTACTTTTTGTATATATATATATATATGGAGAAAAACAGGAAAAAAATTATTAATGTTATTCCCCACTATCTAACAGCCTATATCCTAATTGGATACATGTTTCCATTAAAAATTTGAGAACTATTTTAATATTAAATTAAATTTATTTTAATTTTGGATTTAAGTTTGCAATAAAAATATTGAAGTGTGAAAGAGATGGGCTATGAGTAAGCTCCAATACAATTTCAGCAGCATAACCTTGCTCTAGGTTTTTCTTTTGATATGCATTCCCATGTCTTCCTTTTATAGGCCAAGAGGTGGCCAAGAAACAACTAGATCCAAGTGTGAACCCCATCGCCTCATGAACTAGCTTCAAGGTATACAATGGGGACTATTGAATGCCAATCAATCATGTGGGGAAGAAAAGTTCGAATTTGTGTTGGTGATGGGATTTTATGAGCCTTTAATGTGCAGTTGGTGTTTGAGATACCATAGTTTTTACAGTCATATGGATATCAAAGTAAAATCCACGCAAGGGTCGCTCGGGCACATAACTGGTAATAGGCGCAGTCGCGCACCTAAACACGGGTCAGGACATGCAGTCCTATCTTTTGACTGTTCTTTGGCATTTCAGGACTCATATTATTTCTTGGGTCTGATGAGGATGTCTTTAGTGGGATTCATGCTATATGTCAATGATGCCTTACTTTGTGAATTGAAAAAATGTCGCATGTGTTCGAGATTTATGTGTTAACAGATGTCCCCTGATGTATGAGGTTTGGAGGGTACTATAGGGCCAATAATGCATCATCGTTTCTTTTGTGCTCTTTGGTGTTCTTCAAAGTTGTGAAACATGTGTGTACGAGTAGGGTCCTTCTATGGGGGAAGATTGCAGGTGAAGCCGGAACAAAGAATATGTTTCATACAAACGAGGCGGGCATACCCATGCTCATGAAAATATTCCAAAGTGGATACAAGACGAGTAGATCAAGGGGTCAACTCAATATACTACTAGCACATGGATGAAGGCAGATTCAATCAATGCAATAGTAACTTAACCGGGAAATGTTGTTACAGGTGTTGAAGAAGTGGCATTCCTAATAACCATGCTAATCCCACGGGGTTGGGGAAACGAAATACGAGTGAGGGTGTTGAATGTAGGACTTCGCTAAACTGTTGATGCCATGATTTAGAAATGTGAACACTGCTACCTTCAAAATGTACAACTCTCAGTGATGTGATAAATGTGTTGACATCGAGCATAGGAGTCACCACTAAGTTAGGGAGCACTAAGGTCTCTCCCTACTTAGTTCAAGGCAATCCCTTATAGTGATTGGAAGGGACCCCAAGGTACAACTGCAACTACTGCAACCCTTAGAATATTATGATTTGGTGTCGATGAGAGCTGAAGTATATGATAAGATGAGGGTCATATCTTGAGAACCAAGGTCATTTTGTAACCAACTGTTGGATTGACATACCTGACACAAGACTAGCTGGTAAGCGTGAATCTCTGACTTCCTTGGATCGATTTCAACTTGGGGAGTAATGGACGACAACATTCTTTAAAATAAAGCTATAGGTTGTAATGGAGGGAGACAGACTACAAATGAAAGATTTTGTTGGGGAAACAACACCGAGGGTGATGGTGACTGAAAAAATTCATAATTTTGGGGGTAGTGAGAGTCAACGACATCGATCAAAGGTGACTAGGGGTTCGTTTCAAAGGAATAGTGATGTTCCCATGGTTTTGAGTGGATTGCAGAACAATTTGTACACAAAGAATAGTTGGTAGGGTCCCCGTAGTTTTGGGGGAGTTGGGGAACCAATTTGATGATGGGTGGGATTCTCATGGTTTTGGGTTAATCGGGGAATCAATTTAATGATGGGCGGAGTTCCCTCGGTTTTGAGTGAGTCGAGGAACCACTTCCATAATGATGTGAGGGTTTGTTTGAAAATGCAAAGATGGGTGCCCCATGAATCAATTCCATGCAGATTGTTCCTGAGGGAATAACTGAATAGAATTGGTTTCTTTGGAGGGTGGGACCCCATAGGTGCCTTAGCAAAGGTGGTGGTACGAATAAGATTGCATAGGGTAGAGTGCTCATGAAGGGATGTGTGGTCAACGGGAATTATCGATTGTAACATGTGTCGAGGAATTTGATGGCATCGACTTCTAAAAGTGGGGGAGTAAATGCGCAGCTATAAAATGATGAACTATGGGTTGATCGTTTGAAGGTGTATCAAATTCCTTGGGATTATGGGGGGTCGACATCGTGTGTTTCAAATAATGACTGGTATGCAATGGTGCACACATCCTTGGAGGAAATATGCTACCCTCAATAGTGATATTGATGGAATATCATTACTAAGGATAAGGACCCTATGGTTATCAACGGGAAGATCTGGGAAGTGCAATGCAAACAAAGGGAAGGCATTGCCTATATGCCAGTTTTCGAGATGATACGATATATGATAGAAGTTTGGCGTCATTGCTGAAGGGTGGAGTCTTGTTCTTATAATGGAAAAACAAGAGGTATTCGAGTCTTTGTCATTGTCCTGCACATGTGGTGCAAATACCCAAGTGTAATCAAGGACATGCCAAAGGTATTGACAATGCAGAATTGATAACCAAAACAATGTGTACTTATGGATCGGGTGAAAAAAATGAGTGCTAGAGGGGACTTTCTATTTTGAAGGGAGAGAAGTTTCACTTTGTAGATCTTGTCATGTTGATCGTGGTGGTGTTAACGGTTTGTCAAATGGAGGTATGGTTTGGCCATGGAGAAGGTTTGAAAATTGGGCCAAATGATATGAATAGGAGTGGGGTTTGCTTTTCAAAATCATTTGTACCGTTGGATTTTTGAGCTCCATGGAGTGTTTTTGGTGATTCCTAGAGATCCGGGTATCTGTTCTCTGAGTGTCGAGAGCCAGGTAAGCCTAAACCTTAGCCTCTTTATTTCCATTCGGGTAGTTTTAAGGTTAGGAGGGCCCAGTTTCCATATGGTTGGTTTTTAGAGATAAAAAATGACCGCACGGGTATTTTGAATTATCATGCTTGGAATTATCGTGCACGTATGTGCAGGATAATCCATTATCATGCACTACCCTTGTGCGGGATAATAGATATCACTGTGCGAGGTGTGGGAGATAAGAGTGTCAGTCATGCACTGAATCAACGCAACTGTTTAAGGTATAGTCGCGTTGGTTGTGCGGCTGAAGTGTGCAGCTACTGCATGATATGGGTTGTGCAGGATAGCATGGGACAGTCACATGAAGCGTGACTTAAGATGTAGTTGTTAGGGTTAACCTTGACTCAGGATTGAGTCAAAGGTGGTTAGGTCCAGCACATGTTTTGGGAACATGGTTTGTTGTAGCCCATAGTATTGTCCCAAGGTATTGCATGTAATGAAACCTATGAAAGGCTTGAGGAGGATCCATTGTAAAGTGGCCTGGAGGTGATCGGGTGAGCTCACTTGGCCCGGTTGGCCGATTTTGGCCGAGGTAATGCATATCTTCATTGGTTGGTTTTTCCCCTCATGTGGTTTTCCAGGGTATATTGTGTGTCTATATTTAATGGTTGCTTGTTCTATTTTATTTCTCTTGCAAGTAATTATATGTATACTCATTATAATCCTAATAATTGGTATTAGAGTGAGGTTCTACTCATTGAGATTGTTGTATGGGTATCGCAGCAATAATGGCATGATGAGGAAGCGATAGCACACATCTCTGAAAAACATTTAATTATTGTACCTGGTGTTTTGCATTAATTGCAGGGTGTATGTTCAATGGTACCCGACACCCTAGCATTTTTTGGTTCCCATTAGAGTTTATTCCCCATGTTTTAGGCCTACATGTATTGGAGTAGGTGTGTCCCTCTTATGTGCAGAAGAGGGTATAGCATCAAGTAGTGGAATGAACCACTTATGTAGGTATGAGGGTGGTAGGTGTACTCATACGCTAGCTTGATGTGGAATCGGAGAAGGTGAATCTTTAATTGCAAAGGGGGGGATGTGATATGGTTTGATATTAGTGTTGGGACCAAGATTGATGAACCATGTGCGTGAAGAGGATTCCTATAGAACTTGCAGTTACAATAGTCAAGGATCCATGTAATCTGGTAGATGGATTCTTCTTTATATGGAATATGTCAATGACAAGGTTGGATGCAGGTACAAAAGGAGCATGGCAGAAAACGAGCAAGAAAGCGAGCATGGAAAAGCGAGAGGATGAAGCAACAGATGGTAAGGGTGTATTCACCATGAATACACATGAAAAAAATTAATGGAGTAGTTTACATGTAAAAGGGCATATGGTTGTAAGACCTAGTAAGGCTTGCATACCCCTGGTAACTCACCGGTAAAGTTGGGAGAAAGACCTAGGTGTAGGGGGGCGTATGTGATATTCCTCTGTTAAAACTCTGAGGGGGATTGCTGATTACTCCAAGTCAAGTTTAAAGGGGGAATTGTTAGGGTTAACCTTGAATCGGGATTGAGTCAAAGGTGGTTAGGTCCACCACATGTTTTGGGAAAATGCTTTGTTGTAGCCCATAGTATTTGTCCGAGGTATTGCATTTAATGAAGCCTATAAAATGATTGAGGAGGCTCCATTGTAAAGTGGCCTGGAGATGAGAGGGTGAACTCACTTGGCCCGGTTGGTCGGTTTTGGCAAAGGTAATGAAGATCTTCATTGGTTGGTTTTTCCCCTCATGGGGTTTTCCAGGGTATATTATGTGTCTATATTTAATGGTTGCTTGTTCTATTTTATTTCTCTTGCAAGTAATTATATGTATGCTCATTATAATCCTAATAGTAGTATAATTGCACAATTGCGTACATGTGTAGTGAAAAGGCACACGAAAGGGGGTGGTTTGGTAAGTTGGCCAGTTTTAGGTTGAAAGATGGACTCTGATGTTTTACCTTATGTTGTTCCAGGTGACATCATTGGTGAAAGATGGCGTATATTGAGTGGCGTGAGTTCCATTACGATGACTTGGTAGAGCAGGTATAGGGTGATCTCAGGGCCACGCATACATTGTGTGATGCAGGGCTCGTGAAATTTTTTAGGTGCCTTTTGCTCCGATCGAAGGAGTTTTTGCTGCATGAGAACATCCAGATGTGGGATCCAGGCATGTTTGTGTTTCATGTCAATGGGGAGGACCTGAGCATCACTACTCATGATATATTTTTTTTTACTGGGTTTCCTAGCCATGGAGTACGTGAGTCAACCAAAATAGCTATGGGAGGAGTTTGTACGATCGAGGGGCTGGTGGATCGGTAATGTGGAGGTGATGAGCATGCGGTGAACTTGGGGAAGATTCTGATGAGTCACCTCATTAGAATATCAGTACGAGCAGTAGCGATAGCGGTGCTGAGGGTACTGGAGATATCCTCTCCTCATCGTATTACAGGGGGTCAGCTACTGCTAGTGGAGGGGGTGATAGCTGGTCACCATGTGGCTTAGGGGTTGATCTTGCTCCATTCTATGATGGAGCAGTTGAGATATGTACAGGATGAGGGAGGTCATAGGACCTTTCATCATGGGAACATATTATGCTCATATTTCTTCAAGAGGTTCCCGTCGTTGAGACCCCTAGTTGTGGTATAGGCGATGGGGCCATGGGATTCTTGGATGATTTTTTGGGGACAGGTGATGCCTCGACCCAGTGGTGGTGAGGTGGGGCATGTGTTCCTGCACCACTATTTGGAGGTTTGGTGGCAGAATATAGGTTCGATGAAGCGATATCCATGGATTGGCATGGATTACACTAGGGATATGGAGTTTCCCCCGCCTATCCATGGTTGGGATGTCACATGTATGCTTTATGTTTTAGTGGCTACATTTATTCATGTACATGTTGTGATTATGCACATACCTTTTATGTATATATTGGTTATTGAATATGGTCTCTTATCTGTGATGCAGATGTTGGGCCAGTGCAACCACCTCGTAGAAAACATCGGCATTAACAATGTGAGGATGATGTCGAACCAGTAGGATATGTTAAAGCAATGGGTGGGGTGGTCATAGGTGTTGGTGTTGTTGGTGGTGGAGTTTCTCCCACAAGGAGGAGGCCACTGGCAGGACTGCGACTAGCGTGGGAACCATATACAGGGGTTGCAAGAGGAGAAAGGGGTGATTCTGTATGGTCATTAGCTATCATGGAGCCCCGTGATCCAACTGTTGGCATAGCAACCTGAGTGCTAGGAACTTTTGTGTAGGTTTATGGGCCCGATTTTGTATTTTTATATAGATGGGAATGGGTAACTGAAACGGAGTTGAGTTGAGTAGGACGAGAACGTGTAACCAAACAGAGCAAGGACGGGGGTTTCTGGAGATGTGTAACATCCCAGAAAAATCACAAAAATTTAAAATTTTCTACGTGACATTTATTGCTTAATTAATGAATGCGGAAATAGAACAATGCATGAAAATTTATCCTGTTGTAATAAATACCATGCTATCTTATCTTATAAGAATTTGCAACTAACAGGATTATGTTTTTGTCTTGAAGTTATTAATACTACTGCATCTTCTACTATTGATGTTATGATTTATGAATCAGTTATCTTTGACTAATATACTTTCATTGATTGATGAAGGGGTCCTACGGATGCCTCGAGGCTTACTTAGCATTCGTGCTAAAGCATGTGATTTCATACTTGTGACAGTTTACAGGTAATATTTTAAGTTGCGACAAGTATTCAAACAGTTTTCTGTGAATCTCTTTTGTCAAACTTTGAAGAGATAAAAACTGTGGACATTCTACCGGTGAGAATCTTGGTCTGAAAATGTCTTACTATGATTGTTGATGTAAACAGTGCATCTTTCCTTCTGTAATTTGTAAGTTTGTAATTAAATCATAAGAAGGTCTATAATGATCGTAACTCAGCTCTATACTCAGATCTATAATCATTTTCATTTGACTTCCATGTGTAGTTATACGTGACTGTCGATCTTTTTCCTATAGTCATTGTAAAGGTTCTATGTATAGTCATTGTGATAAAGCCTAAGGACTAAACTCTACCATGGTTATGATAATTTGATTTTATCATCAGGTCTTCTATTTCACTATACAATAGCATGTATATATATAAACAATCTTCTTTGTTTATTATATAACCCATTTATATGGTGATTGGGACCTTAATTAACAATTACAAGCTATATATAAAACATAATATATGTGGAGTGCTATGTGCATTAGTGTGGCCCCATATGATTATATAACTTTGGTGAAATCTATTGTGGTTTGTGTGCATTTGTCATGACCCTAAGTGACACTTATACAACCTTGGTGAAAATCCTATTCAACCCTTAACTTCATGTTACAAGGGTGATATAACACGTCCATACCATATCTACGTTGTTTGATGTGAATGTTATAATGGTTTACAGGTTGGCGAATGTGATTGTTTCTTAAGCATTTAATGCTTACAACCAACAAGAATAGTGGGATTCCCTCATGGATGGCTTATTATGCTTGGTTCACGTGAATGCATCTTGGTGTAACAACGGAGTGTTGAGTTGTAACTCGATGAAGATTTAAACGTTGATGATCTGGCTCCATCGTGGCTGTGGTAGTGATGGATCAATAAATGTGATAGCCAGTTGGTGATTTCGTAAATCTCACCAATGATCTACACCGTTGATCTTGGCAGGGATTTAAATGTTGTGGTTAAACCCTACCTTGTTGTATTCGATGAGTTTATTGTGTTCATTGTCATTTGGTAGTGGTAGCTCTGCGTGGCCGACAGGCTGAGGGTTTGTAGTCTTATTGTTTTGGCCTGTGGAGGCGTTGTTCCTGAGTCTTGAACTCGTAACCTCTGAAGTTTATAGAGCCGAGCCCTCTTTTGTTCTTGGATAGTGGTGAGAGTCTCGTTTGACAGTCTTAGAGTTTTGTCTTTGTATGGTTCGATACCCCGACTTGTTGAGGGTTTGTTTCTTTTAAGGCTGGGTTTGAAAAGGATGGCCCAGGGCCTCGCCATCGTTGCTATACTTCCTGGCATTGTGCTACTGTGTTAAAATAGTGGATGGTTTTGTGTTGGCTTCGGCTATACCCGCAATTGACGAAGTAGGGTTTTCAATGCAGTTGAAATGTCTCGGCGTTCACTGCTGCTACGGCTATCATTTGAAAGGTAATGCGTTTTGATTTCCTTCACTGTAATGTACATACAATGGTACTAACATTTATTCAAATCTCAATACTGTAATCTTTCCTTATTGGATATTGTTTTAACCACGTTCATTATGTTCTTGTAGGTGCATTGTGCAATGGCTCCTCAAATCTGGGCGTTAAAGGTTGGAAATAGCTATACCAATCGGTAAGCCTCGGCGTTTGCCCTGGAATTTTGTGTAAAAGAAGATGGTGGTCGACTGTGTGATGTTCTTTGTTTTTGTAACTTAACTCAGAGAATATGTAACTTTGTAGGGATAGGGTTTGTAAACTTTTTGAAAGTATGGGGAGGATATGCCTCAACCCACAAGGCAAAAGTCGTTTTGACAGTGAAATGTAAATCTTGTTGGTTAAATTTCGAGCTCTGCCAAGTTTGAAATCTGAGAAGAATGTTTTATAATCAATGTTGTTGAAGTTGTGTCTTTTCGTTGATTTTGGGATTGGCCTGCAAACAAGATCTGTAACTCGTCGATAATGTGAAAGTGTATACTATTTTTAACAGACCTCTATGTTTATCGAAATCATAAAACGATGGATAAATGTTTTGTGTGATAATAATAAGACTGTTTGTTTTTATAGGAACAATGGATAGATGAAAATATTAATGAGGCTTACGGCCTGTATACACTTCGTTTATTTATAACAATATTGTTGCGTCTTAAAAGAATAGGAAAGTATTCCCACAACTAGGGTTTAGCCTTTTTTTTGGAATATAAAGCTTAATAATGCTCTTAGTTGAGGTCTCGGCATAAACCTGTGTTCATTATTTTGTTTTGAAATCTCCTACAGACGTTTTGATAACTCAATCTTAACTAATCGATCTACAGGCAGGTTTATGGTGTAAACGTTTGGTTCTTGTCTTTGATCTTGATATGATAATGGCAATCGAGCTTGACTGTCTTGATACTTCTGTCTTAAATGGTTTGTCTATTGTTAATAGAAATGAACACCAGAATGTTGTCCAAACCGATAATATTAACCAGGTCTTCCACTGTGAAATGTTGAGATTACATCTTGATCCTGTTTTCATTGTAATGCTTTTATAGGTAAGGAGAAATAAAGTTAAACTTGTTGTTGAAATGGAAATGTTGGCTAATGGCTAGTGATTGATAACTCTTTTTAGGGTTATAGCAAGTAATGAAAAATGCCTTAATTTTCACTATGTAGTTATGGTATAAAACAATGTATGAATGTGTGCATGAAATAATTGGAAATACTTGATATTTGTAGAAGAAATATTATTCTGTTATATTTTGAAAGTAAATATGTATTTATCCTAGTATAAACAAGGACATTTTAACTACTGAGTATAGATAACAATCCTATGCTATTAGAACAGAAATATAATATATTTGAAAACAAAGATATTTATAAACAGGGAAACATTGTATGTAAATTACGAATACAGTTAGCTCAAAATACATAATAATGAGGGCACTGTAATTTATATGCAGAAATTAAACAGAAAGTAGAAACGTGGGAAATTTATAATAAATTAATCTTCTCATTCACTTGGCTATTTGCCTATCTTGATCTATTATATTTAATCTGTCTTTGTACTAGAGTATGATGTTGTTCCTTTTTGCATGGGGAAAAATGCAGAGACTAATTTATTCAATCATTTCGATATATACATAATCATTAAAATATTCAGGAAAACTGAAATGAACTTTATGCAATAAACAGTAAAAACTAGTAGATAACAGAACCTTAAAATACACAAAAATAGATAGCAGAACTTGAAAAATAAAAATAGATAAGACAATAGAACCTATAAACGATGATAGGGCCGACAAACACCCAAGGAGGGCTGTTCCTCCCAACCTGCTTCAGAAGAAGCAGCTCAACTGCTGCCTTCTAATGAACCCCCGAGCCTGATTACTGATCCAATAAGTGGGTGGAATCTGTGTAGAAGCAAGGCACTCAAAAATACCTTCTCCACTCGGTATCAACCTCCTGAAATAAAATGCCTTCTCCACTCAGCATCAACCTCCTGAACTCAATAAGAGTTTGGCAGACTCACAACATGATCAACAACATAGCATATCCCCTCATCAAATCTCTTGGGTGCAAACACAACAAAACCCCAAGGTAAATTTCCTCGTCAGGAAAAGTGATGAACCTCAGTTCAATATTTGATGGCTATTATATAGACTGCCTAGGTCTTTTAGTGGTCAATTTGTAATAAATGAGCCTCAAGCTCCAGTCCCATCTTTCAGGGCACTATGACCACATTTCAAGGGAGTTGTCCCATACCAACAACTAGTTAGTTGCATCATGATGCTGCCACTTGTCCATTGCCTTCTACCCCAGATTCCATTCCACCTAGTGGATCAGTAACCACTCTTTCAACAGTCCTCTTAGGTGTTTGTCTCCTATTTTATTTATTAAATAATATATTGTGCAAATTACAGTCATCCTTGGACACCTGTCCAACATAAACTTTACAATAAAAGTTATCATAATGTTTCTTAACACAAAATGTTTTCCAGCTTAAAGGGTATGTTACAAGATGGGACTAGATATGATGATTTGATGTCGTTGGAGAGTCGAAATCATGGCCTCATTAGCCTACTATTGGGGTAGGCTAATGAGGCGACGATTTTGACTCTTTGACAATGTCAAATCATCATCTCTGGTCTCGTCTCCGACACCCCCATCCTCAATCCATTTCGATTACTTGTTCCCGTCCAACGTGGGGTCCTAGTGAATCTGTTGTCCACCACCCTGAAGATATGCCTCATTAATTTCACCAAGAGGATGGTGCATTTGGGTTCAAACCAAACCATCCATCAGACACACCCTCTTCTCCCTTGTTCGTGACTGAAGTTCTATCTCATTGCTCTACTGTAAGCCTACAACTCAACAGGTTTCGTATCATTATACTTTTGTCCAGACATGTATATTGCATTCGATTAACAATATGCAGGTAATTGGAAAACCAATAATGCTTAATGAGATCAACAACTATGATGAATCTCTTCAACACCAAGTAGAGGTAACATATGAAATTAGGCTCTTTTTTCTTTTCTTATTAGTTTTATCATTCTGAAGGAAACAAATGGCCCATAAACTATTCTCACTACACCTGCACTACAGTGCCAAGTCCTAGATTAGATATACCTTCCATTATGAGTTCAATGGACTCTACAGAAATACTTGTTGGTGCAAATTTGTAAGTAACGATTAATTTCCTTAAATAGGGTGAGGCTCTAGGGGGGTCACTGGGATGTTCATTACTTAGTTTGATATTAACACTTAGATCTCATACCTCTTCCAAAAGGAAGAAAACTTTTATAATACTCAATGTGCATCAGATGGGAGTGTTTAAAGACATAAGGCTTGATTAGTTTCCAAATTCTTTTTTAGGTATAAGGAATTTATTATACTAAAACCTTTTTCCTTATAGCCAAAATTAATTCCATTCTCCTTGTTCTAGCCTTTGCAACTTCGTATAAATGGGAGATCCATTAGATGGATGCTAAATTTTCCTTCTTCCATAGTGATTTGCAAGAAGAATTTTACATGGAACAACCTCCTAGCTATGTTTAGAATGGCTCCAACTTAATTTTATGCCTTAAGAAATCTCTCCATGTATTTAAATAAGATCCTCAAGATTTGTATGTTAAAATGGATAACTTTCTTCTTGACATTGGATTCTTTAGATGCCATTTTAACCCTAATATCTATAATAATAAAGTGGATAGTTGTTTCATAATAACTGTTATTTAATTTTGATAACCTTATCCTCAATGGTAGTGACCCCAAATTTTTAACCCACATGAATTCTGGCCTTAAGATTGAAATGATAGACTTAGGACATAATGCATTATTTTCTTCGCCTCAATTTTTTCAATCCAAGGAAGGAATTTTCCTTTCCAAGTCTAAGTATGGATGTGACCTTCTTTATCACTTTCACAAAGAAGATTGTAAACCAACCCCATCTCCCTTCTAGTTTGGAGTCAAACTTACTACCACCGATTCCACAACTGAAGTAGATGCCACTTTGTACCATTAATTAGTTGGTAGACTTTGTATTTAACTCATACTCGTCCTAATATTTCATTTGGTGTTGGTATTGTTGTTATAAAGAACATAAATTGATAGATGGATTTATGCAAGTATATAAGAAATATTTGATTGAATGAATAAGCTTATTACAATCCTTCAAGACGGTATACATTTATATCCATTGACTGGCCACACCGGTGAACAGGTGTGTCCTTTGACCCTTCATTAGTTACTAACCGTATTTATTAACTTTAATTACTTCTTATTATTTATTATTATTATTATTACACATTTATTTATATTTGTTACATTGTCACCGTCTTACGTAATGCTTTGTCCTCTAATAAATTGTATTTTCCCTAACTGGACATGCGTTTTTGGTGGAGGCATCTTTTTCCTTGAATAACTTCAAAAAATTGCCTGGGCTTCCCTCTTGATCATTCACAAGTTTCCTTTGCAAAGTGTAAATCAAACCTTGAAGTCTTTTGTCCTGGTGATTTAACTTAAAATTTTGATTCTTCTTGGGTGTAAATATCTCTTGCTTTTGTTGTTCTATGCCTTTTTGTGTTTCTTTCCTCTTTTCTCATGGTTGTAGTTCACCTTATTTGGGGATGGAATCTTTACCATGTAATTTATAATGTTTACGATGTAAGTGAAATTTCATGAATTTTTTTTTGAGGTTAGTAGTATAAGTGCCCCAATTGTGCTAACCATTTTGCACCTAGCATCATATCCATCCCATCGAGTGGTAGCGCATTAAATCTTGATTGTAGTTCTACTCCTTGTATTGCAATTGAGATTTTATGACATATTCCTTTGTCGTTGACATGATGTCCATCATCTACCTTAATAGTGAGGTCCTTTGTGGGGTACACAAAAAGATTTAATTTTTTAGCAGCATTGATGTCTGCAAAGTTATTAGTAATACTAGAATCTACAAAGATTGTTAGCTCCTTATTTTTTACAATTCCCATGAGCTTCAATGTGATCTAAGGATGTGAGTTTTTGGTCTTAACTGTAGATGAAATTGTTATTTGTATGCCCCTTTTTTTGGAACCTAGACCTCATTAGTCTTCCTAAGATGAGGATGGATATATTTAGTGGTTAGTTGTGTTTTATTTTTTTGAACATTCCCCCCTTGCGACATATTGTCATCACCATTATTCAGTTGTGTGCATGAAATTACACGAAATTAATGATAATGATATTTTTTGTGATGTTTCATCATCGTCGGAATTAGAGTTGTATGTTACAGTGATTTCATGTTCTAGATTCAACACTTCTACTTGTTTTCCATTCATTATTCGATAGTAACGTAATGACACATCTTCACATCTATGCCTTGGAGTCCAGCATTTCCCACATTTAGGACTTGAGGGTTTTCCTTATTTTTGTCATTTTCTAAATGGGTATATATATTTTTTATCTCTTGGCGTGCTATAATTGGGTGATGTTGTCATATTAGTAGCATCATGTTGAGTATTAAGCTTTCTTTCGATTATTTTTTCCATGCTTATGGCCTCCACCAAATTCCTTGGTCTTGAAAGTTTTTGCTCGCTACAGATAATGTGTTTCAATCCTGAAATATACAATCTTAGCAACTGATCATCTGTAAGGTCAAGGAATCTTGTAGCTAGGACTTCCCGTTCATGGGTATATTCATTCAATGTCCATGTTTGTTGCAAATGAGTGAAATTGGTAAAAGTGTCGTCTTCTTCATTGTGGTGAAATTGCTTAAGGAAGTCTTTTGTGAACATTTGCCAATTTACGGATAACCCACTAGTTTTCTTAGACCACCAAGTGAACCAATCACACACATCACCTTCTAGGTATATGGATGTTATTTTTTATCGTTCATTAGTAGGTGGGTTCATAGCTAAGATTGCTTCGATTTTATTGACCCACATGATCGTTTTTCGATCATCTAATCCATCATACTTTGGAAGGTCAATTTCATTTTTTTTCTCCAAAAACTCATGTTATATTGATGTCTCCTATGGCTCTCATCTTTTTCTTTCAAGGCTTGGTGGTGTTCTTCTATGTACTGATAGTTGTGATGATAACTTTCCGTTAGGTTAATGATTTTTTCTACGTGATCACAAATTATGCCCATTACTTCCTACTTGTCCTCCTTCCTCTATTTTTTCACCTCTAACCAACATTCTTCAACTCTTTGCCTACCTTGTTAACTCCGTCTGAGAATAATTTATGCATGTTCTCAATAAGTCTATTGATTTTGTCACCTACATCTTTTTGTCCATCCATCAATTCTTTTTTACCTTTCTCAACGTTACTGACACAATCTCCTACACTATTGAATTCATCTTTATAACAATTTAGATCGGCATGTAATTCATTGTCATCGACCATCTTGGGATTTGTTTTCTTTGTGGACCCCACCTTTTATGGTAGTTTACTATATATCATTTTTTTTTTTTTTTAATATTTTGACTTTATAAGCCAAGTATATAAAAATAATAATATAAAAGATAACTTAAAAAAGATAAAAATAAAAAATTAAGTTTGACTTCTTATGAAACCCAGTTGACTTAATGTTTTAAATGCCCAATTAGAACTGAAAAGTCATGACTTTGTACGGAGGGGTGTACGGAAAAGTTAAAAGGTGTATTGGAACCAGTGGTCAAATTTGAAGGGCTGGTCTTAATTTTTTTTGGAAGGGTACGTAAACATCCAGCCCTTCAATGATGAAAAGTTATAAAAATAATGGCACTTCAATGGAAAAATGTAAATTAAAAAAAAAATTAATAAAAAAATGTAAAAATAAAAGTGTCATTAATATTTATAATTTTAAAAAGCAACTACATCAAAATATTGCAAAATTTCAAAATATTTGATTTAAATGTTAAGCATTTATATGATGCTAAGTCATTAGATAACTTAGATAATTGAGTTTGATAATAAAACATACATACCAAATAGACTCCTAACCTTGTAGCATGTCATGATGAAAAATCTTAAGATATCTACCTTAATGGTGCTAACTAGTTAGAAGCTACGTTGTACATCTAATGTTTTCATATAGGAACAAATTTGTTAAAATTTTTAAGTTTCACTATTTATAACCATGAAAACTCTCATAAAATATTGGACTATCATTTTATAATAATTGAAGGGATTTTGTGTTGTTGCTTTACCAAATTTATTGGCTTATAAAAACATCTTTTAGCAAATCTAAACTATTGATTTATAAGGATATCCTTTAGCAAATCTCTATAAATACTTAGATATATCTAATGAATATCTGTATTAGCCTCTGTATTCGTATTGAACATGGTAACGGTTAACAAATGGTTTATTTGCCCCTTTACAAGGAGCCCAGGAATAATGAAAAAGAAAAACCAAGAAACTACTATTCCATTTGTAAATTGAAGATGGGCGTGGCACCAAATCTACGGAAGTCCTACCTGTGCAAATGAAACTACCCGATCCAAATCACCAAAGGGAAAACAAAGGAGCCAGGGCAAAGAAAAAGATTGATTTATAACAATCAACCAAATCACATCACTTAACAAATCTAAATGTATCCAAATTGCCTATCAAAAAGTATCTTAATTGCCTCATAAAATGGTTTTGTTATATAAGTTAATCATAAATTGACAATTATTTTATAAAAGCGTTGAAGCCTCTAAGGTAACCATTTCACATTAAATATGGTTGAGGTAAAAATGCAGTAAAATATTCTTTAGAAAAATACCTGAAGCAAGCAACCGAAATTTGAAAGTTGAAGTAACAACCAACCCAAGATAGAAGTAAGCTTGCGAATTGATCTGAAAGTTGAAGCAACAACCAGCGCCTTTTTATCTCCACCAGACCAGAAAGCTCATAAGCAAGCCATTTGGGGACCCGTCCGAACCCAGCTAGCCCTTTAAAACCCCCAGTTGGCCAAGTCTAGGATCCTTAGATTAAGGAGGTCCATCATTCCTAACATCCAACGCTGGGGTGAATAATCTCTAAATGGAAGATTGGTTGCTGGATCGACCTGGAGAGTATGGCAATCCCTTTTTATGCTCCACGTAATAACTAGCCATGGTTTAGGAGGTCTGGCTTAAATCCAAGGGAAGTAGGCCTCCCCCAAGCATATTCAACCCATAGAGTGAGGGCGTGGACTCCCAACCAGCTCTGTCCCACACCAAGTAGTAAGGGTCATTGGCAATAGAAATACTATAGGTTCCTACGGTACATTAGTCAGGGCTACAGTGTGTTGGTGGGCTAAGGATGGCTCCTCAAAGCCGATGGGTTGATGGGCTTTGGGCCAGATCAAAGCGCCAAGGTCTGAGTTCCAATGCCTGTAAGTCTAACTGCCTGCCATTCATTCATGAAATAGGATGAACCTGAGCAGTGTACAATCTGAGGTGTGAGGTCGTTACCTGTGTGTTCAACCAAACTTATTATTAAAGGGAGAGCGTTGGGGGAAAAAGTGCAAGGAACGACCTAGGTACTTCTGGCTCGCTTGCTTGGAGGGCCAACGCATCATTTTATAAGTGTTGTGCTCTATCGGAAACAGCTTCAACCTCATCAGCGTATGCAAGTTCCGTGGGCTCATCCGACATAACAAGTTCATGAATTGATCTGGGCTCCTGGAGACTAAGGTCTCGACATATTCTCTTGGTACTAAAAGGAAGGCAGGGCAGATGCGCTACGAGGTTGCAGTTCATATGATTTGGCGGGATACTTTACTAAGGTGAGCCCATTTATAACTGATATAGCATTGAAAGAAAATGTATGAGAACATATTTTCAAAATAGTATCCGTCAATAGTAAATCCTGTAAACTTTAGAGGTTGGAGCAATAGCGGGAAACTAAAATTAATTAACACAAAGTTCTATGAAGGTGATGAGCCCAATGATGACGTGAATGGCCCAACAGATTTGCGGACTGGTGGAGTTAGTCAGGTTGTAACAGACGGATCAAGACTCGCGTGTACATGCATTTAAATTTAATTCACAGAGTACCTATATAGTAAATAAATGATGGTCAAAGTCATATGTCAGTGGATGTTTTGAACAGTCGGAGTTGGAGGACCGGAGGTTCCACTTCTTGAATTCCAGTTCTGAAATTATGTGTACAAGAATTGCGTGGAAGGAAGATTAAGTTCTGAATTTGGTTAAGAGTACAGTCTACAGATGCAAGCTACAATTTGATTTTTTTTATATTGAAATTAGTGAAGTGACTATTTTATGGTCTGCAGACTCTACACAAAATATGGAACGATTGATTCAATAAGCTATTTTGTAACCAGAAATTGATGACGATATGGACAGGGAATCAAAAGAGTTGGCCTTCTTTTGAAAGGTTCATGTTTAGTAAGACCTTCTTACTGGACGGGCAAATTTAAAATTTAAAATTTTAAAAAAAAATTACGGGTAATTTTATCGTGACACTTCTGAGACTGGCTAAAAGGCTTTGGAAGGGCTAGGACGGGTGCAAATTTGACCGTTGATTGGAACTAAAGAGGGAGTACGGAACAAGATGCGATGTTATGAAGAGGCAGATGTACATATGAGTAATAGCATGGACTAGAAATGTACGTTAGCGGTATGGATGGGTGATGTTGAATGCAAACACACGGATTGTGCTATAATGTGAAATGTGTTGAGTATGTATGGAAGGTGCAAATTGTGTATCATGGACTAGGTGGAAACTGCAAGCGTGTGATGATTGGCACTCAAATCGCCCCTATCGGCGACTGAAAATTTTCCAGCAAGGCACAGTTCCACCCCTTCTCGTTATTTTTTTGGAATTTCGACGATTTGGGTCGTCTTAAAATGGGCCAAAACCCTTAGTGGTAAAGTTTTGTGGCATAGTTCTGCAGTAAATGGGGTGGAACTACGATTCCACCAGTTTTTATAACCGGATCTAGGGAACAAATCGTCGAAAAAGCGGGGACAATTTGAGTGTCAGTTATCCCACGCCGAGAGGGCACAACATAATTCATATCTGGAGAGTAGGGATGTAAGATCGTATGAAATGTTCAATGGATAGTACGACGGTGACTATGTACGGCAGATCAACGGTACGTCGACTATACGAATATAATAACAGTGCAAGTGTATGGACTAACATCATGAGTGTACAGACTGACAAGTTGACAACGGATTTCTTCTTAGCAACGGAGTGTACAGCTTGTTGGCAGCGAATAGAGTAATTGTTAATAGGTTGTACGACTAAGCAACTAGGCTCTAATACCGATGCAAAGAACATGAATTGCTCTTCATAAATTGACATATGAATTTCTGCAAGTACAATCCTATATAAGAAATATTTGATTGAATGAATAAACTAACTACAATCCTTCGGGATGGTATACCTTTATTGGTATTGACTATCCATAAGGGTGAATAGGTTTGTCCTTTGACCCTTTATTAATTACTTATTATTAATGTGATTATTATTAATTTTTTTTTTTTTTTCCTGGGAAAATGTCCGTAATTTTATTTCAAAAAGATGATTAAAATTACATATTGCAGATGTAGTAAGATCAACAAGGATCCCTACATTTTCACATATTGTCTCATATATGCAGAAAAACAGCTTATAATGAGCTGAACCAAAAGAAAGAGAAAACTAGACAAGAAATAGAACAGATATATCATGAACAGTGGTGAAATTGGGGCCACCGGTTTCAGGTTTGGTCCCTGAAACCGCCGCCGCCGCCACTGGATCGTGCAGACCCAATGGGTCGCCGCGCAAAGGCGCCGCCCTCACTCCATACTCAGAAAAATCCATCACGCTCCTGAAAAAACGCAGGCCCAGCCATAGATTTGCCTTGTCGACCTTCGTTTTCGATTTGAAATCTTGGACTTCTTGGAACCCTCGAGAACCCTCTCACTTGCCGCTTCGGGTCTGCCTGAAATGCAGAGCCATAGCTGCTGAAACCATCCGCCAAAAACGTAATCCGCCATTGGAGAAGGCTTTGCCATTGAAGGACCGTTCCGCAGGTCGTATGAGAGTACCGAAGATCCATGGCCTCCAAGATCGCAACCCTTGAGCGCAAGAAGTCGACCTGGTTCTTGTGCAGCAAAGAGGCCAGAAGAACAGGAATCTTGATCAATAGGTGAACAGTTTCAGATCTGGATCAAAGAAAAGAGTCACCGCCATAGCACACGGGGAAGATTCTTCTGGGGATCGATTGCTCGCAGAAATGGCCCGTCGAACCAGACCCGGATCGACCATTCTGTTAACAGCTGTGCCCAGCGGCGACACTGTCACTGCGATGGCTCCGGCCTCTTCCCTGCCGGGGATCGACGATCACACCGCCTCGCAGTCTGGGCCATGTCAACGACCTCGGTGGCGCCTGCAGCATCAAGATCGCTCCAGCCAAAACCCCAAGCTCGAATCTGAAACCCGTCTCGACCCACCGGCCTCCAAGAAACGGCTCCGCAGAAGCTGAGCCAGGTCCCGACGACGAGGGAGCCACCGGAACAGAGCCGATGTTGCAGAAGCCGTCGCCGTTGTGGTCGCCGCTGTTGGATCGCTCCGCTGCCGCCGCCATTGCAGGATGCGTCCCTCACCGTCGTGTGAGCTAGCAGAAGGAGAGCGACCAGGGAAAGGGCCCTGGCCGTCGAGATCAGCTCCTTTTTTTTTGCATTTATGTTGCCCATGTGATTATTATTAATATTACACATTTATTTATATTTGTTACAAGACATGTGCAAAATCCTCATGAGAGCCATTAGAAAGGAGAAAGCGTGATACTTCAATATATCTAAGGTACAATTTAATTTGGGATACATTACAGTTTAGAGGGGGCTCCTTTATTGGTTGGTTTCAATGATTTTGACTGGTTTGATGACTCTAATGATCATAAGTCTACTCAGGTTATGCTTTCAGTCAGCTTGGTTCTGAACTTATCAATTAGCTTCGTAAGAAGCAGCATGCCCTTGCTCTTTCTCTAGTAGAAGCAAAGTATTGAGCAATATTAGTTAGTGCAATCCCTTTGGATTTGACATATCTTTTTAGAGCATGGATTCCAACGACAACATCAAACCATGCTTTGGTGTGATGATCATAGTGCCATTCAACTCACCAAAGCTCCAATTCAACATCAACACAACACACACATTGAGCTACACATGCACTTCATAAGAAGTTTATTTAAGATCACATTCTCCAAGTGTTATGTTGCCATACAAATGACGACATTGTTGACATTTTCATAAAGACTAAGTTCTAATGCATGATTCCTTCTCATATTATGTCATCTTTGTAAATCCGTCAATCCTATCACTAGTTGTTTTTAAGACGAGATGTTAGAATATTTAGACACCTAGGAGTTAATTAAATTTAACTTTGTCAAATGTATATTTAGGCAAAGTGTGTTTGTTTAATTTGCTTTTGTAATTATCTAATCTAAAGTCATGATCATGTTCTAGGTATAAAGTTCTCTGACGCTTCATTTATCCTTGATATTATCGTCTATTGATGCATGACTTAATACTCAAACACGTAGAAATTTAGATTTTACCACAAAAAAATACTCAATTCCGCAGTAAAAACTAAAATAAATAAACTACTCCTAAAATTAAAACTTTATTTATTTTGATTCATTTCTATAATCTAAAATTGTGAACATATACATATACCTATTTATTAAATATAATAGAATATAATAATTATAAAAATACAATAAAATATAATATAATAAATTAGTATAAATCAAAACCATTTTAATTTCAAATATTTAAATATCTATAAAATTAAATTTTTATTTATTTTGATTTATTCATTTTAAAGTTGAGATAAGTGTACTACCAAGATTTATTTTAAGTAAGATGAAACAAGTGTACTTTCAAAATTTATTTTAAAGTTGATAGTTCTAAATTCGATATATATATATATATGACAACTAACTAAAATATAAATAACAAATATTACTAACAGTTAAGTTAAATTGTGATTAGTATAGAAAAAATATTTCTTTAATTAAAATACTTGTATGTGAAACCTTTACTAATAAAAAGACTCGATACAGTTAAATGTCATTCACATTGATAAAGAGCATGAAGAAAGAAACTTAGCGATAAGTTATATTTGTAAAAGTGGACGCAAAGCAACGCAAACATGGTTTTATAATCTCAATTTCATGAGACTGTCGTCCATATGAAAACATAAAGCCCTCCTTGCTTCCAAGCTTGCAAATTTTATAGACATGAAATGAAAATCATGGGAAAACATAGTTTTATCAATCTCAATTTCTTGAGATTGTCACAAAACCGAAAATATAAAACGCCGCAAATCTTGCAAATCATATATATGTAAAACATAAAATTAAAAGTTATGGGCAACGGCGATATGCATATTTGTTATTAGCAACCGCAACCAGGATGACTGTCTCCATTACCATTACCAGATCCAACTCCATGTCCAGACCCACCTCCGAAACCTGTACCATAACCAGAGCCTGAACCAAACCCATATCCACTACCCGCGCCATAGCCAGACCCCGATCCGCTTCCAGAACCTCCACCACATCCCGTGCCGGAACCGCCTCCGCTACTCCTTCCCTGGCCCTTCCCAGATCCATGCCCATAACCCGAACCGGCACCCGTCCCGTGCCCGCCCCCTCGGCCGTTGCCATGCCCACAACCATTTCCGAACCCGCCACCGGCGCCGTGGCCACCTCTATCTCTTTTCGCGCAGCGACAACCGTGTCCACGGCCACGTCCAGAGCCAGAGCCATTACCAGAACCTGAACCTCCGCCATGGCCAGAACCTGTTCCGTAGCCTGAACCAGAACCAGAACCAGCACCGCTGCCGTTCCCTCCGCTGTGGCCACTGCAATTCCGAGAACCAGCTGAACCGGCTCCATGACCACTCCCGCCGCCAGAGCCATAGCCTTTACCTGATCCTCCACCGACTCCGTTACCAATTCCCTTTCCTCGGCCGTGGCCCGAACTGGAACCATGGCCAACACCACCGCCATAACCAGAGCCAACACCAAAACCCCCACCTCCACCACAGTACCAACTTTCTTGATTAAACAACTTTCCTTTCCGACAATCGACTCCAGCGAGAAGATAATTACAAGAAACACAGAATGCAACGGAAACGATGAGAAGAAACGGAAATGCGATAGAAGAACTACGTCGCGCCATGTAAACGTTTCGACAGCTACAGCGTCGACAAGTTAATGAAGGCAGAAGTAAGTTATGGTTATAGGCAGCGAGTCTATTTATAGCTTGAGTTTGCTTATTACACTACAGAAACGACTATCTGTACTCAAACAGCTCATTCCGTTGTGACAGGAGATATTCCTTGCTTCACTCTCTGGTTGCCTGCCTGCGCCAGTGCACGCTGTAATGATATTGTACTGCCGCACAAACAGAAAAAGAAGAAGCACTCAGGCTTTTTCGATAACGACCTAACCAGAACTCACTATTCATTCAAATCGAGTATAGTAACAGCTCCCTGACAAAGCACGATAGGAGTGCGCTTATCCAATTTCTGTGGTTTCTGAAATCTGGTCTGCTGACACAGATATAATTTTGTTTTGAGAGACTCTGAATATGTTGTAAAACAGAATGCGGGCAGTCATATGTCTGCACGCTCGCCAGTGCGGGCAGTCAAATGTATGCACGCTCGCCAGTGCGGGCAGTCATGGTCATCTTGGTATTTCCCAAGGCCTCTGGTGCAGATAGACTGCGAACATTATCCCCGTTGAATCTCACAAGCACCAGGTTGGTTGGCAGTTGGATTTCAAACCGGTTGAGATCTGAAATAGCTTGAAATCCAACGATCAATCAACCTACTACCGCCACATTAAATGTCTTGCAACAAGTTAGATAATATTCGCCGAGTTGGACAACATTGAGCCCAGTTGAACAACATTGAAAATTTCAAATATTCGCCGAGTTGGACAACATTGAGCCCAGTTGAACAACATTGAAAATTTTCAAGGTGGATATTTGTTTGTTTGTTTCTATCACTTTGATGTAGCTATTTTTTAAGACGTTTTCTTTGTTGAAACATGGTTTCGTAGTCTCTCGTGTCAATAAAAAACGACCATGCGTATGTACCTTTGTCGCCGTTTTACCTGTAAAAATCTGCACGTTATTCATTGGTTCGTCGTTCAGTGGTCTCGTCTGTCAGAGATCGGCCTGATTTCTGTTGTTATGTCATATTTGTTTTGACCGACCATGCCTTCCATGGAGTTGATTTCTTCAGAGATTGCAGGGAGGAACAGAGTGTTTGATAGCTACCATTTGCACCTGGGACTCGCGCTCAGGGTTTATGCGGAGGCCTTCTTCTCGGATGATCCTCATCTCCTCGCAACGGATGATACACTCATATTCTTCAGTGTCCGGCTTGTGATGCCTTGAATTGAGCATAAAACAATTTGGGTCGGGCCCCAATTCTAAAAAATGAGAGCGAACATTTTGTTGCTCTTGAACTCAAGAAGAAATGACCAGATATTGAAAATCCGTATTTGTTTATTTATGGGGTCTGATTGTTGTCTGGAGTGTCATGTTCTCTGATTTTGGGCTTTGCAGGTCGTAAAGAAATGCTTTTGCTATTTTTTTTCCTTTGATTGGCATTTTGAATAATTGAGGCTTCCTCTATGGCGATGGATTATCAGCCAATCACAAGTTCAATCATCATGTGGTTTGATAAAAAAAATCAGAATTTGGTGCAATTTCACTAAGAATGTAGCTCGAATAACTACATATCACCGATTGTTGTATGATGAACGCTAGCAGCTTGTACAGCGTGATATCTAAAATTTATAAATGGTGGGGTTTGAAGATAAGATGAGAATGTAGATGTCTAATAAACATGGTATTTTGTTAAATCCTTAAGTTTCACCAGCTTAAAATAGAGCATGAATTAAAATGTTATGTGGTTGATGAAAATTTCTAAGTACAAAGGTCTAGTCTTAAGGGGAAGGGGTGAAGGAAGGTGTGGTTATGTCAGCTCAATGGTGAGGTCAACTTCAACCAGGTAGAGATCAAGCCTCTTGATTTTGAGGATGGTGTTCCTCCATCATCTTGTCCACCAAATTAGGGAATTGCTTTTGAGACTTGAATTGGTCTTCGATCAACCACTTACTTCTTTGAGGGAGTTGTCATTGTCTTCCAACCTAGTATATTTCACGACACATGTTGTTGGGTCATTTCTCTTTGACTTATAGAATGGTGTCTTTCCCCAAGGATTGATCCATTTTTGCAATATAGTTTCCAATGTTTGGTATGTTGTCTTGATCATTTTGTTGTCTTTTAGCATTGATTGTTCAAAATATTTGAGTTTATCTATATTGACAAAATGGAAGAATAACTGTATAGTGATTTAAATCCAATTTGAAGGTGCACTTTTACCACTTTGCTTCACAATTTGAGCTGAGCTATGGTAGTTTGTTTTCAATTTCAAATCCTTTCCCTTCATTTGTTCTTTGCTTCTGGCTTGAAATTGGTGGTTGACTAGCTGCTTGTCATGGGATTCCTTATACTTCTGAGTTGTCTACAATGTCCTCTTGCACCCATCGACGCACTTCCTTGATATGCTTGACGAACTTCTCAATTTATCATTGTCTCCTAGGAAATGTTAGTAACCGAGCAGCAAATATACGTTCTTCTCTTCCATTCTATACCTTGTACAACAACAAATATTTGTCTTGCTTTCCAAGCTCTTACCGGCCTCCTCTCTAGCAACAATCCTTCATGAACAACCTGGAAATTGTAGCTTCGTGTTTCCCTTTGTCAATTGAAGCTATATATTGCTTGCTAGAAAGTCCCCTGTATTGTTCTATCCCCTATCAGGCTGTAGATTTTATCACCGTTGTATATGTGTAAATACATACAAATATAATATATATATTGACAGGAAGACACAAATCCCACTATGAATTGCACATGTGTATTATACACAGAGGCAGATCATTTGATACACAAGCAAATAGTAAAATAAAGAAGAGTGCTTAAGAAAAATAACACAGTCACACACTTAAGCAAAAACTCAGAATTTGGGCATGAACTCTTTTTCATTCACTTCAACATTCTCACCATCAACCGGCAGCAGAATTACAATTACATTACATTTCAACAACAAAGACTATTTCAAACTCAAGGTGTTTAGAGCCTTCGATATATGTTGATGTGGGGGATGGATTCTTCGAGAAGATGTTGAGCATTAAATTCAAAAGTCACTATTCTAACTACCATCTGACTGAGAAGACCGAGTTGGCGTTACTTGGTGAGCTGGCTCAACGATCTAATTTGCCGCAATTTGGTTTCAACAACCAACATTCTCCCACTTGAAATCAAATGGAGGTGAATCTCCAATTATCCATCCAAAACCATGCATCATGTTACTCCCAAGCCTGTTTACATAGATCTCGCTTGTCTCTTGGAAAAAATTTAGTGAGCATATCAGCAGGATTCTTAGTAGTGTGAATCTTCTCTAGATGTAGATGTCCTTCTTCCAACACTTCCCTAATCCAATGATATTTCAGATCAATGTGCTTGGTTCTTGAATGAAATGCTAGGTTTTTCACCAAGTGAATGGCACTTTGATTGTCGCGATGCAACACATACTTGTCTTGTTTAATTCCCAACTCTACTAGGAATCATTGCATCCATACCATCTCTTTGCAAGCCTCTACTGCAGTTATTTATTTTGCCTTAGTTGTGGAGAGAGCTACAACCTTTTGTAGCCTAGATACCCAAGATACTACTGCACCTGCAAATGTATACAAATAACCACTGGTGGAATTTCTAGTGTCCACATATCCAACCACATATGCATCTGTAAAGCCTTCAAACACAATGTCATTATTTCCAAAACATAAACAGTAATTACTATTACCCTTGAGATACTTTAAGATCCACTTTACCTCTTTCCAATGTTGTTTGCCCAGATTGGCAAGGAATCTGCTCACTACTCCCATTGAATGTGCAATGCCTGTTCGTGTACATACCATGGCATACATTAAGCTTCCAACCGCTTAAGCATAGGGAATTTTACTCGTTTCCTCCTTCTCCTTGTCATTGCAAGGGCATAAATCTGCACTCAAATTGAAGTGGGCAGCAACAGGTGTTCCAACTGGCTTGGCATCCTTCATGTTGAACCTGTTAAGCACCTTCTCAATATATTTTTCTTGTGACAGCTAGAATCTTTTGTTCTTTTTGTCACGTATGATCCTTATGCCCAATATTTGTTGTGCTTGGCCCAAATCCTTCATTGCAAATTGGCTTCCCAAATCTTTCTTCAACCTACTAATCATGATCTTATCATGCCCAACAATTAGCATGTCATCCACATATAGCAATAAAATAATAAACTTTTATTAGTCATACTTCTTAATGTAAACACAATGATCAAGGGTGGGCGCACAAAGTTGCTCCCCAAAAGTATTGCAATGGGGTTGTGCTAGTAGGGACAAAACGAAGACACGCACAAACCTAAGGAAGCGTGCACACGCCATTAAAGTTCGGCACCAAATAGAGGCGTGTGCACATTTTTAGCGCATACACGCCCAAAAACGTGCATGCGCTCCTGTTAAGCAAGATAAAATAAAATAAAACACGGCAGAATGCGTTCTATTTTCCATCCAATCGTCCAAGGTTCACTCACCCAGCGCGTACACGGAGTAAGAGAGCACTACACTCACCTATTGGACTCAAAGACTCCCTCAATCCATCACTGAGTGATCATCAATTGCATTGGATAGGTAAGATCATTGTTTTTTGTCATTTTATTAATTTTTTGTTTATTAAATTTTTAATAATTCCCAAATTAGTAAAATAATAGAAAAAAGTTCAATTACAAATTATAAACCTATACAATGAATGAACAAAATGTTACCATGGAGTCCGGTGGAACACAAGAAAACACAAATCTTGGAACTAATGTAAACCCTCAACAAAATCAAAATGCCCAGGAAAATCAAAACCCCCAACAAAATTTCGACCAAAACGACTTGAACCATTACCTAAATGAAATGAGAGTGCAAACTCAAGAACTAAGAAACACAGGGTAACCATCTTGAGTGTCCCTTGCCACCTCAATTAAGAGCTCAATTGAATCCCTCATACATGCACATCGCCAATTGACTAACATGATCGAATATAGAGCTAGGGTGTGGGAGTGTTTTTCCATAGGCCTTTCCAAGGAGGAAATAAAAGCATTGAATATTACAAAGGCCCAATTATACAGTTTGTTCACCGATCCAAGAAGACAACAACCACCGGACATTAGAAAGCCACGTGTATGCATGGATTGGTGTCATTTCCAACCATGGAGGTACAATTGGATGCATAGGTGGTTCATGGTTTACGATAAACCACTTTGCAATAATAGGGAGGTTCCACGGTACTTCCTTCGGCAGTTGTGGGATGAGTTTGCACTCAGTTTACATGTCAACTATTTTGACATAACCGATTTCCAGGGTGTTGGGCTTGGCTCTGCCAAGGATCGACCTGCTTCTAGGAGGAACCCATTGAGAGGGCCACCAACTCTCAGGCGCGAGCCCAAACCCTCTCCCCAACCACCTCAGTTACCCCACAAACTTGATCAGATCGAGGGGGAGATGAGGAGTGTTGCACGTGGACTCCTTACACACACCGCCTTTGTAGCAGCGACTACAATGGAGAGACAGGTTGACCCTGATAGGGACTCAGGTGCAGGGCCTTCACGACGGAGTCAGGATAAACATGTGACTGGTGTTAGCCATGCTGGGCCTTCTAGTTCAACCAAGACAATGACACATATTTGTCCCCATTGCGGGCACTCTTTCCCTGGCCCAATCGAGGGCTTCTATATGGAGCAAGTTAGCACTTCTTTTAATGAATTTTCAATCATCACTTGAGAAATTGTAAAGTAATTTTAAAGCAGTTGTGTATGACTTAAACTGTTATTTGAATGTATAGTTATTTAGAGTGGAGACGCCTACATGGGAGAACGTAGAATGTCCCAACCTGGACACAGCAATGGCAGCTGCAACTAAAATTGCAGCACCTCACATGGAGGCATTTTCAATACCTCACACAATATTGTTATTACTTATAGCATTTCTATTATTTATGTATTTATATTTATGACATACACGATGATAGTTCGTACAATATTTTTGAATATTTTGATTGCCTAAATAATTACTTGTTTAATATGTTCATAACATGCATGCATTTTGGTGTCCACAAGTATGCCCAGACTACGATGACCAGCCATCTCCGCCGGGGATCGGTAGGTCACCATATACATAGGTATAATGTGTAGTTAAAATTGCGCTTTTAATTTGAATTGTTATGACTTACTGTGGTTTAATTTGATTTTTGTCTATTAAACTATGATATTACAAATGTATATGCAGGGGCCACCAACAACTGCAGATGACATTGTTCCACCTCTCCACTTTAGTCCCATGTTTCCACCCTCTCCCATGAGTCGCCCCCCTCACTTCCATCCAGGCCCCGCCCTCCGTCCACCCCCTCCCTTCCATCCAGCCTCCCCTCTCTGTCCATACTCCCCCCCCCCTCGTCTATCCTCCCCCCTCCATCCAGCCTCCCCCATTCATCCACACCCCCCCCCCCCCCCCGTCTATCCATCCTCCCCCATTCGTCCATGGCCCCTCTTCCATCTAGCTTCCCCCTTTCATCCACAACCTCCCTTGTATTCATCCTCCTCCATCTATTCAAGACTTCCCTCCGATTCACCATCCCTCAACATTCCCCCTAGCCCTTTTGGGTTGATACCCCCTATCGTATAACCGGTAGGGGTTCATCGTCCACAACGTCCTCCTCCATCGCATACCACCATTCCCTCTTCCACCATATCTTCTTCAATTCCCGCCACTATTGTGGCAACTACTCTTCCAGTATCCGTCGATGTATCTACAGTGGTTGCACCCATAGTTGTTGCAACTACATCTGCACCCCCCCATGACTGCATCAGAGTAGGTTGTCTAGCCAATTCCTCCACCTGCTAGCCCTGAAGCCCAGTCATGTCCATTGTCGGAGGTGTTCACGGTGAGAATCAAGTTAATTTATGAAAACATTTTGATGCATTAACGAAAAATAATTGAAGTAATTATTATTTTTCAATGAAATGATTGTCATAAATGTTGTAGGGTGGCATTTCTGAGAGGCTCATTAGATTGATGACACCTGCTCCCACTCCCATCAGCGGTGATCTATTTAAGATTTGAATTCTACAACATTTTATAAATGTGGTAAATGTTACAAATGCTTGAAAATGATGGTATCTTATATCATTTGTTTTAGAGCCTAGAGAGAAGGTCTACTCCTAGACGAAAGAAGGCCCGAGATACCACTAGCTCCAAGAAGAGGAAGATCGATTTCGGAGATGCGCCTGGGACTAACGGGGGTGGGCACAATGCTTGACATACCATGTTATGTACATTAGCCATGATGTGGCACTTTTGGGCACTGGTTTCCATGTACTTGGTATATACGGCACGAGTTTCCATGTATTTTGGATCTACGGCACCAGTTGCCATGTATTTTGGATCTACGGCACCAGTTGCCATGTACTTGGTATCTACGGCACGAGTTGCCATGTATTTTGGATCTATGGCACGAGTTGTCAAGCTTTGTATAGGGCAGAAGTTGCCATCGTGTGTACATTGGGAACCATGTTCCACTGTTTGCCGAAAAATTTATATGTTTTGTAGCTTTGATGTACATGGATTTTAAGTTATGTGATTTATATCCATGTTGTCTATATTTGTATCTTGTTGTCTCTTGTTGTGTGTAGTTTCCTAATAAACAACATCGTGCTTTTAAAACAAATGGTTGAGTTTGAATGGCTTTTGATATGATTTCCTCCGTTTAGGTTTAAGTGTGACTTTAGATTTAGAATTGACATAATGACTATTATTTCAATTGGTTTATATTATGAAATGTATTTTGTTCGCAAAATCTCATTCTAATAAGATCCAACTAGTTTGCATACATCACAATGCAAGGATGAAAGTTCGATGGTAAAATTCAACGCATTGAGTAGTTATTGGAGAAATTTTATGGGGCCCTTGATATGATGACTAGGGAGATACTTGACCTTTTCCTATACCTTATTATTTTGACAAGTTTTGCTAAAGTGTTGTCATTGCATATGGAATTGTTGTGTAAGTGATGAATGATAATGGTGATCTTGCCAAATACCAAAAGGTTCCTTATGTTTGTTGAAAATGTGATCTCGATCTCTTGACGGAGAGCATTTAAGTCTATACTTTATTGTTTGAAGAATTCCCTAGACCCCATGATATTTTGATTTATTGAGTTCTCCCTGGATCAATGAAGGAGTTCCCTTGTGTACCTACCACCCCTAGTCATCCCCCTTGTGTACCTACCACCCCTAGACACCCCCCTTGTGTACCTACTACCCCTAGTCATTTACACACAGACACACACAAGTTAGATGCACATAATTATATTTGCACACATATTAAAGATGTACATATACATATATATTTACACTACAAAATCCTACACACAAAAAAATATTTATACATAAGCATACAAAAAATACATGCACATAGGAAAATACCTATGCACATATATAGTAAATTTGCACAAAGAAAACCATACAAATATTAGTATAAAATAACAAACAATGACATCTTGTTAAACACAATTACACACCTAAATATCACATTCAAATATTTTGAATTTTGAATTATGTATTAGGCTATAAAGACACCTTCTAGGGACCAAGGTTCATGAATGATGCCCTGAAGCATTAAAATGACACATCAAATTGATCATTTTCCCTAAGCCATAAATATATTTCTAGCCTTGAGATGTTGGTCTCCCTCCTCGAATCATGTTTATGGATTTGAGGTCCACCCATAAAGCTCAAAACCTACTAATGGTATCCATACTAACATTCAACTATTTAAGTTATACTAGACCAATCTTATGTGGTTGGTTAAGGATTCACATTTTCCCAATCCTTGGAAACTTCCTTTAGAGCCTAAGGTCAAGGATTCATTGTTTGATCGTGTTTAGTGCCATAAAACTCATACTGAGTGCTAAAATACTCCCAGTTGCACCCATATCATTTATTGGAGACTAAACATATCCTTGTTATTTGAAGCCTCTTTCATGGTTGTGAAGCTATGTAATTAATACACTTGTAAGGTTGAAGCCTTAGGTTTCCCTTCCCTTAGAAGCTTTATTTTTATTAAGGTTTGCAGTCCTCCTCCTAAATATGTACAAGGCCCTAATATCCATAAATGGTTTTGAAAATCTCCTAATGAAGTATGTATCAACCCTTGGGATCCAAAGAACCCTAAGACATGTCCTATATGGTAGTTCGAAAGCTCCTTTCTTGCCCTTGATCGCTAAGTTTGTGTATTTAGGGAATAAATCCTAAGTTTCCTACATCTACCATGTATCGATTCATGACTTGTATACGGAGCTCAAAAATTCCCAGTGGTTAACCTATTCCTCTTATATTCCCACATAGAGAAAAAAATGCACCTAGTAGATTCCAAGTGTTATGGTCCAAGACCTTGCGCATGGTCGTCAAGCCCTAGAAGATTATCTTAGGACCTATGGGCTACGTTTCATCCTTTGACCACTTCCATATCCTAAGAACAAATTTTGGTGTTTAAAACCTCCAATTAGTGTCCATATCCTCACCAATAAGATAAATATTCACAACCATATCTAGGCCCTCAATAGCTAACAATTTGTGTTCATAACCTCCTAATCACATTTGAATATGCTCATATGGAGGCCAAATATCCCTCGATCCTAGATGTGTTGTGATTTGACACATCACTCTTGGTCCTAAATGGATAGAAGTCGTGTTTAGGTCATAAGGCATATGTTTCCTCCATTGAACATGTTCATGGTCCCAAGACCCATACCTAATGTCCACAACCTACTTATTGTATCTAGGTCAACAATCAAAGGCAAAGGATACCCTTCAGACATCAACTGTTATTCTTTAAGGCATTATCCATGGCTTGGGATGCTCAGAATCGATTCTTACAACCTAAGGCTCAAATTTTCTACCTTAATCATGTCCAAAGAACTCACATCCAAACTTAGTGCTTAAAAAATCCTAATGGCTCACATTTCCCCCCTTGAAAATAATTATAACCTAGGGAGTTAATGTGGTTGCAAGGATTTTACCTACCATAAAAACTAATTAATGCCATATATGTTGTCATAAGAATGTGTGCACCTTTGTAATGTGTCTATCACATTTTAATGCACAAAAATTCTTCTAACAATAAAAAAGGGAAACCAACCTTATTTTATGCAAACCAAAACTTACTTGTCTCTTATAGAATCATCTATCATAAACACTATGGCTCCAATACAAATTTTCTAATGTTTTTTACAATTGTCTCTTCATGTTTTGTTGAGTTATTATTGCATTTGGTACTTCTAAATATGGGTAATTAACGCGATCAAGCACAAAAGTTTGACCGCGTCAATTTGTACATAAACAAAATGACATATACAAATATCTACACATGCAAACACACATAAGATCATGCACATACACAATAAATAAACCCTAGCTTGCATAAGGTCATGCCAATCTTGCTCAAGGGGATCATTTATGATCTGAAGGCTCTCAAGCAAGCGTGGCCATCCTGAACACATCCACAATGGCCATATGCTCGTGTGGGAGTTGGCGGAACCTCGCTCCGCTCGTCGATTTGGGTTCTGTTCCCACGGAGCAAATCCTCAAAGTCTCCTTGAATGGCCATGGGATGCCTGAAAAAAAATCCCGTAGCACCAAAATCGTGACTCCGGTCGCAAATCCGTCGATTCCGATGGATTCAGGACGTCGGGTTTCAGCTGGGGGTCCCCCCACACCGTGCCTCAAATGCCCAGAAACGGTGCTATTGTGCCATCTTCGGAACTAGGGTTTTGCTCAGTGAAGGCCATGCCAATTTTGCTCAAGGGAGTCAATTTTTATCCGAAGGATCTCGGGCAAGCGTGGCCATCCTGAACACATCCACAATGGACATATGCACGTGTGGGAGCTGACGGAACCCCGTTCCACTCGTTGGTTTGGGTTCTGTGCCCCGGGAGCAAATCCTCAAAGTGTCCCTGAATGGCCACGAGGTGCCTGACAAAAATTCCCATAGCACCAAAACCGTGACTCCGGGTGCCAATCCATCGATTCCAATGGATTCAGGACGTTGGGTTTCAGCTGGGGGGGCCCCACACCGTGCCTCAAATGCCCGGAAATGATGCTACTATGCCATCTCTGGAACTAGGGTTTTGCTCAGTGGAGGTCATGTCAATTTTGCTCAACGGGATCAACTCCCATCCGACAGCTCCCAGGTGTGCATGGACATCATGAACACCTCCACACTGGCCATATGCACATGTGGGAGATGACAAAACCCAAGCCTGCTTGTCGGTTTGGATTCTATGCGCCCGGAGCAAATCCTCAAAGTGTCCCTGAATGGCCATGGGGTGCCTGACAAAAATGCCCATGGCACCAAAACCGTGACTTTGATCGCGAAGTTGTTGATTCTTATGGATTCGAGACACCAGGTTCTAGATCAGGGACCCCCCCACTGTGACTCCAACGCCCAGAAACGGTGTTATTGTGTCATCTTCCGAACTAGGTTTTTGCTTAGTGAAGTCCATCCCAATTTTGCAAAAGAGGTTCAATTCTTATCAAAATTCTCCCAGGCGTGCGTGGCCATCATGAACACATCCACAATGGACATATGCACGTGTGGAAGTTGACATAACTCAAGTCCGCTCGTCGGTTCGGGTTCCGTACCCCCGGAGCAAATCCTCAAAGTGTCCCTGAATGGCCATGGGGTTCCTGAAAAAAAATTCCCATAGCACCAAAACTATGACTCTGATCCCAAAGCCATCAATTCCAATGGATTCGGGAATCCGGGTTCTAGCTCGGGGACCCCCCTCACCGTGCCTCCAATGCCCGGAAACGGTGCTATTGTGCCATCTCTGGGACTAGTGTTTTGCTTAGTGAAGGCCATTCCAATTTTGCAAAAGGGGGCCAATTCTCATATGAACGCTCTCGGGCGTGCATGGCCATCGTGAACACATCCACAATGGCCATATGCACGTGTGGGAAATGACGTAACCCAAGTCCGCTCGCCAATTCGGGTTCCATGCCCCCGGAGCAAATACTCAAAGTGTCCCTGAATGACCATGGGATGCCTAACAAAAATGACCATAGCAACAAAATCGTGACTCCGATCGCGAAGCCATCGATTTCGATGGATTTGGGGCACCGGGTTCTAGCTTGGGGACCCGCCCCACCATGCCTCCAATGCCCAGAAACTGTGCTATTGTGCCATCTCCGGAACTAGGGTTTTGCTTAATGAAGTCCATTCCAATTTTGCTAAAGGGGGTCAATTCCCATCCAAACGCTCTCGGGCGTTCATGGCCATCATGAACACGTCCACAATGTCCATATGCATGTGTGGGAGATGATAGAACCCAAGTCCGCTCTCTGGTTCGGGTTTCGTGCCCCCGGAGCAAATCCTCAAAGTGTCCCTGAATGGCCACAGGGTTCCTGACAAAAATTCCCATAGCACCAAAACCGTGAATTTGATCACGAAGTCGTTGATTCCGATGGATTTGGGACACCAGGATCTAGCTCGTGGACCCCTCCCACCATGCCTCCAATGCCTGAAAATAATGTTATTTTTCCATCTCCAGAACTAGGGTTTTGCTCAATGAAAGTCTTTCCAATTTTGCAAAAGGGGGTCAATTCTCATCTAAACGCTCCCGGGCGTGCATGGCCATCTTGAACACATCCAAAATGGCCATATGCATGTGTGGGAACTGACGGAACCCAAGTTCGCTCGCCAGTTTGGGTTCCGTGCCCCCGGAGCAAATCCTCAAAGCGTCCATGAATGGCCATAGGGTGCCTAGCAAAAATGCCCATAGCACCAAAATCGTGACTCTGATCATGAAGCCGTCAGTTCCAATGGATTCGAGACATCGGGTTCTAGCTGTGGGAATCCCCCCCACCATGCCTCCAATGCCCGGAAACGGTGCTATTGTGCCATCTCCGGAACTAGGGTTTTGCTCAGTGAAGGCCATTCCAATTTTGAAAGAGGGGGTCAATTCTCATCCGAACGCTCCCGGGCGTGCATGGACATTGTGAACACCTCCACATTGGACATATGCACGCATGGTAGCAGATGGAACCCTGTTCCGCTCGCCAGTTCGGGTTTTGTGCCCCTAGAACAAATACTCAAAGCATCCCTGAATGACCATGGAGTGTCAGGTGTCTCTAGATTTGTTTGTGTTTGGTTTCTAAGGATAGATCAAGGTCTATAAGCTAGATTATGTTCTATATGGATAGATTAGGCCTTCGGGGCTAGGTTACGTCTCTAGGGCTAGATAAGTATTCTAGATTAGGTCTCCAAGGTTCTAGGTCCACATTAGGCTTTCTAATGCTAAATTTGTTTTTGTCTGGTTTATAGGGCTAGATCAGGGTCTATAAGCTAGATTAGGTTCTATAGGTCAAGATTATGTCTCTGGGAATAGGTTGTGTCTCTAGGGCTAGATAACTATTCTAGATTAGGTCTCCAGGGTTGTCGGTCCACATTAGGATTTCTAGGGCTACATTTTTTTTTGTCTGGTTTCTAGGGCTAGATCAGGGTCTATAAGCTAGAATAGGTTCTATAGGGATAGATTAGGTATCCGGGGCTAGGTTACATCTCTAGGGATATATAATTATTCTAGATTAGGTCTCCAAGGTTGTAGGTCCACATTAGGCTTTCCATGGATACATTTGTTTTTTTTTTTGGTTTTTAGGGCTAGATCGGGGTCTTTAAACTATATCAGGTTCTATTTCTTAGAAGGAACATGTAAATCTAGTTTCCAACCCATATAGTGTGATTCTGAGATATTTCAGTTTGTTAGTATTTCCTCTTGTCATCAAGGTGAATGTCAACATTATTGATCTAGTGCCTTAGAATCATGTAGGGGTGATTGTACCACCCGAGATATTTATATCATTTGTTTCTTCCATCCTTGAGACTTCCAATTATATAGCGGAGGAGAGGTGTGATGATGAGATTGACTTCATCCATGCACGTTCTACTTATTCATTAGAAAGGTGTGTTTCCTTAATGGAGGACGTTGTTGAGGGTGATTCAAGAGTCGTAGATAATGTGAGTATTACAAAGTATAGAGCCATGGATTATCCCTTTAATGGTTTGATATGGATTGTATCACAAGAGATGGTATGTGATTGATATGCACACTTGTAATAATTTTCTCAATGTACGTCAGATGTCAGATTGTCATTGGATTAGCGTTATTCCCTTAAGAAATTAAGATCTCTAGCCTCAATGGCGGACACCTTACATGGTGGCCACATGGAGTATTCACTTGGTGGGAGAACACCCTACAAGACACATAAATCAATGTGTATTGCAGAGGAGGGACAAAATCCCTAGATAGCATACGGTGCCATGGTTTCCTTTTTGGAGGATTGGAGATGGATTGATGGTCTTTCCTTACATATTTACATATGTACTCTACAAGTGGAGCACTTCGCTAGTGCGTGGATCACTTATGTTTCTTCCCTGGAGTGCTATCATCTGTTATATATATGCTATATAAGATGAGTTTTCAATATTGTTTATGCATGTGAAGTTTTCCTAAAGGGATGGAGACTTGAATTGGAGTGATTGGTGTAAAACATCAATGTATTGTAATAATAACTTAAACATCAAATAAACGATATAAGATAACATGATCTACAAGAAATAAACTATCTAACATGAATAACATTAGACATGCATGAATAAATAATCACATGACTATATTATGTACCTCAATCAATTAGGGCTTCTGGATCCTCTCTGTTCTTTATTGTCTCAAACAAACTCTCGTGCTCTACATGAGGTAGTAAGTAGCGTACCTTGTTTGATGACTTTGTTGACATTTTTTGTAGTTGTGTTGGAGACTAATCCTTGGTGTTAGGATTGGTGTGCACATTCACGTGCAAAGAAGATAAATAGTTTGAGGGTAGACCAAGAGTCACCCGAGAGTCCAAGAGACCTCTTAGGAATTTGGAACCCTAGGGTCCTTTCTCATTGTATATATATGTACACTTGGTTAATGAGAAATATAGTGTGCATTCATACCTATTCAATTGTGTTTGTGTTTGCCATTCATTTTGTATTTGGATTTGTGTGTAGGCCAATATGCCTATTTGCCCAATGGGAAACCTAACAGTGGTATTAGAGTTATTCTTGGTCTACGGCTTATGTTCATAATTTTGCCATATTCCTTGCCCATAATTTCTGTTGTTGAGTCCTAGCATATTTTGTCAGCCTAACCGTTCACCTACTTCCCTATCAAAATTCATACTTGCAACTATTCTCTACGTTGAGCATTTCTACAGTCTGCATTTAATCTCATCCTGCTCCTGCCTTCCATACTCCTAGCCACCATAAATCCTGCAATTATTCTATGTTGTAACGATCATCACCTGCATTGTTTTCCATCTCTCTATCAATTGTAAAAACTCATCTGTTTTCTAATCCTTTGCAGAAGTCACATGAACCCTAATTACTCCCTCCCGCAGACCTAGACTGAATCCAATCATTTTTGTGTTGTGAATTGTTGGTGCATATGTAGCATTTTCTCACTCTCCTTGGCTATTGTGTAAGCTAGTATCTCCCTCCACAATATCGGTACATAAACCCTAGTATGCCCACGGTGTTGCATTGAACCGAGTATCATTTTTCTGAAGTGTGTTCCATATCCTGGAGATTATTGACTACCATGTCCATTGTGCTATTTTGGAGTTGCATGTTGCTATGAGTTGCGCGTTGGAGACTGGGCTAGCATTGAATCTAGAGACCGTTCCTTGACTGCTTGAATGAGACTGCCTAGTATCATGGTAACCAGTATTATTTTTGTTGTGGATTATTGAAAGGGTTAATATATGAAATCTAAGCGATTTTGGAGCAAGCATTTCCCTTCTACACATGGAGAAAATTGTTTCTCTTCTAGTCGATTGTGGTTTTAAATGTGTTGTTGTTGTTGCATTGATCATCGAAGAACATGAAACTACCATTACTTAACCATTCTCCCTAGCTGCATGATCTTTGATGTGATTTTTCATGTGGCTCACTCTTTGCATCTAGAGGTTGCGAGCTATTGTTGTGTGAAAGAGTTTAATACCTATGTGAAGAGAGCACCATGGAGCATAGATCCGCCAAACTGCTATTGTTCATTATCAAGTGTGGAGAACCTGCAACAATTAATTAATGAAAATACACCAGATAGAAGAAATAAAATCACTTTTATATTGATCGCAGGCCACTTCGAGGGAGCAAGCTCAATACAAATAAATTCACAGTACCTTCATTGGTCTCAACACAGACTTATATACTAATTTTAGGCGCCAATACCATGTGTCAATACAAACCATGGGCCAATACAAAATATGGATCAACAATTACTACGGGACGACTTACAAAGCATATGCATCGAACAACAATAATACAAACTATGGATCAACAAATACTACGGGACGACTTACAAAGCATATGCGTCAACAACAATATACTAACAAAGTAGATAGAAGGGTTGACATGGAAATTGATGCAAAATTTGAAGGAGTGGTTCCCCTGTAGCATCCTCGGGTTGCATTCCGGCCCACTGACGCCTTTTGAGTTTCATGGAGGATTGCTTGGAAAGCTGTAAACGAAGAAGGACCATATCAACTGCGTGAAAAGTGCGCTCAGAACGGTACTGATCGGCTTGTTGTTTCAGTCGAATTCTTGCCATGTGAAGATTGTCTTGCAAAATGAGAAGAATCTGAATGCGGTTTCAAAGAACCGAGTCAATTGCCTGAACTGGGGAGCTGCTGAGCGTGTATGGAAGAAGAACTGGCGGTGCCTGTCCATAAACTGCTTCATATGGTGTCCTTTTAAAGGTGGTATTGTACCACTGGAGCGCTTCTAGGAAATCCATAGAAATAGCTGTCCAAATGTGTGTAGGAATGGGCAAGGGTTCGAGCAGTCCCGAAAGGAGTGTCGTTCAACCCTTGTTGACCTGGAAAGTATCACACTCAACCAACATCTGGTGAATTTTCATTTTCAGTCCCTGCCAAAAAAAGTTACATTGTTCCCGGTCATAGGTTTTGAGGAACCCAGAGTGCCCTACCGGTGAAGAAGCATGGAGTTCATAGAAGAGATAGCCTTGTTGAATAGATTGCAACCAATTTGGAACAAGCAGAGAAATAGCTGTAAGAGAAACCGAGTCATCAAATTTGCGAGAAGGAGCATATGTCACCATATTATCCTTACCCTTCTTGTAAGTGATCGCATAGTCATAACCCATGAGTTGGATAACCCATTTCCGGTGTGCTGGGGATGAGACCCGTTGTTCCAAAAAATGTTCCAGACTTTGGAGATCTGTCTTGAGGCAGAAATAATTCCCTAATAGGGATGGCTGCCATTTCTGTACTGCATGCAAAATAGCCATCATGTCCTGCTGAGATGTAGACGCGGTTAAATGCTTACCGGAAAGGTCTCTTGAAGGCGGCAAGCCCACTGGTGCAACAAAGACACCTGTATATCTATCCAAGGAAGTAGTGGAGACCGTTGGTGGGTGCATCTGAATGGAATGGAGTTGAGCGATGACACCACGTGAATTCTTCTTAAGGATCTTTTCCAGGCGATGTGAACTGATGATGCGAAGAGACCCTGGTTGTAAGCCCATAAATTTGTGTTGTGTCCCATTGACTAAAAACTGCATCCAAAGTTCAACAAAATCCCATAAGATGGGGCCAAGTGTGCGTAACCATTGAACGCCCAAAACCACATAACATCCACCTAAGGACAAGGAAAACATGTCAGACCGCATTATAATCTTCCAAAGAGATACGCACATTGTGACACTTTCCCTTGCAAGGTAAGGTGCCCCCATTGGCAACCATGACTTCAAAGTTGGAGCAAGGGTGGACAAAACAATCAGCCTGTTTGGCGATCTGAGGGTCAATGAAGTTACGAGTGCTACCAGAATCAATGAGTATTGTAAGGGGAAGCTTCTTGAAGTAACCCCTGACCCGCATTATTTGCAGGGTGGTGACGCCCAATAAATCATGGAGAGATATCTTTGGGTGGTCTTATTGAGATGGGGGGTCAATAGGCGGCTCCTGAATGTCGACCTGATCATCTGGTGTATCTGGAGCTTCTTCACCAACTTCAGAGGCGGGCGGAGAATCCACATCCAAGAGATAGAGCTTTTGTTGAACACATCTATGTCCCCGAGTGAATTTCTCATCACAATTATAACAAATCCCTTTTTCTCTAAGTGCCTGCATCTCTGTTTCGGACAAATGATTGATAGGAGTTGGTCGAGGAGCTGGAGGGATGGGAGGTCGTTGAGAACCCATATTTCAGAAGGGAACAAAAGTGGGTCTGGAGCATTGCTAGGGGAAATCTTGTCTTCTTCCAACTTAGCCAACCCTAGGGCTTCTATCATTGTGTTGGGACAAAACATTTTGACCTCTGGGCGGATTTCATCCTTAAGACCACTGTTAAAACAACTCCTATAGAAGTCATCAGACAATCCTGCTATGTGGTTGGCTAGTTTCTCAAATTTGTCTGATACTCTCTCATAGTGCCAATTTGACGAAGTTTAGTGAGTGCTCTGGTGAAGTCATCAAAAGCACTAGGACCAAATCGTTGCAAAAGGAGTTGGAAAAAATATGTCCATTTTGGCTCGTCATGAGCCTTGATGTACCAACGGTACCATTGAAGGGCTTCATGTTCCAAATGAAAGGATGCAAGTGGAAATTTGTGGACATCAAAAGTGTTATGCAGACTGAAAAACTGTTCTGCATGATAGATCCATCCAGTCGGATTAGTGCCATTAAAGCGAGGAAAATCAAGCTTCGGACCACGAAAATTGCTGGAAGAAGAGAACTCATTGTCTAATGAAGACTCAAACTGTCATTTGTTGTTCATGGCTAAATGCTCAAGATGGAGGCCGAGAAATTTTTCATCAAGATCCTGGAGTTTGGCTTGGATGGATGCAAGTGCTTCTTCCATGGTTATTGCTCCTGTGCAGGTGACAACCATAACCAGGATTTTTTTTATTTTTTTTTGCTTGAGTGGGTAGAAAAACAAAAACAGAAACTGTTTCGGTAAAGGAAAATCTGGATTTGAGAAAAAATCTGAAGGGTAATTGGGGTTTGACTAGGTTTTGGACATTGTGGACAGGGAAGTAGAAAAGGGGGATTTTAGAAGCGGGGTGAAAGAATGGGAAAGTTTGGCGCAGAGGGACAAAGAAGCAGAATTAGGAAAGGAACTCTCTGGTAAAATTTGAAGGTGATTGGGTGAAATCCGAGGAAGTTATGACAAACCCTAAAAATAGACAAATGTGGGATTTTGGGCTTTGGGAAGTGGAATTTGGGATAGGGTCCTCAAGAATGAAATATGCAGAATGGAATTACAGGGGTTCCAGGGAAGTTTCAAGGGAAACGGAGTGAAAACAGGGAAGATATGGAGAAAAAACTAAAATAGATAGATCAACGGCGCGGAAGTGATCCGAAATAGAGGGATCTGAAACGACATTGAATGGATCGAAAACGGCTGGATCTCGAACGGCTTTCAGAATGGATTTGAAACGGCTGGATCTCAAATGGCGCAGCACTGATCGACAACAGTTCAACTTAAAATAGATATGGACCCCAGGTATGTTCGGCTTCCTATCGGTTCAGGGGAGTCACTCGGCCACCACTGTTGTCTGACGACTTGCGTATTAGGGCAAGTACCCCTCACTCCACGGCTCAGGTAAAACTGATAACCGCTTTGCCACAAATGACAGCTCTTGGTTTACCTCACACGTGGGAACTAGTCAATCAAGTAGGGGTCGTTTCCCTTTTCACTGGCAGGTCCCCTCAATGGGCCAGCTACTTTGGGGTTCCTGTGGTGCTCCTCACAATGAGTTTTAGGGCTTATGCCCAATTACTTCCCACAGTTAAGTGGATAGGGATTATTCCCAGATCCGAACTTGCAACATATGCGAAAAAAAAATTTGGTAGAAATTCCACCCAACGAGCCCAAGAAAGTGCTCTGATACCAGATGTGGAGAAACTGCAACAATTAATTAATGAAAATACACCAGATAGCAGAAATGACAGAACTCATAATCACTTTTATATTGATCCCAGGCCACTTCAAGGGGGCAACCTCCTTTGAGCAAGCTAAATACAAATAACTTCACGGTACCTTCATTGGTCTCAACACAAACTTATATACTAAGTCTAGGAGCCAATACCATGGGTCAATACCATGTGTCAATACAAACAATGGGCCAATACAAAATATGGATCAACAATTACTGCAGGACGACTTACAAAGCATATGCATCGAACAACAATAATACAAACTATGGATCAACAAATACTACAGGACAACTTACAAAGCATATGCGTCCAACAACAATATACTAACAAAGTAGATAGAAGGGTTGACATGGGTTCCTAACATCGAGCTATTGTGAATGTGTTCTAAACTAGTGCACAGAGCTGCGACTACAGTTGGAGAGTTGCTAACTCGTGATGACAGATTTCCAACCTCTCTCTCACATCACTTGAATTTTTTGTCACCACTTCTAGTGTTTCTTACATTAGAGATCGAGACTGTGTGGAGTTACTATTGCAACAACATTGTGAAGATCCTGTTGCATTGAAAGAAGACTAGTGTGTTGAATATTTGCTGCAGATTTCAGACAAAAAAAGCACATGCAAAGACTAAATTCAAATCTTTCACAACTAAATTCAAAGCTTTTGACCAACTGAACAATTGTGGTGAGACTTGCGTGGAGGTTTTCCCACGTGTGGAGAATGCAAAGTTGAAGGCATTGTGAAGTTGTGTTGGAGAAGGTGTTAAGGACTGACTGCATGCATCCATTCTAGTCGTGGATTTTGAGGAGTTAGAGGAAGGTCTCATATGTGCCCATAATTGGCCACATTGGTTGCGCATCAAGAGGTCATGCAACACTTGGAAAAAGGATACATAGTGAAGCCCTTTGTTTGATTATATCTCACTTCTCATCCAACCAAGACCTAGATTGGTTGTTTACTGCATTAAATATTGGTGCATGAAGGAGAGCATTGTGAAAACCATGGAGAGCATTGTGTGAAGCTCTTGCATTCACTGGAAGCTACAAACTATGTTTTTGGTACTGATGCCAATATCCTCACACTTAGAGTTGCGACCTCTCCTCCAGATATATCGTTGCTACCAACAACCATGACCAAGTAAGGTGGAGAGATATAAAACATTCCCGAGGTAAGTCTGTGTATTCCACGCTATTGGTATTTTCTGAGTGGAGTCTCGATATTTGGTGCACTCTAGTTGGAGTGTATATAATAACTAGCAAGCAGTATTCCTATGTTGAAGACTAGAGTATTCTTGCATTAAAAGACTTGCGTTACTGCATTGAAGACGGTTGACATCACTCTCCATACCTCCTCTTTCCATGACTTGGAGTTCTGCACTTGGTAACTCTAATATGCATGACATCAATCCTTTGGCCTTGTGAATGCTTTGCAAACTTGGGATACATAGTCTAACATCATCAAAGGAGAAGCGCCAGAGATAGAGGTTGGATTTCTCACCTTGCAACCATGATTGTGGGTGAAGATCCATCACAATAGCACTAAGATACACTTGGATCATGTTGAATGAAAGTTTGCGCTGAAGAATAATATTGATCTTATTGTTGGCTTTGCTTCCTTGGGTGAATTTTCCATCTTGTTGAAAATTATTGTGGTGGCCATTCTCATTGTGTTGTTGCAAATTCTATAAGAGTATTGCAGATTTTATACCATTAAAGACACGACCTACATCAACAAGAATTAATTATTGTAGAGATCATTCACATAGAAATCATTTTGTGTAGAAGACTGTATATTATTACAGAGATCATTCACATTGGAGGCCAGTTGAGCATCATCAAAGGATTCACCTCGGAGGTAAAGCAATGATCTTTCAAAATATCACTACAGGAGTCCTTCTAGGCTGTAACTCGAAGAAGCTTGGTAACTTAATCAATATCTCAATAATATAAAAAGGTGGATCAAGTTGAATATCTAGATTACTGCATAATCTACTCAAGACAGTCTCGAATACACTCAAACAATGCAAGGCTCTCAAGGACTATTATCAGATAGGTAAAAAGGATAAAGGAAACTGATCAATTAACCATAACATATATAAAACATTTACATATGATGGGCCAATTAACCTACAACGAATGCTAATGATCCTAGCTTGATAATAAATAGTAAGATGACAGTTACTCAGATTACAAACATAGACAAAGAATACCCTTCAACTCAATAGCACAGCACAGAAAATAAGAAACAAGGTCTGATAACAATGAGTGAAAGAAGCTTGCAGGCTGATCGTATTAAAGAAAGAGGTCTCTTTACAAAATACAGTTAAGTATCACCCTCCAAAATCCAACCATTGTTCTACATGACTTCTGGGATTTATAGCCTTTACAACCTCTCTCCAAATCCTAATAATCTGGGTCGAATTTACCCCAGATGGAAAATCCAAAACCGTTTTTCAACAAACCAGGAAAAATAATTTTTAATTGGCCAGACTGCTGAAAAATGGGGCTCAGAGATGCGTTCGATTCTCCCAATATGTAGCACCTATAGGAAAAATAAGAGAGGTTATTGTTCTCTGACATGTCAGGAAGAAAAACCTCTGAGCGTTTTGCAGAATGATTCTCTAGTCGCTCAGAATCATCATTTGAAAATGATGACTCTGCACAGTAAAAACGCCACTTTTGCTGAAACTGCTAAAAAAGAGGCTCAGAGATGGGTTCAGTTATCTAGATATGTGACACCTGTGTATAAACTGAAAGAGGTTATTGTGAATTTATCTGTTGTGAGAAAAAACCTCTCTCATATCTTTGAAACTCGTTTTGGTTTTCCCAAGATCTGCATTTCAAAAACAAGTGTCCAACAGGCAGGTTCTGGGATCCGAAAATTGGGGCTCAGTGACGGATTCGATTCTCTCAATATGCAAAACCTGTAGGAAAACGGGGAGATTTTATTTTTCTATGACATGTTAGGAACAAAAACCTCCAAGCGTTTTTCAAAAAGATTCTCCAAACGCTCATAATTGTCATTTGAAAATGATGACTCGGGACAGTAAAAAACACCACATTTCTTCATTATTTCCATCTTGTTGGTACCTTCAAAACTGGAACAGCACATTGAAACAGATCCTATTAATTAAAACCTTCACTTAAAAACCATCCTCTTGCCATTTGGAAGCAAAAACCGTGATCTGGGAAAAACATAATGTCTCTCTACCCTGTTTTGCACTTTCGGTGGCTAAAGAGCCAAAATTCGAACCTATAAACCAACAGCTGTGAAAACTTGCCTAAGCCACCGAAAGCTCTATTTTGAAACTAATCTTCCAAAATGGCAAAAATGTATTTTGTCTCAGCTTCTTGATGACAAGTGAATTTCTCTTGCTCTTTCGGTAGCTGGAATGAATTTGCATTTGAACACAAGCACTACCGAAAAAGTGGTGAAAATGCCTCTCCTTTTGGTGGCTTATAATCCACTGTTGACACCGGAAAACAGTCTTAACCAGTGCTCTTTGCTTTCGGTGGTTGTAAGCAACCCAACCTTTAGATGGTAAGCTACGAAAAGTATCCACCCTTTCGGTGGCTAATGAACACCATCGTGTTCACCCAAACCCCCGAAACGGCCTCATGGATTATGAAAATGAATTTGCTTTTCAGCAGCTACGGAAGGTTCTAAACTTGTGCTGCGAACTGCAGAAAATATTTACCTTTCGGTGGCTAATGAACACCATCGTGTTCGCCCAAGCCACCGAAAATTGCCCCACAACTCGCGCTGTAATTTTGCCCTTTCGGTAGCTGGAGCGTATTTTCTTTCACACAATAAACCACCGAAAACAGGGTTTTTCAGTAGCTAATGAACCATTTCCAGGCCCGCCTAAGCTATCGAAACCTGAAATTTGCCTTTTGAAGGAGAGCTAGCTTTGAACAGTTATTTCAGACTTCATTACCTTCTTCAACCTATTAGACCGGAACTTAAACACATGCAAAAAACAAAAATTAAAGACTTCCTATCACCTAGACACCATGACTAGTCTATGCTTATTGAGGAGATAACATCTGGCTCCTACTCGGGGATGAGAACCTCCCTGTGAGGTTTCAAGAACCACAGATCTGATGCCTTCCCTGGATAAACAAAATACAGAACCTAGTCTAGTGTTCCATTGGGCATGGAGTCATTTAAACTGCCACCAAATTTCTGCAATCTGTCCACAAATGTTCAACTGTAAACCTGCTAGCAACGCCTTGCATCCATTGGGCTATAGAGTCATATGGCCTCTGCAAACCTATAACTTGCATGTAGCCTTCCTGTTTATTGAAGAAAAATGAAACAACTGAAAGAATCTACTTGCTCATAGGACGAGCTTATTCTCTCTACCTACTCCTACACTAACTCGTAGAGGCGGATTGATCAAGTGAAACTGAATTTCCAATGCAGCCAAGAAATTAATTGACTTCCCACTTTATGCAAAGTCAGAGACATCCAGACTGTAGCATGTGAAACATAATCTTTAAAATCATGCTTACAACCCAAGAATCTGACCTTAAAGATGGCAACAACTGAAATTTTCTCACTGCGAAGCATCTCCATGTAATTGGAAATTGGATCATGAAATTCATACAAGGCTGTCTGCTCAACATATGACAGAGAAATATGCATCATAAACTGCTGATATAAACCTTTATGCCCCCTTTCTACAGATCTTTCTAACTCAGATTTACTACTTTTTCTTGCTGATGTATACATTTGTTCTCTAACATCAATACATTCAAAAGAAAAATGTTGATCTTCATCAATAGCTAAAACAACGGACACATCTGATCTGATGCCAGATATTTCTATGTCATTACTATCATTCAACACCTCTTGATCTTCGTGGAAAATGTCATCTTCAATAATAAAAGCTTTATCACAAATATGATTTTTGTGACAAGCAAAATCTTTATGATACGAAGAAAACTCTTCACAACATCCTTCAAAAAGATATTCAACTGGAAAATAATCTTTACAAGAGGAATTGAAGGCTGAATGGAAATCCGCCAAAGAGCTAACACTTGCATTTGGAAGAGACCGGCACCAGTCAAGAGCAATCCCTTCTAATGAATACCTGAAAAGCTTGATTTGGACATCTTCATGTACAATTTCAAGCTGATAAATAAAGTCATGAAAATCCAACAAGTGTTCGGCTGGAACTTCCCATTCTTCTCCTCAAAATCTGGGAAGACTATTTTCCCATTCATCTCTACTAGGCACTAGGTTAGGGTAACCAGCAATACTTGAGAAATTGCAAAATGCATACCTCTTTGCTAAGATCTGGTTCATTTCATACCAATGGAGTCGCCAACAGACTTCTGAGCAATGGAGTCGTCACTGAATCCGTCCTTCATGGAGTCGCCAGATAGATGATTACAACCAAGAAAATGTCCAGGATTTGTCTATCATCAAAGCTGGATCTATGTCGTTCTCCCAAGAAAGTTGAGCTTCAATCTCCTCTCCCCGGCAACAGTGCCAATTTGTTATCACTCCAGGAGTCCTTCTAGGCTGTAACTCGAAGAAGCCTAGTAACTTAATCAATATCTCAATAATATAAAAAGGTGGATCAAGTTGAATATCTAGATTACTGCATAATCTACTCAAGACAGTCTCGAATACACTCAAACAATGCAAGGCTCTCAAGGACTATTATCAGATATGTAAAAAGGATAAAGGAAACTGATCAATTAACCAGAACATATATAAAACATTTACATATGATGGGCCAATTAACCTACAACGAATGCTAATGATCCTAGCTTGATAATCAATAGTAAGATGACAGTTACTAAGATTACAAACATAAACAAAGAATACCCTTCAACTCAATAGCACATCACAGAAAATAAGAAACAAGGTTTGATAACAATGAGTGAAAGAAGCTTGCAGGCTGATCATATTAAAGAAAGAGGTATCTTTACAAAATACAGTTAAGTAGCACCCTCTAAAATCCAACCATTGTTCTACATTATTTCTAGGATTTATAGCCTTTACAACCTCTCTCCAGATCCTAAGAAGCTGGGTCGAATTTACCCCAGATGGAAAATCCAAAACCGTTTTTCAACAAACCAGGAAAAATCATTTTTAATTGGCCAGACTGCTGAAAAATGGGGCTCATAGATGCGTTCGATTCTCCCAATATGTGGCAACTATAGGAAAAATGAGAGAGTTTATTGTTCTCTGACGTGTCAGGAAGAAAAACCTCTGATCGTTTTGCAGAATGATTCTCTAGTTGCTCGGAATCATCATTTGAAAATGATGACTCTGCACAGTAAAAACGCCACTTTTGCTGAAACTGTTGAAAAAGAGGCTCAGAGATGAGTTCAGTTCTCCAGCTATGTGACACTTGTGTATAAATTGAAAGAGGTTATTGTGCATTTATATGTTGTGAGAAAAAACCTCTCTCAGATCTTTGAAACTCATTTTGGTTTGCCCGAGATCTGCATTTCAAAAACAAGTGTCAAACAGGCAGGTTCTGGGATCCAAAAATTGGGGTTCAGTGACGGATTCGATTCTCTCAATATGCAAAACCTGTAGTAAAACGGGGAGAGGTTATTTTTCTATGACATGTTAGGAACAAAAACCTCCGAGCGTTTTGAAAAAATATTCTCCAGACGCTGAGAATCGTCATTTGAAAATGATGACTCGGGACAGTAAAAACGCCACATTTCTTCATTATTTCCATCTTGCTGGCACCTTCAAAACTGGAACAGCACATTGAAACAGATCCTATTAATTAAAACCTTCACTTAAAAACCATCCTCTTGCCATTTGGAAGCAAAAACCATGATCTGGGCAAAACATAATGCCTCTCTGCCCTGTTTTGCACTTTCAGTGGCTAAAGAGCCAAAATTCAAACTTGTAAACCACCGAAAGCTTTGCTTTCAATGGCTAAGAAAAACTGTGAAAGCCTGCCTAAGCCACCGAAAGCTCTATTTTGAAACTAATCTTCCAAAATGGAAAAAAATGTATTTTGTCTTAGCTTCTTGATGACAAGTGAAGTTCTCTTGCTCTTTCGGTAGCTGGAATGAATTTACATTTGAACACGAGCGCTGTCGAAAAAGTGGTGAAAATGCCCCTCCTTTTGGTAGCTTATAATCCACCGTTAACACCATATGCCACCGGAAAACGGTCTTAACCAGTGCTCTTTGCTTTCGGTGGCTGTAAGCGACCCAACCTTTAGATGGTAAGCTACGAAAAGTATCTGCCCTTTCGGTGGCTAATGAACACCATCGTGTTCGCCCAAACCCCCGAAACGACCTCATGGATTATGAAAATTACTTTGCTTTTCGGCAGCTACGGAAGGTTCTAAACTTGCGCTGCGAACTGTATAAAATATTTACCTTTCGGTGGCTAATGAACACCATCGTGTTCGGCCAAGCTATCGAAAATTGCCCCACAACTCGCGCTGTAATTTTTCCCTTTCGGTAGCTGGAGTGTATTTTCTTTCACACAATAAACCACCAAAAACAGGGTTTTCGGTAGCTAATGAACCATTTCCAGGCCCGCCTAAGCTATCGAAACCTGAAATTTTCCTTTTGAAGGAGAGATAGCTTTGAATAGTTATTTCAGACTTCGTTACCTTCTTCAACCTATCAGACCGGAACTTAAACACATGCAAAAAACAAAAATTAAAGACTTCCTATCACCTATACACCATGACTAGTCTATGCTTATTGAGGAGATAACAAAAGTCAAGTTGAAACTTGCAATTAACTATTAGTAAGCTCTAGTGCATATGTGGTATCTGCATTTTGTTTTATGCAAGTGTCAAATAAAATATGATTTGAATTGAATTGTAATTGGGTGTATTCTCGGTTGAACCCTACACCTCTCCATTTTCTAAATTGAAGTTTAGTTGCTAAGTTCATTTGTAAAAAGGGTGGAATTGCAAGAAGCCCTTGTTAAAGTCGAGTCATTCATAGTTTATCAATGGCGAGATTAAACGGCCTTGTAGAGTTACTGAACACTTTATTATTGTCCTCTGCAACAACACTGTCATGATCAACAATAACACACTCGCTCACATTCGAGATTGTGTGAAAGATTCACAAGGTACTATCGAGTTTATACAACTTGAGTCGCAGCTCATACGAGAAGAAAATCATTCTGAACTTGTTCATGTTCAGAATAATCCTATTTATGATCCAATTCCACAACCTGCACATATTGATGCCACTTGAGAAGCACGGGAGAAAATTAGTGGCTCCCCATCATAAGTGAAAGAAAATGAAGATGAAGATATGCATGCAGAGGTTCTGCTTGTTCCTTCCAATCCCATCATCAAACCATGGGAAGAGATCACCCATAACAAGCATAGAACTGGTCTTGGATATGACAAGGAAGTGACAGTTCACATGCCTAACATTTCTTCATAAGACCAAGCGAACACATCGCGAAACTCTTTAAATAGAGCAGTATAATGTACGATTTCCTCTGGAGAGAAATCCGCACCTATATTGATGTTTTCAACGATGCCAGGCTTAATGGATATATCGATTGGAATGGTTTTCGAAATATTTGCGAAATTTCCTTCTGAACTGACATTGTGTGTTTGGATGGGGCATTGGTATTTTTCCATGTCATCGTCAAGGTAAAATTTTTATGGTTTGACCTCTAATGAATATGTCTTTGGAAGAAATGGTGATCTATGATGCATATCTTCCTAGGGTCATTCAGAGATATATATGACTTCAAGGATGGATTCATCTGAGGAAAAAGTCTGATCAAGGATGTCATGAGTACTAGGAGTGTTTATGGACCATATTGGTGAAGTGTAAGGATCATATTCCTCCATCTGGGAAGGATTTTGATCTGAATTTGCCGAAGCCATTTGGATAGCTTGATATGAAATATCTATGGCAGATAGGGGTACACTACTCTCTGTTTCATTATGTTGCATAGAAGTTGGTATATTTCCATCACTCTTTTCGACTAATATGTCCTCCTTTGAGGCTCCCTCCGATGAGGTGGAGCCAACTTCTGGTATGGACTTAGATATTTTTTAATGGAAAGTATACTTATGATGTGATAGTGAAAATTGGAGTAGTGTTAGGGGTCAATACTGGTGGTGGAATCGTGAAAGTTACCATGAGGGATGAATCTTTGAACATTCCTACCCCAATATCTTGAATCACTGTTTTTTAATCCCCTACAAAAGGTACATTCGAGTGGAGACCAGTTTCAGGTGTGCAGTAGTATAGTTGATCGATCGTGACAATATTCCCTTGGTAGGGAAACTGAATAACTCAGAATATTGAAGAGACTATAGTCGTCATCTTATGTATCCAACTATGTCCCAATAGAAAATTGAAATCTATGGGCGCGTCCACTACCTCAACGTCTACTTGAACCATTTTACCTCCCAGTTCAATTGGGCAAGCCATGATAAGTCCATGAGGGAACGAATGACCATCGAATGCATTGAGTATTGTATGGGATGGTACTAGGGCAGGTGATCCCAAATCTTTCCAACATGTTAGTGACATGACACAAGTTGAGGCTCCTTCGTCCACAACGGTTCAAAAAATGTTCTTACCATGTGAAGTTACTTTAATCTGGAATGCGATTTGTGACATAATCCTACACATGGGTTGTTCTAAATCAAAATTTATTAAATTTTCTCAGGTGGATCAATAGCACCAATAGCAGACAATAGTGCCTTTCATTGAGTAGGACAACTTTGCAAAAATTCGAAGGCGGACATTGCACAAGGAGCTTGAGCTAAGTCTTCAACCACATTGTAGTTTTGACCAGCTCGCTCATTAGGATTGTGTGTTGTTCTACGTAAAACCCCTTTTGGAGGCTGAGGTACTATGTCTATGGTTGGTTTCTCAATTGTTAGAGAACCACCAAGTTTAGATCCAGTTGTTTATGCATCATTCGAAGGTGTGTCATAAGAATGAGCCCTTGTTTGAATGTTTATTTCATGTCAACCAATCATGAAGATGTTAGCGTTGGGGGGATTTCCCCCTTATGGGGGGTTTTCCTGGTTCCCTCCTGGGGGAGGTACAGGTGCCCCAACAACCATTTGTTGTTGCTGGGGGAAAGCTTGAGTTAGGATGGTAGGTTGTTGTTTCCATCCTCATTGTGCCAACATTCAATGAATATCATCCATGTGAGGACAAAGGTGAGTAGGATGATCCCCTTGGCAAATTTTGCAAGGATATTTGTTTTTACGGTTCTCTTGATTGCCTCCAGTAGGATTATTAACCTTAGGTGATTCTCTCGTCCTAGAATTGGCATTGCGCTTCTTCTTCTGTTTCTTCTTTTTTCATTTTGGGTCCGCAGTTTGAACCATAAGTACTTCTGAAGTTTGGGTGGGAGTTGTGGATTGTTGTGTTGCCTAGCCAGCTATGGGTATCGAAGTCTGAATAGATATTTTCCCCCATTGTTGGGTAATATGTTCAATTTGGTTGACAGGTCCAATCACACCATCGGTATGAGGTCCTTTTGGTGGCCTAGCTGGATCGGACGCAGGTCTTACAGCACGAGGTATTAAGTCATAAAGTGTGCTCGATTGGGAATATATCAAATCCATCTGTTGAGCACTCTGAATGAGTTGTTATTCAGTCATGGCTCCTCACATGGATACATATTTGGTGAGAGTAGGAAATAACGATTTTATGAACTAGTCTACTAAGAATTGATCCGGGATTTCAACTTTTACAAGCCTTTGGCGCCTCCTCCATTCGTGGATATGATCTGATATGTGAGTAGAAGTGGACTGCCTAAGTGAAGTCAAAAGTTTTGTACCCATATCATAGCGGATAGGTAATTGAAAATGTGTCATAAATACCATATCTAAAGATGAAAATTCTATGAATGTATTGTGGGGCAACTTAATGTACCATTTCGCAGCAATTCTCGTTAAGGTCCGCTGAAACAACCTTAACCTAATACTATCATCAACTAGGGAATTGGATAAACACCCCAAATGGAATGTCATCACATGATTTGATGGATCTTCGCCTGGTTTTCCGTCAAACTTGGGTATGTCTGAGGGTATTTTAGTTGGTATGGTTGGCCACCCATTCAAATGTAGAACAAGGTCATTAGTTAGCTGGGATAAATCCGGTAGATTCAATGTGGCTAGAAATGGTGATTTGACTAGTGCCATAGAAAACGATTGATACGCGGGTGAAGCTTGATGGCTCCATTGTTGTTTTCCTTGGCCTTGAAAAGTATTCCAAGAAGGATTGCCTCTTTGCGGAGGTTGCATCCAAAAAGATTGGTTACTTCCTGAATGTTGTCCATTCCATTGTGGAACAGGATGCATGTATGGATTGCCCCCGTGCAGAGTTATGTTCCAATAATATTGGTTACTTGGTGGAACATGACCATTCCATTGCGGGATAGGATTAATGGATGGATTTCCCCCTTACGGAGGTGGGCCCCAATAAGATTGGTTACTTGTTGGAATCTGACCACTCCATTGATTACTTCCTTGGTTTTGAAAAGCACTCCAAGGTTGATTTCCCCCTTACGAGGGTAGTGCCTAAGAATATTGGTTACTTCCTGGAACTTGCCCACTCCATTGTGGAATGGGTTTGATAGGTGGATTGCCTCCTGGCGTGCTACATGTTGGGGGTATGGGATTGCCCCTAGGATTTGTGCTAGGAAAAGTTGGAGGATGACTTCCCAAGGCATTTCCACTAATCTATGGAGCATAACCCCAATTGGCATTATTGTTCCATGGTCCATTCATTCCGTAAAAAATACTAAGATTCCATGGTGAATGATTTCCCCCAGAAGTAGAACTTGGAATAATGTCAGGTATACCAAGAGGATTTTGGTTTAATCCTTGATTGTTTTCACCTTGATTAGCCAAACCATATGGAAAACACATATTTGGTAAGGCACACCCCCCAGTAGGGATCCCTGCAGACGAAGTGGATGTACTTCCGGGATTGGAACCTGAAACTGTACCAACTGGCATTGAAGTGCTGGTTGAACTTGTGCTAATAATAGGTATACTAGCTGTTGGGATTGATGTAGAGGCCAAATTGGAAGTATTTATACCTCCAACAATTGTTTGAGGTTGCGATGATGTAGTCCCTTGTGCTCCTGATGAAGCCATAAGGTCAATTGTTGAATTTTGCATATTAATCCAATAACTGAAAAGAGGATTGATGTAATCCAATGACTCACTGATGTGAAGTACCACTGGGTTTGAAATACTTGTCAAAGGTGGGTTTACGTGAGTAGTTGTGTTGTTCTTTAGTGTTTCAATTTCAAATGGAGCAAGATTATCAACAATGTTTGTGTTATTTTCGTTAGGTGAAGTTTCAGTATTTGTTTGATGTTGTTCTTCTCTATTATTGTTAATTGAATATAGAAGTTGTTAAGTTTCCAAGTCACAAGGTTGTGTTTGTTGTATTTGTCTCCACTATGTAGCAGGGCCTTCAATTTCTGGTGACTCGCTTCGTTGCCGCTGTGACTAGTGGATTGGGAGAGTAGCCACTTTGAATAATTTGATAAAAGGATTTGTTTTAAAATGGTATTTTTAATCACAAAATAGAATCAAACAATTCTAAGGCACTCTAGACTCAACAAAAAGAAAAAGTGTCCACATAATAAAAAAGTCCCATGGATCCAAGCAAGCAGTCTACTTTTCCAAAGAACCAAAGCTCAGTGAAAAGCTAGATTAGAGGGCCTTCTGAAACCAATAGTTGCTGAGGGATATTTGTAACGCCGCGTTTTGACATTACTACCTGAACTACTATTATATGTTGTATTTGTTTGATTGTGAGACTTCGTCGGTTTGACGACACTATGGACATATGGTTCTATTATTTTGCCAATATATATATATGTGTGTGTGTGTGTGTGTGTGTGTGTGATGTTAGTATTATGATCAGTATTCATGTTTAGATATGTATCATGTGTTAATTATGTCTCATATATGCAAATTACTTAATGATGGGTGCGTGGATACCGTTACAATTATATGTTGAATAAATGAATGTGATGTCAGGTGCATGGCGAATAAATGAGTTTATTGTTGTTATGATATGATGAAATGTATGTGTACATGTTGAGGATTTATGCCCGATATTCTATATTGTATGTCGATGACTGACTTACAGGATAAAACGGCTAAGTGATAGTTGGATCCTACGAGGTGGGAGAGCCTCGGGGACATGGACTCCGAAGGATAAATGGTATGCAAGTGATGCATTATTTACTTTCGCATTATTATTATGTTGTTTATTATGATGTATGGGTGGGGTAGGGTTTCAGGAAATTCAACCGCCCAGATTGGTTATACGATGACAAACTGAGTACAGGTGCAACGCAATTATTATGTCAGGTAGACATAGTCCCTTGTTCCATTAGGGGGGTGGAGGCTTTACCCACCGTTTATCCCTGAAACCCAGAGTCATGGGAGGGTTGTGCTACAACGCGCTCCCCAAGGTGTGTGATGATGACTGGTGGTTGCCTGTTGGGGAAGCTTGGTCGATGTAGTTGACACTTCCGCTTACGGGTTCTAGCTGGAGCCGGTCATGGCTTAACACTTCAAGGTAGTCTAGCAGAGGAAAGGATATGATGCGGAAGTTAGTTGTGATTTAGGTAGACAGGTGTAGCTTGAAGTCGAGATGAAAACAAGATCTAACTGTGTGTGTGTGGAAAACCCTTGATTGATTATATGTCGTAACTCAGTAATGTATGAATTGTCGTAACTTAATAAGATGCAGTTCGGTAAAAGACTGTATCTTGCAAACTATGTTGAACATGTGTCGGTGAACAATAAGTTTCGTGATTATGATTGATGTGTGTGATTTATTACTGTTATTGTACTTACCTGAGGTATGTAAGCAGTAGCTACGCTTACATAACTCGCCTACATATTTATAAATTGCGTAAAATATTGCTGAATAATAATGTTAATTATTGTCGATTAATAATTAATTATTGTTGATTAATGTTAATAATGTCGATTAAGGTTAATAATGATGATTAATGTTAATAATGTAGATTAATGTTAATTAATGTCGATTAAGGTTAATAATGATGATTAATGTTAATAATGTAGATTAATGTTAATTATTGTCGATTAAGGTTAATAAAGTCGATTAATGTTAATAAAGTTGCTTAATGATTAATTATTGTGGATTAATGTTAATAATTTGGAATAATGTTAATTATTGTTTACTAATGTTCATTATGTGTTAATAGTGACTAGTTAATGTTAATTGGCCTATTCTTATCTTTAGTAGTAATTATTAATGAAGTTAAATGTAATTAAGAGAGTAATGTTGAATGGTAATAGTGCCATGAATGATTATTAGGTTAATTACAAATAATTAGGATTAATTAATTAATTAGGTTACAATAATAAATAAGTATTGATTAGGGTAAATACTTTAAGGTTCAAAATTATTGAATGTGGTGGAAGACATTACCTTATGCCATTTTATAACAAAGTTTATAATTATATTGTATTTTAGTTAATTAATTAAAATATTAATTAAATTGTGCAATATTGAATTATGAGTCAACAAATAATTAAGGGAATTAAATGAATTAAAAATTATTTTAATGGGAAGTGATGGTTGGTAGGTGACCCCAACCAACATATTTTTAATATTTTAGTTATTAATGGGAGTCATGGGGATGGACTCGAGGAAGGACTTTGAGGGAAAACATTAATGGGGGAAGATAAGGGTATTGATGGCAGTGGGGAGAGTCGGCAAAGGGGGGATAAGGTGGAGAAGAGGGGGAAAGAGAGGGGATCTTTTACCTTGGGGAGATTTTCGGGGAAGTTTGGATAACAGAGATAGAATTTTACAGAGCAGAGCTGAAAGGGGGTTCTTGTTGGAGAATTCACATAGGGATCTAGCTGGTTGACTTGTACTCGGTTTGGGCTCGGGGGTCCAAAGGGGTACCTTTGGAGTTGGGTGGTCGGCGAGACTTCTCCGGTTGGCAGGGTGGAAACTCAGTTTGGGCTAGTTGAGTTTCATAAGGTTGGGGAAGCTTTTGGTTGTAGGGTTACAACATAGCAAAGGAGCAAAAAAAAAAAGGGATCTACTAAGCTATTAAGAGGTATTTCTCCTAAAGGTATATTAATCAATTTATAACCATGTAAATCATTATTATCAAGTTATTGAAAAATTAAATTTATGTGATTTTGTACTGTCATATATTATATGTTGTTACACCTGCAAGATAGTAACTGTTAGAAACAACGAAATAGCACCTATAGTTATTCAAACCTGTAAATGTAAACTTTATGTTTATATAGACATGAAACTTAAACATAAACCACAAAACATAAACTGAAATTTGACACAGTATGTAAAGATACAAAAATGAGTAGTTCTATTGAAAAACTCAGAAAGAAACATAAAAACTAGGACAGGGTCCTATAATATCAAGCCTCAAACAATTACTAATAGCGAAGGTATGAGAAACAATTACATTAAACTTTAATCGCCAGGGGTGTAAGTATTAGTTCTTGACCAATGACCCTCCCAAGGAGTAAAAGCTTCAAAGTCTGCCTCATGTACTGGAAGTTTCCCCCACTCACAATAGCCTATGTGATATCCTAGGAATAGCAACTAAGGTTGCCACTTCACAGTCGACGGTCGGGCGAAACAGTTCTAAGTCTAAGACAACTCTAATAACCAGGTATTCTAGAAAAGTGATGTCACCCCGAGGACTTGTCACTTACATAGAATTTCGTGATGAGCTCATATCCCACTAAACAAGCAATATGGGGGGTACCACCCTTACTTATCCATATTGACCCTGTGCTTGACGCATGTGTTAGATACGCTTTTCGACAAGTGTTTTTTGCTACTAATGGATTTAAACTCTCAATAATCAATGCTAGTTTCAGAAGTTTTGTAGCCCATGAGTGTTAACTCTCCAAACCTAATCCAGGGAACTAGCCTAACCTTGTTAGTGATATGAAAATCAAATCTTGGCTAGTTTTAGATTAAGCGCCAATTTTAGGGGTACTTTGTTTAGTTTCAGGAGTGGAAGTGAAACTGGTGGTGTGTTGACTCAAAAATATGAACCAAACAATGCAATATGCTCACTACTCTACCTTTCAATTTGATGAATGCTCTAGACTAATGAAAAGTTAGAGGTTCATGTAGGTCTTTCAAACATGCAAGTTACAAAATAGAATTAAAAGAAAAACTTTTACATCACGCTTAAAACTCTTTTCAAATTTTTGAAATGTTCTGGTAGATTTTTTATATTTATGAACAGTTCTTCTGAAATATGGTTAATTCTCTTATTTCAAAAATCAATGTAAACCAAACAAATATCTCACTGAAAAATGAATCTAATTTTGTTACATGGGGGATCTTTGTTTCTTGTTTGCAGGGCCACCCGAAAGTGCAAGCAAAGAGGATATGTAGAGCCCTTTGAAGAATTATGAAGTAAATTTTACACGTCGGATCTACTTTCTCATTCACAAGATCGCTTGAAATCCCAAGTGAAGAGGATACGGTAGCTCGAGAACTGTATGCAAAATTTCAAATCTACTCTGTTACAAGTGAGATCCACTTTTTCATTCACAAGATCGCTCGAAAGCCTAAGTGAAGAGGATACAATGGCTCGAAAAGAAATTGCTTGAAAAATCAAATCCTAAACTATTACAAATGAGATCCACTTTCTTGTTCACAAGATATCTCGAAATCCCAAGTGAAGAGGATACGGTGGCTCAGACACAATGTATCGCAAGAAAATTGAGGACTAAAGCTACAACTTTCTCTATTTGTGCATGAAAAAAACGAAATATTGTAGATCCAAGACAAAATTTGACTAATTAAAGTTGTTTTTCCGGTTTTGGAGGGAATTTTTTTCTAAATTATCTCTATTTGTAATGTTCAATTTTTTGGTTTTTAATGCAAATATCTTTGTGAAATGTTTTAAAATGATCTTTTCATGTGTCATGACTGTGATTTGGTTTCTTGTTTCAGATTAGCAAGTGTATGGGATTCAAAAATTAATTCTTTAAACAACTATTTATGCCTTTTCAATTTTTATCATTTGCAAACTATTAATTGAATCAAAATTATTTAGGGATCAATCCTAATCTCATAAAATCAAGGATCTAAAGGCAAAATATGACCTCAAGCAATCAGATCTACAACAAATTATAAGAAAAATTTGATGCCAAATTAGGCCATCCTTAAGGTTTTTGGAGGGAAATTTAAAATTTAAATATTTCAAACCAAATCCTCCCAAAATTTTCCAAATCAGCGGTAAATCTTTCCTAAAATGTTTTTAATGTCATGTGAAGGTCTGCAAGCACAAAAATTATGCCTAAAGGTGGCCCTAAAATAGTAAAATCTCACAACTAGTTTTGACAATTTTTGCAAATTTGAACCAAAAAGCTTTTAAAATCTTTCAAAATATTCCAAATCTTAGCTACTTAGGGTCCATGTAAGGTTCAAAATCTAATCTAAGAGATTCCTAATCCAATCCAAGTAGAAAAAATCACAAAAAACGAGACAAAAGTGAGAAAACTAACTCCAAAAATCCATAACCCCCGGACTACGCATGTGCATAATGCAGAGCAGTGCAACTTTTTGAGGTTGACGCACTTTGTACACAGGCAAGGTGAGTCAGTGACGCACTTTGCTCACATACAAGGTGTGTCAGTGACGTACTTTGATCACAGACAGGATGTGCCACCCTAAGGATGGCGCTTTGTGTGCACAGACATGGTGTGTAAGCTTTTCAAGATCAAGAAACACAAAAAGTTGAGCCCAATTTTCAAGATTTTTGGTTGTTTTATTGTTGAATAAGGCCAGTTTAAGGATTTTAAGGGTCTTTAAACTTGGTATATAAGTCCTATAAGAGTTTTAAGGCAATATTTAATTAGATCTTTAAGGTTGAAACACCCAAATTTTGAAGAAATTTTCAAATTAAACCAAGCGGAGTCGCCAATCTGTTGATAGCAATAGTGGTAGGGATGTGTCTACACTAATTGCATCTTACTATGAACATTGTGAGATTCAATGGCAGAAATACATGCAATAATCATTCATTCTTTAGATAGTTATAAGTATTTTTCAAGAAAATAGAAGGGAGGAAGAGAGTAGAATACCTCTTGAAGCTAGCCATTTGAAGGAGATTCCCTTGCTTGAGTATTTTATAAGTACTCAAGGTACAACAAATAGAGAGAACTAGAACTCTCTGAGATTATTAAAAAATGTACCAAACTAAAATTTTCTTATAATAGGTTCATTGGTCTACATATGACCTTTAAAATCAAGCTTATGTAGATAAGTAACAAGAACTATGTTCCTTCTTAGAAGGATAATTAAATTTGACAGAAGTCCATAACTAACAAGCATAAAACCAAATAAAGAATCTTCCAACTAAAAGCTTAAATCACAGATGTTGATAGTTACCTATTCATCTAGCACTTCTTCAGTGACACTTTTCCCAATCGAGGAAAGTATACCCTCCTTAGATAAAGCATCTACAAAGGAGTTGTGCTCATAAAAAAGATGTGTAAAAGAGATGTGATCAAAGGAAGATTTGACTTCTCTTAAACATAGTTGGTGGAAGTCATTGTATGTTTTGAAGCTTAGTTGTTCATTCTTCCAAGAGATGACCAAATTTGAATCCCAAAATTGATTCAAACCTAGCTCCATATCCCATATTGGGTTAGTATTCAAATTATGTGTGTGTGTGTGTGTGGTGGGGGGATCTGTTGGTTCATGGAGGGTTGAGAGAGTGACAACTGTCTTTTTGTAAGTCTATACAGAATGGAAAATGGTTCTCTCCACAAAGTGTTCCATTTTTTATGGAGGATGAAGAGGAATTGCTTAACTATTCATTGGATTTGTTGGAAGGTATTGAGATCTGGGAGAAACTAGTTGTTCGATAGATGGAGAGTCCCAGGGTATCCACCTTCGAAATGGTAGGGGTTTTGGAGCAGTCGGGTTCTGATGGGATGCGATTTTTCGGTATATTCCTGCAGAGTGGTCTTGTGGTGGGGGTTTTGTTTCAAGTCTTTTTCTTCAACAGTCAAAGGTTTTTGTGAGGCCTTGATGGACTCAAGGATTTGACTTGTGGTGATTTTCTATGGTCGGGTCATCAATCCCTTTGTGTGGGAGTGAAAATCCAGAAGTGGGCTCTTCAGAGTGGTTTAGTGTGGGGGGGAATGTTCTTGCGGTTTCTGGAGAAGGCTATTTGTTTGGTGAGAAGGAAAGGATAAGATATTGGCACTAATTGGGACCGGGGAGAAATGCCTTGGACAAATATACTGCTTAGATGGGGGCTAGGGCTTGGAGGTGTATCAGTTCCCTCCCCTTCCTCCTCTATTTTCACATCACGCAGCTCATCCTCTTAAGGCTTTTTTCAATTCCATCGGTTTCATCATTACCTTGTTAGATCTATTTGACCACAATGGTGGGGGTTTAGTAAAGATCCCGGATGAAGGGAGACAAAGTGGGAGCCTAACAGGAATAGGCCTAGAAGTTGGGACTGCAGGTCCAAACACCCTGCAAAAATTGGCCTCTTCGCGAAGGAAGAACAAATGTGTGGCAAAAGGTAAGGCCATTACGATGGTGGTGGGTGTGAATGTTAAAGTTTCTCAGGCGGCGGAAATGGCAGATGTTGCGATTGTAGGGAGATCTCGGGGTCATCAATTCAAAGCACAAACACTAAGGGATTGGGCGGAGAAGATAAGGGTGAACAGTTTTGCCACCCTCCCTTTAGTTAAGGCATTGGCTTGGGGATGGTTTCTCTTAAAATTTTCCTCGAAGGATGATGTAGAGTGGGTCTTCCAGGGTGCTTGGAGTATAGACTCCACCTCGGTGCTGCTAAAGAAGTGGTACCCATTATTTGATGCAAACAAGGAGTGGATGGATGTACTGCAGATTTGGGTCCATCTCATGGGCTTACCTATTGAGTTTTGGAATGAGGAAAGTTTAAAGGATCTAAGAAATGTCATGGGAACTTTCCTGGAGGTGGATATGTCCTTTGAATCTATAGGGGAAATGTCTGTGGATTGGATTTTGGTATCCCTGAATTTAAGAGAAGGTTTGGCAGAGGAACTAGAATTCGTGATGGGGGACATCACCTACAGGCAGAAACTGGATTATGAGGGGATACCATTCCGTTGTCATAGATGTCATCAACATGGGCACAACATTATTCATTGTAAGGGGTCGTTCAGAAGGCAGATAAATTTGAGCAGTTTTTTCCCACTGGAAATTACAGAAAGAGGACGACTCCCCTGGAGCTTGCACCCTCAATATCAAAAGTGGGATGGGACAACGAAGAGATCGTGCAGAGTAGACAAACCTTTGTGAATGATGTAGTGACGAAGCAACATATTTTACCCTCATAATAAAAATTGGAAGAGATGGAGGATGATCAACAGGTTCATGTCTCAGTGGGATTTGCAGATTAGCATCTAGCAATAACTATTGAACGCAAGTCGGATCCTTTGCTGGTTATGCAAAACCTCCCTCCCCTATCTTTGAATTTTTTAGTAAACTCCTTTTCTCTACTTGGTCAAAATTGGTCAGATCCCCTAAAATTTATTTCATAACCTGGCACCTCCCCCTCTTCTATTACCTCATACCAGATGGGCATTTCTCTCGCTTATTGTAATCTTGAATCGAAAAGCCTCTCCTTTCCCTCACATTTAAAATCCCGGAACCTGAATCTTAAAGAGACTTGGAGGAAATCACTATCTTGTACCAACTTAGGAATCAACCTATCTCGGTTCTGTCAAATTTTGATTACAAGGGCTCGATGGGTTTGGGGAAAAATCCCATAACCCCTAGTAGTGGGAAGGGGCGAGGGAAAAAATCACACCTTGTGAGAACACAGGAGAGGGCTCTTGTGAACTTGATTTCTGAAAAAACAACTCTCCATCTATGGGGCACTTAGAGCAACGCATGCCCATGGTGGGGTTACTCCATGAAGCTTATTTCTTTCAATTGCTGAGGGGTGTCCAACTCCTCCAAAAAAATGGCTATGAAGCAAATGATGGAAGGAAATAATCTGGATATCATTCTACTGCAAGAAACGTTAGGGGATGGTGAAGTCATCGAAAAGTATTTGGAGGCTCTATTAAAATCATGGAAGTTCGTGGGTCTTGATGCGAGAGGTAGATTGAGAGGCCTAGATATTGGATGGAATCCACACTTTGTAATGTTGCAAAGCTTGTGGGGATTCAACTCTTGGTTGGGTATGGATTTCTGATCGACAGATCTTGGTAGATCATTCACGGTTCTCAATATCTATGGGTCGTATCAGGAGTGTTCCCCCTTCTGGGATTCCCTACTTATCAAACCTTTTATTTCAAGTGAATCGCTTATCATTGGGGGAGATCTAATTTTTTATATTGGTGCTACAGAAGTATGGGGTGTGAGGGATAGAATTGATTCATTAATGAATTTTTTGTTCATAAACTTAGTGAGGGTGGTTTGATCAATATTGAGCTAGTCAAATTAAATCCAACCTGGTGGAACAAAAGAATAAGGGAAGACATAATTGAAAAGAGACTGGACTATTTCCAGGTCTCTGAATGATTGATGGAAGGTCCCATAAAGATCAGGCAATGGGTTAGAACTATGGAGGAATCTGACCACATGACCATTTTCCTGGAAATGACGGGTGATAGGCGGAAGCCAAATAGTCATTTTAAGTTCAATGCAACATGGTTGAAAGATGAAAGCTTTTAGACTATAGCCAAAGAAAATTGGATCCCCATTGAACTAGGGGTTGACCATGCAGCAACAGTCCAATTTGTAGAGAATCTAAAACGAGTCAAAAAAGCCTCGAAGGAATGGCCACATGCCAAAAGAATGAGGGATGAAAAAGAGTTAAAAGATGTTGAAGGATCCCTACAAGACATTTATGACTCAGAAGGGGGGTTCCTCTCCATAATGAAAAGAATCACTAGTGACCTTGGAAGGGAAGAGGCAGAAGTTGCTTGATGAGAAAGAAGTAGCGCGGCAATTAAAGAATCGAACAATTTGGCTAGAGTGTGGATACGAAAGCACAAACTTTTTCCAAGGATTTGCCAAAGGTAGGAAAAGTGCCAATACTATTTGTAGCCTGGATGATTCAGAAGGCAATTATGTCTCTTCTTTTGATGGTTTGGAAATTATGTCTCTTCTTTTGAAGGAAGATGCTAGAGTATCAATAGTAGAGATAATAAGGATGGATTTATTCTTCCCCAACTTTGTAAATGAGGAAGACAACAGAGACCTTATGGAAGAAGTCTCAGAAGATGAGTTAAAAGAAGTTTTACATAGCTTCCAAAGGGATAAAAGTCCAGGACCGGATGGATGGTCTGTATAATTATTTACAGGCCTCTATAATATTTTGGGTTCAGATATTCTGAAGGTTGTCGAAGAATATCGCAAGGAAGGTTTCATGCACGCTCCTTTAAATACAAATTTTATTTCTCTCATACCGAAGACAAACAATCCCCTCGCCATGGAGGATTTTGTCCCAATATCATTATGTAATTGTATATACAAGGTGGTGGCGAAAGTGATTTCTAGAAGACTGGAGAAGATACTTTATACATAGGTCTCCAAATAATAGTTTAGCTTCCTTAAAGGTAGCCAAATTCACGAAGCCACTGGTGTGGCCTAAGAATAAATACACAACATCAAAACTAAAAAATTAAAAGGAGCTATCTTGAAGATTGACTTATCAAAGGCCTATGAGAGGGTGATATGGTCTTATCTTAAAATTTTGCTAACTCATCTTGGATTTGAAGTTTCCTTCATAAATTGGATTATGTGTTATGTTCAAATGGTATCCTTTGCGATACTTATAAATGGGGCGGCATCCCCTTTTTTCTTGCGAAAAGAGGATTGATACAAGGATGTCTATTATCCCCTATGCTTTTACTCCTTGTGGGAGAAGGACTTAGCAGGGCTTTGGAAGTGGCCAGAAGCAGGGGATAATTTCATGGAATTGCTATCACACATATGCTTAGGATTATGCATCCACTATTTGTAGATGATATCTTGATCTTCTGCAAATGATCTTCTTGGGGATGCACAAAAACTGGCATAAATCTTAGATATTTTTGGAAGAGAAACATGTATGGTTATAAATGATTGAAAGTCCTCTCTTCAGTTCAAGGTTTAGAGGCGGAAGTAATGAACTATTACAAAGTCTTGTTTCCTTATGAAGTAAAAAAATTTGACGAGGGGTTAAAATACATGGGATTCTAGTTAAAGCCAAATGATTATAAGAAACTAGACTAGATGTAGTTCATATCAAACTAGAAAACCGACTCAAAAGTTGGAGTTTCATATGGCTCTCCAGGGCGGGCAATATAATATGGGTAAAATCTGTCCTAGAAGTTATCCTGGTGTACTGGATGTCCCTTGCCTGGATACCAAAGGGCATTATTGAAAGGGATAGGAAAATCTGCTTAAGGTTTCTTGGGGCAAGCAGTCAGGAAAAGTATGTTATGTCATGGATAAACTGGAAGGCTCTTGCTATTCCAAAAGTATTAGGAGGATGGGGACTAAAGAATATATTTTTGTTCTCAAAGGATTTGGCTGCAAAAGTGGGATGGCAACTGATCTCTTTACAAAGTCTTTGGACAATAGTGGTCCTTCAGAAATACATTTATCAATAAATAGTTGAAGACTGGATAAGGAGCCCAATAAAAAGAAACAAAACATCTCTATTATATGGAAGGTGGTTCTTAACTCCTTTCATGTGATCAAAGAAGGTCTAGCTTGGTGTATTGCTAATGGCTCAAAGGTTTGGATTGGATATGATCCTTGTCCTGGAAGTGGGGGTAATCATCTTCTCCCACATGATCTGATACAATATCTTCATGCTCAGGGGATACACTTCCTTAATCAAATAGTGGACCCGGGTTCCACCTCCCTATAGTTTGGAATTGGGGGCACGCCACACTTATGTATGGAATAACTACCGCAGATCCCTCTGAAATGCACATATTCACATTACATGTAGGAATGATGAACTAATACGGGTAAATGCACCACATGGTAAGTACACACCAAAGTTGGGATATAGTCAACTGAGTATTGAGCTTCAAAGGGGAGGGTCACAATGTTGGTGGAAAGGCGTATGAAAACTAAAATGCCCCTTAAAAGCCCGCCTCTTCAAGTGGTGCATGATAAAAAACAAAGTACTGAACTAGGATATAATGAAAAAAAAGACAAAAGGAGAGACTTGGTTGATGCTCCTTGTGCAAGGATGACGATGAATATGTGCTACACCTTTTTATAAAATGTCCCTTCACAAAACAAATATGGTTGACTTCCTCAGGAAATTAAAACAAAAACTGCAGATGGGATGGGGATCGGATTGAAGATGCATGGAGTATATGGGCTCAAGATCCTGCAAACAATAGTATAAAATATCTTCCATTACTGGTCTACTGGGGGGTTTGGTTCGCTAGGAATTATGTTATTTTTCAAGATAAGACAACACTGCCTGATATTATTGCTGCTAAAAGCCTCAGTATATTATCCCATTTCCCACAAGAAAAAAGGTGTTAGTGCTATTCGCTTCATAATTGAGGAACATGTGAACCACTCAAAACCATGGGCATATTTTGATGGGGTTTCTCAAAATAGTTCATAGTCCCGCAAGGGGTGGGGGGGGTGCAATACTCAACTTATCAGATACACACAATTTCAAGTTAAAAATGGGGTTGTGTGTCGGCACAAATAATTATGCGGAGCTGATGTCTCTAAAACTATTGCTTCTATTTTCAAATTAAACGAATGTAAATCAACTTCGAGTTTACGAAGACTCTTAGATTATTATAAACTAGGCAAGAAAGAGTTAAAAATGTCATAATATCCTACTTGTTCCTCTACTTGAAGAAGTTTTTAGAATCATGGCCACTTTTTATACTCTCTCATTTCAACATGTCTACAAGGAACCAAATGTGGAAGTGGATCGGATTTCAAGGAAGGCATTCAAATAGCTCTAGGGTAGTGGATGATTGCCGAAAAAACAATAAATAACTTTTTGAATATTATCATTGGCCCTTTGTTGAGTTTCCTCAAGTGCCAAATCCAATACATAATTGATTTTCTAATTCATTACAGGTTGGTTCACTAAAGGAGGCTCTTCTTATGCTCGAAAACGTACAAGCACATTAATTTTGTCCTCGCGACTTGTATTAGCCTTTCTGGGAAGCATATGATACTTCCAGCTTTTGGTTTCAAAAAACTTTGGCATGGGCTGGTCAATACTTGTGTTATATTGCATAAATTTCCAACACCAACTATGGTGAAAAATCATCTTTTATTGATTGTTTGTGAAATTTCTATGGCCTTGATGCCATGCAAGAATTTTACAAGCCAAGGTCTAGAAACAAATTAGTCCTCACAAAGAATTTACACGGAGTTTAACATAAAATAGAATACATGTTGAAACATATATACATGAGATAGAACACAATTGATGTAAACTCCATTGTTATTATTATTCAGTAAGATGTGTACAATATATAGTACATCTCAAGAGAGAAATTCGTGAGTCGTAGGAGGCAGTTGGGTAGCTCACATTAATGCTAGGCTTAGTGGAGTAATTCTCCCAATCTATGACATTGTGCCAAGTGTGACTCCTAAATTGGGCCATAATGAGGTCCAATGAACCTATGATGACCATGAGGACATTAGGCAAGTCAATTAATGTGGATGGAATCATTATGAGGGCGAATTAGGTGGTTTAGGGCTTTGGTAGTGGCCATTAATGAGCAATTTGACCAATTCTATTGCATTAGCACCCTTGGTCCAACCTTATCCTATAAAACAGGGAACATGGGCACCTCCCTCATTAAATGCATTAAGCAGGGCACCTTTGACTCCCCATATTAAGGAAATAGGGCGCACTTGTGGACAAACTTGGCTATAATGACAAATCACTAGTCTAAGATGTGGACAAACCCCCTAGACTAGGCACTATGAATCCAAACCATGGAACAACTTACACTAAACACTTGGAACCTTATGCAAGGATTATTAACCAAGGTCTAGATGGGAATTATGTTCCAACATTGTTTGTATTGTTTTTGTTTTTCATGATATGCTTTGTTGTCATGTTCATGTCAGAACATACCTTATACTCTTTTTGGAAATTGTTTTGGGCTTGTTGGCATTAAGATACATGGAGACATGTATTTACATAGAATGTAAATTTATTTTCTCTTCGGATGAAATAAAATCTACACTTCTTTTTTTGAGGAAAAAATTTATATATATATATATATATTCTCATCTTTATAGAGGTGGATGATAGAGTGTATCAATGAATATATAAATGCATACACACAAACATACCTACCTTTAATGCCTAATACCCACTTTCTTGGGGTGAAGGTGGATGTTTGTGTGTTTCGGGATTGAAGGTGGATGCATGTGTGTTTTGGGGAGTGAAGGTGTGCATGAAACATGTCACACACATTTTCTTCCCTAACGCATACCTTTAGCCTTCAAAACTACACCTCCACCTCCATGATGAACCACACACATTTTCAACCCCCGAAACACATACACACACTCACCTTCACCTTCTAGAGGGTGGGTGGTGGGGGCTGAAGTTAAGTGTGTTTGTGTGCATGTGTGTGTATTGACCCACACACTTCATACCTAGAACACACACACACCTTCCCTTGCTACACATACAATGTGAAACACAAACCTTCAACCTCGCAAAAAACATTCATCATCCACACACTTTATGCCCAAAACAGATACATGTACATACACACAAACATACACCTTCCCTTGATACACACACAATGTGAAACACAAACCTTCAACCTTGCAAAAAACATTAAATGAAGGTGAACGTGTGTGTTTCAAGGTGACATGTTCCATGTGCAGTGGTTAAGTGTGTGTGTGTGTGTGTTTTAGGGGTGAAGGTCTGTGTATGGTGGGAGGTGAGGGTAGGTGTGTTTGTGTACGTGTGTATGCATTCACCGACACATCCTATCATCCACACACCTACACCCCCTAAACACATACACACACTCAACTTCACTAGATATACACAACTTCACCTTCGAAACACATATCATGTAATGGTGAATGCGTGTGTTCCAAAATGACATGTGTGTATGTATCACGTGAAAATGAGTATGTATGTATTCTATAAATTAAATAAAATGAACATGTGTATGTTATAAGATGTGTGTGTGATAGAAATAAATATCTATACTTGAAAGATAAAAAAATGTATAGCCAATAAAGACCAATGTATATATTGATTTTTACACCGATAGGTGTTTTTATTTTAGAATTGGGGGTGGACTAGAGCCTATGCTTTTCCTAGATTGCACGAGGATGAAACAAGTGTACTATTAAGATTGATTTTATGGCAGTCATTAGAAATTCGAAATAAACAATTATAAAAAAAATAATATAAAAAATAACTGCTAGTTATGATGGATAATTGGTAACTGGTGCAGAAAAAGTAACTTATTTGTGGTACTTAGGTTGTGACCCCATCCTAGCCACAAGTTAAGTGGCTGTGCTACTTTAGAATTTGGGGTGGACTAGCACCTATGTTTTTCTTAGATTGCACGACAATGAGACAAGTGTATTGTCCAGATTGATTTTATGGTAGTCGTTCCAATTTGAAATAAACAATTATAAAAAAAAGAATATAAAAAATAATTGATAGCTGATGCATAGATAACAAGCAGTTCGTGGCAGACAACTCGTTTAACTAGAAGAAGACGATTGATAACATGTAGTTGAGGCATAGACAACATGTGATTACAAGTGCGCATGGACAACTCATTTAACTAAAAGAAGACGAGTGATAACATGATGCTATGGTATAGACAATAGGCGATGATAACTTGTTCACAGTGGTTAACATGTAGCCTATCAATGCTCATTAACCACAAGTTAAGTAGATATATATAATAATAATAATAAAAATAAAATTATGTGTCATATTTTATCTTGAAAATATATATTATATGGAGAAAAGTGTGTGTCGAACATACATTCACTTCCCCCAAACACAAGTCCAAGATGGACCTTAATAGCATTTAAGGAATCTGAAATTAAAATAAATTTATCTCTCTCCCGCCCAAAAATAGCCATGATCATATTGAAGAGTCAAACGAAATTATATATCTATGTTTTTAAATTAAAGAGCCCGCATGCTGCAATTGTTCTCGTGATATCTTGTTTGGTACGCTCTCGTGATATCTTGTTTGGCACGCTCCCGCCACATTTCAATTTTAAACCCAAAACAATTCGAGGAGGACAAAAGACCCGGAATCGGGCGCCACATTCTTTAATTTCAAATTTGAATCCCCCATTTACTCACCGCCCTCCGATTCAAACAGAGACAAACCATCGATCAGAGTCCGCAATGAATATATAGATCCCGTTGTGCAAGCAACTAATGTACCAAATCAGCCCAAGTAGTCCTCATTTCGGCAGGTTTATCCTCCATTTCAGAGGCCTCAGTCCCGTTTTCGCATCTGGGCACTTGGTTATCTCTCTAATCTCGCCAAAACAAGGTAAGGTTCGATCCTTTGCAGCCTTCTTTGAATCTCATTTGACAAATATTGTACTCTCAGTACATAAACTATGTGCTTCTGTTCTGAATAATTTTTTACCAGTCTTTTCGTTTCAGGCGAACAATGGTGGTTATTGCCGAAGAGCCTCTTTTGGCAGAGAACCCACAGAGGTTTTGTATGTTTCCGATCAAGTATCCTCAGATATGGGAAATGTATAAGAAAGCAGAGGCTAGTTTTTGGACTGGTAAGGATTTAAAAATAATCAATGCAGCATGTGTGTTTCTGTATGTAGGTAAGTATTAAGGGATTGCTGTGATTTTGCAGCCGAGGAAGCTGATCTGTCACAAGATCTTCCTCACTGGGAAAGGTTAAGCTCTGATGAAAAGCACTTCATTAGTCATATTTTGGCTTTCTTTGCGGCTTCTGATGGGATTGTTTTGGAGAACTTGGCTGGCCGTTTCATGAAAGAAGTTCAAGTCCCCGAGGTGCCTGTTCAAATTTTAGGATGTTTATTTAATTTGTTCTATTTATAACTGGCTCCGGTTTTGCAAGGCAGGGATTGACCAACTTGATATAATTGATGTATTAATAAAGTTTTGTGATGGCTTGTAGGCGCGTGCATTTTATGGGTTCCAGATTGCAATTGAAAATATTCATTCAGGTCTTCGCCTTGTTCTTGATCTGCCGGTCTTTTACAACTTAATTTGTTGATTGCATTCTCTTGTTAGGTGTGGTCTTATGATGCGTTTTTTCATTGAATTATATGCAGAAATGTACAGTCTTTTGTTAGAGACCTACATCAAGGACTCTAAAGAGAAGGATCACTTGTTTCGTGCAATCGAAACTGTTCCCTGTGTAGCCAAGAAAGCAAATTGGTCCCTTCGTTGGATCGATAGGTAGCAAACACTTACTCAATTTAAAACAAGGTCTACATGTTCAGGTTCTGGATCTTAGATTTTAACTGGAAAGCTTCCTTTGTATTATTTATAACAGTCTGTCAGCATTTTGCAGCTCTGAAAGTTTTGCTGAAAGGATTCTTGCGTTTGCTTGCGTAGAGGGTATTTTTTTCTCTGGCAGGTTTGCTCTTTTATTTCCTCTGTAGTTGATTTCTCCTTCATACTCTGTTCATATTTTGATTTTTTTTTAAAATTATTTATTCGTTTTCTCTTGTTGTGGATGTTTGTTTTGTAGCTTTTGCTCAATCTTTTGGCTGAAGAAAAGGGGTCTAATGCCCGGTCTAACCTTCTCAAATGAGCTCATTTCAAGGGATGAAGGCCTTCACTGTGACTTTGCCTGCTTGCTGTACAGGTGTGTTGATTAGTCTGGGATTTGTATTTTTAGATTTGATTGAAATTTTGGTTTTACTCCTTTTTTGAAATATCTAGATTAATTATTATTATTATTTTGCTGGCAGCTTGTTAAATCACAAGCTTAGTGAAGAAAGAGTGAAGGAGATAGTGTGTGATGCTGTTGAGATTGAAAGAGAGTTTGTTTGTGATGCTCTCCCGTGTGATCTCATTGGGATGAATGCTAAACTCATGAGTCAATATATTGACTTTGTTGCTGATAGATTGTTGGTAAGTCATTGTTAGGGATATGCTTGGTATTTTTTATTTTTGTAAATGCATATGGTGTAATGTTTTATAAATTTAATTGGAAAATCTCTCTACTGGCAATTCAGGTTGCATTGGGATATAGCAAAGTGTATAATGTACAAAATCCATTTGATTGGATGGAGTTGATCTCTCTTCAGTGAGTATTTAGGTTTTTATTGTTGATTACTGTTTCCTTACCCATGTATTTACTTGGAAATTTGTAATTTTAATTGGGCTCTTTTCATTGAATTTGCAGAGGGAAAACTAATTTCTTTGAGAAAAGAGTTGGAGAATACCAGAAGGCCTCTGTTATGTCTGGTTTGGACAACATGGAAGGAAACCATGTATTTAGTATCCATGAAGACTTTTGAAACTTTGTATTGATTACTTAGCTTGGTTGATTCATGGAGCACAAGGATTGACCATCGTGCTTGTATAAAGAGTTTCGTGGAGATATGGTCTTTTGGGTGGTCCTTTTCTGTGGCTTTTCCCGGGCCAGTTAGCCGGCCCAGTTAGTTATAAGTTAGATTGTGGTGGGAGCTTGGCTCAAATGTTCTGTAGGACTTTGGTCTTAGAATTGATGACTCATTACAGTGATAGTATTGTATAGTTTGCTTTGATTCAAATCTATTGAATAACAAGTAACCTGTTTGTTCTTGGGTTGGGTGAAAAAAAGTGTAGAAAATGAGTTTTTAATAACATTTGAAGTTAAAAAAAAAACAATTTTTTTTCTTCTTTCCATTGTATTGATTATTTAGTATGAATTATTCCAAGATAGTTAAGATGGCTTTTTTGATTGTACAATAATTTTTGTAGAGAATTTTTTAACAACATTTAAGGTTTCAAAATCAATTCTCAGTTTTCAAATTACATCCAAAAGTATTGTTCTAATAGACATTGAAAAAATTATACAATGGTTTTTTACAGTCTTTTTCTCAACTATGGAATGTTTTCCAAATATTCTGAGCATGTTAGAAAACATCTTTGCTTATAAATTTCAAAAACTAAAAAAATCTACTGATTCTTCATTTTGAATAATGTCAAAATTTATATCTTATTATTATTATTTATTCAAGTTTTAATTTATCTAAAAAGTATTATTTTTGTTATAGATTAAATGAAAATTACATTGTTTATTGTTTATATATGTTTTTATTTTTGTTATAGATTAAATGAAAATTATATTGTTTATGTATGCTTTTGTTAATTTAAAAGATAATGTATTGGTTTGAAGATAGCTTGTGATTAAAGGATAATGTATTGGTTTGAAGATAGCTTATGATTAAAGGATAATGTATTGGTTTGAAGATAGCTTTTATGGACTTCATACTTGCAAAAAAAACTGTTCCTTTATGCAATCTCCTCACATTTCTCTTTGTGCATCAAAATAAATAGATATTTTTAATTTTGTATAATTAATAGACTAATAGCCAAAATATCATAAGCCTACCTTTAAAACTCTTTGAAAGACATTGGCTAATAACAGGCTCAACAACAATAAATTATAACTTGTCTTGTTTCAAATGTTTTTAATATTAATTAAAAACTATAAGAATGGCTAATAAAGTAGTCCTATATAATCTCCTCTATTAATGGCTAATAAAGTAGTCTTATATAATCTCCTCTATTAGTAGAATGCCTATATGAACTTGTGTTTTTTTGGACAAAACATTAGTTAAAAAACTAGAAGAATGGTCAATAGAATACCTTATACAGTTAAAAAAAACTAGAAAAATGACCAATAGAATAGCTTATCTAATCTTTTAGTGAGATACTTTGGGAACTTGTTTCATTGGACAAAGTATTAGATAAAAAATTTGTGGAAATAGCTTTTACAGACCTGCAAGAAAAACCTCCATGTAGTTCCTTTACATTCCTCTTTATATATCAAAATAAATAGACCATTTTTTTATCAGCAAAAATGCTAAGCCTATCCTTAACTTTTAAAAAAGACACTTCAAAGCTTTTTAAAAGAGACATCATGAATAATAGACTCAACAAACAAACACAACTTGTCCGGTTCCCATGGTTCTTAATATGAATTAAAAACTTAGAAGAATGGCTAATAGAGTAATCCTATTTATGGGATGTCTATGTGAACTCGTGCCTCTTTGGGCAAAGCATTATTAAAAAAACTAGAAGAATGGCCAATGGAATAACCTATCTAATCTCCTCTTGTAGTGGGATATCTATGGGAACTTGTGCCTCTTTGGGCAGCGTATAAAAATTAGTGGAAAAGTTAAAAGAATGGCTAATAGAGTAGTCCTATCTAATCCACTTGTAGTGGAATGCCTATATGAACTTGTGCCTCTTGGGACAATGCATCAGTTGGGACAATGCATCACTTGAAAAACTAGAAGAATGGCTACTAGAATAGCTTATCTAATTAGTTGAAAAACTAGAAGAATGGTCAATAGAATAACTTATCCAATCTCGAATTGTGTTTATTTGGACAAACTATTTCTAAAACAATTAGAAGAATGGTGTTTATTTGGACAAACTATTTCTAAAACAATTAGAAGAATGGATGGCCACTAGAATAGCTTATCTAATCAGTTGAAAAACTAGAAGAAAGGCCAATAGAATAGCTTCTCTAATCTCGAATTGTGTTTATTTGGACAAACTATTTCTAAAACAATTAGAAGAATGGCTAATAGAGTAGCCTTATGGGAACCTGTACCTCTTTTGACAAAGCATCAGCTGGAACTTGTGCCTATTTGGACAAAGTATTAATAAAACAATTAGAAGAATGGCTAATAAAGTAGCTTTATCTAATCTCCTTTAGTGGAATACTTATGGAAATTTGAACCTCTTCTGACAAAGCATCAGCTTTCTCACGTTTGAAAGTTCAGTTTTCACTGAAATTTATCATTTCATTTAGATGAACACCAATAGGCTTGAGAGTTATAATGGACAGCTAGATAATACTTATCCAATTATCATGTTAGAGTGTCCAAAGATGTGAGTCTGCCTTAGGTCTTTTTAGCACATTCTAATAACAAATTTGTGAGAGCAATAGGTTTTGTATACTTGTCTGATTCTCTCCCAAACCAGCTTTGCATTTGAATTTATGTTTTTGATGGATATACAACTCAATTATTATTGAAGTCTAGGTCCGCTTTCCTATCTCCATAAAAAAATTTCATGCTTGGATCTTGTCAATTTTCAAAGGCTCTAATTTATCTTGGAGTGTGTTTTTAAATATTGTTAAATAATGACTTGACTGTGCTTTTAATTATTAAATGGGAAGGATTCAATCTGTGTTATTTTTGAAAACTATATATAAAGCTTATTTTGAGTTCCTCGCAAGCTAGGTACCTTTTCAAATCAATTCAAATAAGCCAAGGCCTTGAAATCTGAGTTTCTTTTTGTTACACCATACTTCAAAACATTTTTCCATTATTCCACTTGCCCATACATTTTTAATACCTGTTATCTACAACTTCGAACCATATTTTTTATGCAAAATAACACAGTGACAAGTGAGATTGTTTCTTCCTCCCTATAGTATATTAATTCTCGGTCCTTGTCCAGTTCTCTGTTGTAAGATTTTCCATGTTAGTGCACAGTTTTTTATTATCATTCTCGATTTTATATTTATATTATAAACATAATTCTTGATTTTATACTTATATTATAAACATAATTTTAAACCCAAGCATACTAAATGTTTTAAGTTTTTTTTCTTCTCGAAAATCCTCGTCTTACCTGACTCCTGAGTAAATAGTCTACATAAGCATTTCACATAATTACAATTTCCCCTTTCAGACCAAAAGAATCTGCGTTTATCCATCCTTGTTGCCACAAACAAGTTGTTGCTTTATCAACCACCTTCTCAAATATATATATTCTTTTCTTGTGCATTATTTCTATAATATCTATAGGTAGTTTTACTAGCTTTTTGCATCCTAATCAAGGATCCACCCCTAATTTAACTTCGTTTCTTGCTCTCTAGGCTAACTATTGCTGAGAAGTGTTTTTTGTCTTAGGTTGGTGAAATGTGCCAGGCTTGTAATGCATTTTGGTTAAAAATATTTAATCAATAAACAAATATAGTATAGATTAAAAATTAAATAAAAAAAAATATATATTAAATTTCATAAATATAAATATAATTATTAAATGGATCCATATTAAATTTTATAACATAAATGAAAATAATATAATTTCTCTTCTTGTATCTTGACTTAATATAATATTTCACAAAACTAAATAATGTAATGTTCCATATTTTGTCATTTGGTAATTAAAACTCTAATGTGAATTAGTTTAGTATTTTTATTGCTTATTATCTATTGGATTTAGTTAGATTGATTAAGATTCTTATTATGTGAACATATGAACTCCCTAAATGTGTGGATAGTAAATGGTCTTGTTTTATTAATGATAATGAATATATTATTTCATTTGAACATGCAAATTGAATGTGGAATATCGATATGTGAATGTCATTTCAGTTTGTATTTTAAATATAGAACAAATACAATATATATTGCAAAGGAATTTACATTATTATTTAAATGCCATTTTAGTGATATAGATTATCACTATCCTACATGTTGATTGGCTATGATATAATTATATTTTTAAAGCGTCAAGGGGCACAAGATGTTTGGGACATATCGGCATAGATCCATCTTAAACCCGTATCTATCAAGCACCAAGAGGGATCCAATTTCTTGAGGTGTATTTCTTTTTTTTAAATTTAAACTCAAAAAATTTGATCTCTCTTGATTGATAGATCCGGGTTTAAGTTTTAAGTTTTTATTTTATAAACGAACATCTATTTTTTAATTACTTTTCATAATATTTTATTTTATGAACCAACTTGGATGTTTTAAAAATATTTTCCATAATTTTTTATTTTATGAGCCAACATGAATTTTTTAAATTATTTTTTAACTATTTTGTTAGTAACAAACATTACATCACAAACGTTACAACATCTCCCCATACTTACTTTACTTTACATTACTTCTTCTTACTTTAATGTTACAACATCTTCCCCATACTTACTTTACTTTACTTTACCTCTTTTTACTTTAATGTTACAAACATTATTAATGTTACATCACGTTACAAGATCTCTCCCATAATATTCACTATCACTATTATTTTTGGCCTACATGTTACTAACGTTACTATCACTATCACATCACATCACTATCACTATCACTATCACTATTATTTTTTGCCCCGTTATAACATTAGTTTTTTTTCAACCGAAAAAAACGTACTATTGCTATTCCTTGAATCAAATAGTACAAAGATTTTCACCTTTTTGAAAAAAGGTATATTCATCATGTTCAAGACAGTATGTCCAAAGGACCCCATACTACCATCATCAAAAGATTGTCCATGATAGACTATACAAAACTGAATAGACTATGACATATTACAAAAAGTAAACTGTTCAACAATAAACCTTGACTTCGAACTTTTTAAAAGAAAAAGACTTCGCCACTTTCCAGCAAGCTGGAATCCATCCATTCCTCCCAAACAAGAAATCCTTCAGAGCCCAAAAGAGCTTGCTTTGATAAGCAATCAGCCTGTCCATTGTGTTCTCGGAAGATGTGGGAAAAGGAGATGAGTTCCTGCAAATCGATCTCCTCTCTAACACGCCTACACCAATGGGAAAGAGCTAAAACATTTAAATCAAAATCTTTAGCTGCCCATTTGATAGTAACACGCGAATCTCCAAAGACCTTAATATTTACCAACCCAAAGATGTTTGCACATTTCAGAACACACCACAGAGCTAATAGCTCTGCTTTCATATTACTACCATTACCACAATTGATACGGAGAGTGAAATAATGGCCCTCATTCAAATAAATAACACCACTAGCAACACAAAAACCGTGCTGTGCAGCCCCATCAAAAAATAGAATGGGCTGATCCACAATAAAAGTAAACTGACCAATCCTCCTCTCCACCACGTTTTTGGTAACAGCAGTATAATGTTGAGCTAAATTTAAGACAATAAGCCCACAAGCCGCAACATCAGGCAATTTATCTTGAAAGGTAACCAAATTCCGAAAGTACCAAAGGGCCCATGATATAAGAATAGGAACCTGTAATGTCTCGTTTGAAGAACGAAACCAGCTCAGCAGAGACTTACCAAAATCACCATCTTCCCATACCTTTGTGATTGACAACTTCGAACAACAAAAATCCCAAACTTTTTTACCAAAGGAGCAAAAAACAAACAGATGATTGATAGATTCAGAATCTTCCTTACATAAGATACACCAATTTGGACCACACCAACCATGCTTTGAAAGATTGTCCCAAGATTTCAAGGTTCCTTGTAAAGCATGCCATAAAAAACACTTGTGCTTTAAAGCAAGATTCCACTTCCAAATCTGTTTATACCACCAGTTCTGAGGAAAAAAATACTTCTCTTGCATAATTCTGTCATAGGCTGATTTGGCAGTTACTATTCCAGATTTTACATTCCCATTCCACACCAGCCTATCTTCTTGATCGGATAGAGAACATCCAGCCGAACAAAGAGCACTGACATAGATATCCCAAGTGATTGCATCCTCACCATCCAACCCCAAATCATTGGATTTTAACCAATAAGAATGACCAGAAAAATTCCTGATACTATTTAAAGATGTCAACCCATATATTTTTACGTAATCCAGGATTTTGTTTGAAAGACGAACAGAACCATCAATACCCAATATATTATCTTTTCCCATCCTGATGGCTTTACCATTTCCCACCTGCCACTTCAAGTCTCCAATGATCCATCCAGAAACCTTAAGAAGCCCACGCCATAACGGAGAGCAGCCAAAACTCGAAGGCATATGCAATCTGATCCATTCAACCAAATTCATGTTTATATACTTCGCAAAAGCAATCTTGGACCAAAGATTTTGTTTAAAAAGACACCGCCATAAGCTTTTTGTTCTAAGAGCCACACTGAAAGATTTTAAATCCTTAATCCCCCAACCACCAAATCTTTCAGGCCTGGAGACTGATTCCCACCCAGTCATTACCAAAGAGGCCCGATCTTTCCCACCGGTCCAAAAAAAATTGAAAATCAATTTCCTGATGACATTTAAAACGTAGGCAGGGATCTTGAGAAGGGACATCCAATATACAGGAATCCCCAAAAGAACCGCTTTGATCAGAGTAAGCTTTCCTCCCACAGAGAGCATTCTATATGTCCAATGAGAGATACGAGCTTCAACTTTCCGAATGAGCCACCACCAATCCTTGATCTGATAGTTGTTAGGTCTCAAGAAAAAACCTAAATATTTAAGCCCTTCATCTAAAGGATGACAGATATAAGGCAAAATAGTAGAAATTTCCTTTCTTCTATCGGAATCCACATTATAATAATAGAAGCTTGACTTTGCAGAACTTACCTTCATCCCAGAAACACGACAGAAGTAATTCAAGATGTTCCTAAAGACCCCCCATTCATCCGCAGTAGCCAAACCCGCAAGCAACACATCATCTACAAAAATCAGATGAGATAAAACACAACCAATCCCCAATTCAATGCCCTTGTTTAAACCATCCTGCTTGGCAAAGTTTAGCATCCTGCTAAGAGCATCGATAATCAAAAGGAACAATAATGGGGATAAAGGACATCCTTGCCCGATTCCCCTTGAACACTGAAAAAAAGTTGTAGGCGAACCATTTATCAAGATAGCAATGCTAGCCGTAGAGACACATGACATGATCCAATTAAGGACAAGAGGAGGAACCCCAATTTGGATCAATATAAGTCTTAAGAAAGTCCAATTCACCCGATCAAATGCCTTCTCTAGATCTAATTTTAGAAGCATTGCACTGAATTTACGACTTTTAATGGAGTGAAGAAGTTCCTGAGATGCCCCAATGGCATCATGAATTTGCCTATTATGCAGAAAACCAAACTGTTCATCAGTAATATGATCTGTGAGAGCCGATTTAATTATTTGAGCAATAATTTTGGAAACTAACTTGTAAGCCAGGTTACAAAGGGCTATAGGCTTATAATCTCCAAAATTTGCAGGTTTGCCCTTTTTTGGTATCAGCGTAACAAAGGTAGAATTTAAAGCACCAGAAGAGAATCTCTGCAACCTTGTATATTCCACCATACTCAAAATCTCAGGCCCCATAATCTCAAAGAAATGAATATAAATCTCCACAGGCCAACCGTCGGGGCCAGGGATTTTTTCACTAGCAAAAAGATGCAAAGTATTCTCCACCTCCTCAAGAGTAACCTCCCTACCAAGAGCTTCTGCATCATCATCATTAAAGAATCTCTCATAAGTTCCTGAGATGCCCCAATGGCATCATGAATTTGCCTATTATGCAGAAAACCAAACTGTTCATCAGTAATATGATCTGAGAGAGCCGATTTAATTCTTTGAGCAATAATTTTGGAAACTAACTTGTAAGCCAGGTTACAAAGGGCTATAGGCCTATAATCTCCAAAATTTGTAGGTTTGCCCTTTTTTGGTATCAGTGTAACAAAGGTAGAATTTAAAGCACCAGAAGAGAATCCCTGCAACCTTGTATATTCCACCATACTCAAATCTCAGGCCCCATAATCTCAAAGAAATGAATATAAATCTCCACAGGCCAACCGTCGGGGTCAGGGCTTTTTTCACTAGCAAAAAGATGCAAAGTATTCTCCACCTCCTCAAGAGTAACCTCCCTACCAAGAGCTTCTGCATCATCATCATTTAAGAATCTCTCATAATATTAGTTACATGATCTATCATAATATTCACTATCACTATCACTATTATTTTTTTACGCATTGTTATAACGTTATTACCGTTATATCACGTTACAGGATCTCTCCCATACTGGGCTGTAAAGCGCCTCTCACCGCAAAGAGGATAATGAAGTGATATCAATTTTTTATGATTTAATTGTTAAGTTGCCAAGAAACTTGAGTACATGGATGGGACACCACTTTTTGAAATAGGGGACTTGGGTACGTCGGGGGTACTATATATATATTTAAATTTTTATGATTATAAAATTTTAAATTATAATATATATGAAATTTAAATAATTTTCATTTCATGTGCATTCATATGAATCCAAACCATTATACACAAATATGCAAAGTTTCTCATGTATATGGCAATGATGCATACATACATAAACAAAGAAACTAAATGACCTATAGAGTCCAAAAAACTTCATGCTACAACAAATAATTACATATCAAAATCCTTGCCTATATTGGGATCCTATTCATCAATAGCACCTTGTGCCCCCTCCTCTAGGCTCTAGCCCTTGCCTCTGCCTTGAATCTTGAAGTTGGTCCTCCAAGGACAATAGTCAACATCCTATAGTTTTGATGAAACTTTCTAATCCAAGTGTTAATATAAGGTAGGAAAAGCTTCCCATGCTTAGTAAGTGATTTTGCTTGAGTGAAGGGTACATTTTTGTTAAGGTCATCACAGAGGAATTCAACAATAAGCACCACCGACATCAACATACACATAGAGGTTGATGTGCTTGATTAGATGCCAATCCCATACTCTCATACATGATAGAATCTAATGGAAATGTTGCAATCCTAAAATCTTGAAAAATTGTTAAGTCTATTGTCTGAATGGGATCTAAAATTCTACTTTTTGTATATGAAGCCCAATGAGGTTGCAATCACTCTCCAACATCCTTGAAAAAGTAAAAGTGATATTAAAGTTAATTCAAGAATTTAATATTACCATTAAATAATATTATTGACTTTAATGTCACTTGTATAAAATTGGTTGGGCTCATATGAAATTGGTCTCTAGGTGTCCCCAAAACAGGGGTACCCCGTACAAAATTGGTCCTTGGGTGTCCCTAGGCATCCCCAAAATAGGGGTACCCCATCCCCTTTGCAATCAATGTCCCTTGAATCCATGACAAATGTCTTGGGTACTTCGGCCAAGTTTTAGATATGGTAGGGCATGTCGGGGTACGTCCCTAGGCGTCCCCAAAATAGGGTACCTCATCCCCTTTCCAATCAACGTCCCTTGAATCCGTGACAAATGTCTTGGGTACTTCGGCCAAGTTTTAGATATGGTAGGGCATGTCAGGGTACATGAGTATGGGTATCCAACACGAGTATGCGTACCCTACCCCCAGGTATGGGTACCCATGCTATTTAGTTTAATTGTGAATTCCAATATTTTTATGACTTACGGGTGAGTGAGTTTTGGCAAGAACCTCTACTTGCCAAAAACGACTGTTTGATGATGTGACTCTAAGAATAGTGATTGCACGGTATGGTTGATGAAGGGTGTTGACTGTAGTAATATCAAGAGGGGTGGAGGCATTTCCCACCATTTATCCTTTGAAACTTGGAGTTGTGGGAGGGCTGTGTTTAGCCATGCTCCTCAAGGTGTATGGTGATGCTAGCAATTGCTTGTTGGAAAAGCTTGATTGATGTAGTTGACATTTCCACTTATAGGTTCTATTTGTGATTAGCTCGATATAGTTAACTCCACAACATATTTTAACCAAGAATGAGATGGACAGGTTAGATGATTAAAGTAGTGGTAACTAGTTAGTTGACAATTTATGAGATGGATGAGACCACCTTTTTGATATTCTTCGATATGCTTATTTGGTTAATTACGTTGTACGCGTTTTCACAATGAGAAACTCTTTCTCGCCATTGTATCAAGATTCCTTGTCTGTCAGTTCATGGAAAACTGCCACGTCCATCTCCCAGCTTCGAGATTCTTCATCGTCCATCGTCTGTCTGCATGTCACTTCACATGGTAAGCTCTTCTCCTTGGCTGCTCTAACTTGTTACAGTAGTGGCATTTATTCATAGGGTACGGTCTTCTGGTCGGTCGCGATAATGGCATTTATTAATGCGGTGAGGTCCTCTTGGCTGCTGTAACTTGTTACAGTAGTGGCATTTATTCATAGGGTATGGTCTTCTGGTCGGTCGCGATAATGGCATTTATTAATGCGGCGAGGTCTTCTTGTGGGTTCCTTTGCTGCTGTAACAGCAGTGACATTTACTCCCTTTCACAATAGTGGCATTTATTGACAGGGTAAGGTCTTCTTGTCGGCCGCGGTAATGACATTTATTAACGCGGTGAGGTCTTCTCGGGCGAGCCTTATCGAATAGACAGAAATTCATTTAAGGCGAGCATGCCAACTCCATGCATCACCATATGCCATCCTCCCATATCCGCTTCCATGCCATGGTCCATGATTTCCCGGCCACCGGAATAAGACTCGCCTTCAACCACACCCAACGCGCTACGCAGGCCGTCACGCTTAGCTGTAGCTATCAATTCATGTTTAATGCAACTTTGGTAGCGAGGCAAATTTAAATTTGAATTTTGAATTTCAAGACGGGAGGCAAATTTAAATTTGAATTCTGAATTTCAAGACGGGAGGAAAATTTAAATTTGAATTATGGCAGTGCATAAGGCTCACCCCGTTCTGATGCTCTGCTTCTTCTATCCAGTCAAAACCCCCTGCGATCCAATTAACCCCCTCTTTATTTACATCATATATTTTACGCTGCGTGTTTTTCATCTATGCTCTGACTGCTCTTCATATTCATACTCTGTTCTGCTTGCTTAATGAAACTTTGTTTTCTCGGTCGCTTTTATTTTGATATTGTGCTTTGCAATAGCCATGGCCGCCTTGGATCTTGCGATTGGAACTGCCGGCAACACCATAAGTAGTACGATAACCAGCGTGATTATTAATCCACTTATCCAACAAATAGATGATGCAATTCATTTGGATGAAAACAGAAAGTTGGCACCTCATCTATATGTATAATTATCAGGAAATTGTAGTAAGTAGGTAGCAGAATCGATCGTTGAACACGCCGGTGTTGTGGAGGATAATGTGAGACGTTTTCTTCTGCATTAAAATCATAGGGCCCAAGTTTCCTCCATTTGCTATCACGCCACTAGATAAATGGGGCAAAGTGCCACATTGTTCAGATCATTCCAGCAATCTAGGCCCAAAAGGGATCCTTGAGTAACATTTTTTTGGTCATTGTAAAACAATGAGACAGGTGGTGATTTCATATAGATAGCTCAATTTTGTTCCCTTGCTTACAAATTGTTCAGATGGCAGGCATGGGGTTCGAAAGCGGGGCAACTATGAGGTTTCATTAGGATGGATAGATGACTCGGCGGAAGACAAAGTGTTGGTGAGCAGGGATAGAACGCCGTGCAACTATTAGGATTCACACATGAAGCAAAGAGAGGTGGCCTTGTAGCCCGGGTTCGATGACGTAATCGATCCCCATGCCTGCCATCTGAACAATTTGTAAGCAAGAGCCACAAATGCAAATCAAATAAAGCCAACGACCAATTCAAATACAAAGCAAATAAGACCAATGGCCATGAATTGAAAAGTCGAGCGATGTACAGAAAGGACGTGCCTAGTGGTCTGAGAAGCTATTTCTCTTGAGGGAAAATTTGAGAGATAGTTAAAAAGCCGATTATGGCAAGGGAGTCCCGGCATGTTATGTTGACACATTGGAGGTTGAAAAGCTCAAGAGTGAAAAAGAGAAGAAAGAAATAGAGATCTAGCTAGGCCAATTTCATCACGATTTGAGCAATAGTAAGTTGGTACAGGGTTTGGGCTACATTGGAAGCACAGCACGCCTCTGTACATTGATGGGGTGACTAAATACAACATCAATTTCTCCACGACTTTCACTACCACAGAGAAGGTAAATTATCACTTTGGAATAGGAACATGAATAGTCACGTAATAAAAGAAAATTGTTGCATAATGTTCTTGGTTTTTGTTCAATGACTCACGGGGAAAATTGTTCTAGTTCTGCGCGTTAGACAGAGAAAAGAGCTGCAGTACATGACAAAGCTGCAAGAATGACAGGCATACAGATTGTCATTCTGAATTTCAACCAGCTTGATAGTGAATTGCAAGTTGCAAAAGTAATTTCAGCAGATAAGTTTAGGTCACAAAATTCTGATGACAACAAATCGGAAAAGGAAAATTCTACACCTTTCCCATTGCCCTTTAATATAAGATCGGAATAAGTATGAATGATCTGTGTACCTTATCAAATAGGCATCCCAGTTTTTGTTAGAAGGATTCATATTTATGACTTGTATATACGCATTCATCCTCTTCTGTTCTTCTTTCAATATCTAATAATCATACCCAGCATGGCCCATTAATATTTACTCTCTAGATCTTACTTGTTATAGTGCCACCAGATCGCTATTTATATAGCCAAATTGTGAGTTTCTATGGTGTTTAGGGTTGGTGCAAAAAGTGTGGCTCTGTAAGCTTAGAAGATATAAGTTTGGAAAGTTTGGTCTCCAGAGAAGCAGATCGTTCGCCTGCAATATCATGTCAAAACCGCAGAGGTATAGAGGCGTGAGACAACGTCATTGGGGATCTTGGGTGTATGAGATTCGCCATCCTCTCTTGTAAGCCACCCTTCTTTTTAATTACATATACTCAATATTGCAGGTTCTTGAAATTGTGTAAATTTCTGGGTTCAATTTTTGAATGGACATTTGACCTATCTTCAGTTACTTATTCTTCAGCTCTAACAATTTCGGAAGAAGATGAGTGGAGTGTACACTAGAAACTCAAAACCCAAAAATTTCCAGAAATTAAATACATCTACATTTATCTAAGTAAATCATGAGCTGTGAAAATCTACATGCTATTATCAAATTCCTTTATATTTCAATGTTTCACTTACCATGTTGAAAAATAACGTGCAGGAAAACCAGAGTGTGGCTAGGAATTTTCGAGACAGCAGAAGATGCATCCCGTGCTACGACGAAGCTGCAATACCAATGTGCGGCCCTCATCATGCAAAGAACAATTTTCCATACGACCCCAGTGCACCACCATCTAGCAAGTCTTGTTTTCTTTCTGCTGCACTCATGGCCAAACTCCGTCAATTCTATTTGGCTTCTCTTGATATGGAAATCCAGCAGGGCAGTTCTAGAAAAGATCACTTGCAGTCACCCGTTATGGCACCCTCAAGTACCTTTTACCTGTCTGAAATTGGACACAGAGAAGTCCAATCTGGGAGTCTGGCAGAGGACAGCAGGGAAACAATCAGAATCCAACTGGGTTATGACTGTCGATTTTGGCAGTTGTAGTGATCGAAACCAGCAAGTATCCCTGGTAAAGCAGGAAACCAAGGATGACATTGCCTCGGAGATGATAGAGGAGCTTTTTTATCCCACTTCTATTGAATTTTCTTCCAAATCAGACACAGGAAATATGTAATGTCGAAAATGTAACAGAGATTGCAGTAGTTAAAAGCCATTATTCTGCAGACTGATAAGTATGTTTTTAGTATGGTTAACAAATAATCTTTTGACATGTTAGTGTGACTGCCCAGGGTCGTTCACCTGATTTTACAGTAGTCTTCCATGGTGTAACCATTCATGTTTCTGACGATAACTTCTTTAATGTAGTATGATCAGCATATTTATGATTTCTATAATAATGTTAATGAGTTGTTGCATTGCTATCTGTTAACTGATTAGCAGTGAGAAAACGATGCATTATCAAACTTTGTTTTCGTTTGCGGTGGTATATAAATCATGAAATTGTTTTGATCAGAATTTTTAATCACTGTAACTTAGCATGCCCATTACACACTACCAATCTCAAATAATATCACACCAAACAGACTGAGCTAGAGTCGCATATATACAACGATTGATTATCTAGTCCATGCTGATCTCGAGACTCTACTTTGTTGTAATTAACACACTTCTAGCAACTCTGTGAATCACTGCTGATTGATTCTAGAGCAGATTATCAATCTGAACGATCGCAAACATCCCATTTATTCTTGTTTTTTCTTTGATTTTTCAACATCATTTAAGACTTTGTGCATGCTTCTTGTGGATGCTTCATAGATGCTTTAGATTATTCAACTTCCTTGTATAATCTTTCTTGTTCGACTTCGTTATGCATGCTTCTTACAACTGTTTTGTGTGTGGTTTATTGAGTGTTATTACAATTTATATTTAAAAAATATTATTAACAAATATATATATATATCATTTAAAATTTGATAAATAACCAGAATATTAATAATAAAAATATATATTTAATTGTAAATAAAAAAATATTTGAATAATATCTATTTATAAAGTAATTGAAACTATGTTTTTGTTGATAGAAGGATATTAAGGTTTTCATGAACTTTTTGGAAAAGTCTTTGTAACTTTGATTTATTTTTTTTATTTTTTATGAACATTAGGTTATAGATTTTTTCTTTAAAAAAAAATGTAATTGAAAGTAAAAAAAAATAAAATTATTGTTGAAATATGTATATGGTGTGTTATGAGAAAAGTGTAATTCCTTCAAGTTAGCATGAAATTGACATGTGGGTGCTAGCTCAAAGTTGAGGGATCTTTTAGATGAAATTGTAGGTTTGCAAAACACACTCTGAGTTCAAAAAAACAAAATGTGTATGGGTTCCTTGGTGCTAGCATTGGAGAAGCCCGAGCCTCACATGGGCGAAAGAAATGTGCATGCAATTTGTACGACAAAAACGCGTGTGCGATTTATTAAACATGGTATAAAGCCCCAAAACCGACCCATGAACATCCGCACCAACGGCCAAAAGAGTTAGAATGCAAAAGAGGAAAAACACGATCTCAATTACAATTCTCACTAAATAGATGAATAAACAACCAATAATTTGCCTCAATTCCATATCATCACATGAAGAACATTGATATTGAGTTGGGAATCATGCCCTAGGCTTGAATCCACTATTTGGTAAATGAGGAGGATTCTAAGAAAAGTGCAAACTTGAAAACCCTAGCCAAAAGGATTTCCAACCAAGAAGGCATTAAGAAGGAATTTATGGAGCATTATCCTTTACTCTCACAAACTCACATAAGTGGGCCATGAAACCTTGCACCAACCTTGTCCCCCAAAATTATTTGTGGAATATTTGTAACGAGAAGTTTTCCTTACAAGATTTGACCAATGCCTTGACAACAATCACTATAAACAACTCTCCAAGGCTAGATGGATACCTTTATGATTTTTTCAAAGCCACTTGGGATGTGTCACTCTTGGTTCACTAATATTCTTAAGAAGAAATTTGGAAAAATGTAACATACCCTTTAAGCTGGAAAACATTTTGTGTTTAGAAACATTATGATAACTTTTATTGCAAAGTTTATATTGAACAGGTGTCCAAGGATGACTGTAATTTGCACAATATATTATTATTTAATAAATAAAATAGGAGACAAACAACTAAGAGGATTGTTGAAAGAGTGGTTACTGATCCACTAGGTGGAATGGAATCTGGGGTAGAAGGAAATGGACAAGTGGCAGCATCATGATGCAACTAACTAGCTGTTGGTATGGGACAACTCCCTTGAAATGTGGTCATAGTGCCCTGAAAGATGGGACTGGAGCTTGAGGCTCATTTATTCTAAACTGACCACTAAAAGACCTAGGCAGTCTATATAATAGCCATCAAATATTGAACTGAGGTTCATCACTTTTCCTGACGAGAAAATTTACCTTGGGGTTTTGCTGTGTTTGCACCCAAGAGATTTAATGAGGGGATATGCTGTTGTTGATCATGTTGTGAGTCTGCCAAATTCTTATTGAGTTCAGGAGTTTGATGCTGAGTGGAGAAGGAATTTGTTTTCAAGAGGTTGATACCGAGTGGAGAAGGTATTTTTGGGTGCCTTGCTTCTACACAGATTCCACCCACTTACAGGATCAGTAAGCAGGCTCGGGGGTTCATTAGAAGTCAGCAGTTGAGCTGCTTCTTTTGAAGCAGGTTGGGAGGAACAGTCCTCCTTGGGTGTTTGTCGGCCTATCGTCAGTTAAAGGTTCTATTGTCATATCTGTTTTATTTTTAATTTCTGTTATCTATTTGCATATTACAATTCTGCTGTTTATTAAAACTTTCACTGTTTAATTTATAATTTATTTAATTTTCCTGTATAAGTTAGTAATTCTGCATAAATGTGAAATGATTGAATAGAATGGTTTCTGTATTTTTCCCCATGCAAAAGGAACAACATCTTACTCCAGTACAGAAACTGATTAGAAATAGATAAGTCTGATAGGCAATAGCCAAGAGAATGAGAAGGTTGAATTATTATAACTTTTCAAGTTTCTATTTGCTATTTAATTCCTGTACTTACATTACAGTACTCTTATTATTAACTATTTTCAGTTAGTTGTTTTCATAAGTTATATACAATATTTTTGTTTATAATTGTTTCAGATTTCAAAATAATTATGTTTCTGTTTAATAATATAGGATTTATTTATCTATACTCGGTAGTAGAATTATTCTTATTTATATTAGAATAAATAAGGATTTACTTTCAAAAGTATGGCAAGATGTTATTCTTCTACAGTTATCAAGATAGTTGCTATTTCTGCCAAAAGAAAACGCTAACAAAGTTATCCATCATTAGTCTATAAAAACATTACCATGGAAACAGGAGCAAGCTGCAATCTCAACAATTCTGATAATCTTTTCTTTTAAACATTAGACAAGTCATTTCAAACAGAAGTGTCAAGACAAGCAAACTCGACTGTCATTATTATAACAAGACTAAAGACAAGAACCAAATGATTATCCAAAACATGCCTGTAGAGCGAAATTGTTTATTTCACTATCAGTTCACAGGTTTTAGATATTACAATATCCCGGTACAAGAAGAATCAACAACAAATACTAAACCCTAACATTAGTTTTATTTACCATCTTCCGTTAAAATGCAACTACAGCATTGTAAATTAAAACGAAGGATTGCACAAGCTGTGAGCCTTGTCAAATAATTACTTTTATCCATTGCTCTTTTAAAGAAAACAGTCCTATACTTCACCCATCGATTTATAGTTAATTTAAACCCTAAACGCAACATTTCGTTATACAACTAGACAAGTTACATACAGGCGGCTAGCTTCCATGAATATTTCTCATCTATCCATTATTAATATGAAAACAAACAGTCAAGCTATTTTTTCACAAAAACATCCACCATCGTTTTTAATCAAGTTAAACACAAAAGATTGACATCAAACGTATTGCATTGTATTTCTCTTACATTGTCAACGAGCTACAGGATAGGTTTATGGGTCAAGCCCAAAGAATGAAAACTTGAATGGACGCATTTGGTATTTTAAAACCATTCGTTACAGACCTTTAACTCATCAGAGCTCAAAAAATCAACAAATAGAAGTTATTCCTCACATTTTACTTACGACATTGCCAATGGGTCGAGGTTCTATCCTCCCCATACTTTTAAAAGGTTCACAACCCTAATTATAAAACTCTTTGAGTCTTAAACACAACAAACAGAATATTTACACAGACGACCTTCTCATCTATAGGGTCTCAAGACATTACCGAGGCTTACCGATTGGGTATAGCTGTAGCCAACCTACGACACCAAAACCGTAGCCTAACCATGAGTTGTTACCCTGCAACAATAAACATCGAGATTGTGGTTAAAACCGTTATCTTAATGAAGACTCAGTTTGAATAAACACTCAAAGACAGATTATGAAAGTTACAGGAGGATATTGAATACATTACCCTATCATTGAATATTGTAGCAGCTTCAACGCCAAGCCGGAGGTAGTTGCAACCAAACCCTGGTATCGACGAATGCCAGTGAAGCTGAGCCAACACTTATTCTTATAGTGAAACAGCACCGAGAAGAGGTATCGAAGTCTTCTGACCTTACATTACAAAATCCTTTATCAAACTAATTAAACCTTCAAACAAGTCAAGTGTCGAATCCACCTAGAGGATAAATTCCAAGATGGATAACAACAATCTTCAACACTGTATAAAATAGATAAATCTCGGCTCCATATCAATAGAGATCACGGGTTCGAAACTCAGGGAACTACGCTTCGATGGGCAGAACATCAAGGCTAAAAACCAGCAGCCTGTCGGCCGCGCAAAAACTATCACTACCAAATGACTTGAACACATTAAAACCCATCGAATATAGCAAGGTAGGGTTTCACTACAGCATTGAAATCTATGCCAAGATCAACGGTGTAGAGCATTGGTGAGATTTACGAAATCACCAACTGGCCATCACATTAAATGAGCCATTACTATCACAGCCACAATGGAGCCTGGTCATCAACGTTCAAATTCATCAACGAGTGACAACTCAGCACTTTAGGGTTACAATAAGACGCCTTCACGTGAACTAAGCACAAAGAGCCACCCACAATAGATTTCCACTACCCATAGTAGTTGCAAGCATTCAATGCTTAAGATTTAAACATATCCTCCAACCTGTAAACCATTACAACATTCGCATTAAAAACAACGTAGATACGGTATGATCATGTTATATCACTCTTGCCACATAAGTTACGAGTTGAATAGAGTACCACAAGGTTAACTTAGGGTCACGATTAAATGCAACCAACACATGAAAAATTATTCCAAAGTTTGCATAGCAATGTATGTTTACCATACTATTGATATAGTTTGTTTATGTTGCGTGTTGTATTACATCATAGGTTTGCAAAGTTAAATAGGGTAGTATAATAATCGATAGGACAACACTATAGTACATATGCCCAACATATAGTATGATATATTTATACATGGTTTACAATTGTTTCATCATACCTTATAAATGGGTTGTGTAATAATTCAAGAAGATTGTCTACACTTACCTATTAAGGTATAGTGAAATAAAAGACAAAAGATGATAAATCAAATCATCATAACCATAGTATGAGTTTAGACCCTAGGTCAGTTACCCAAACATTTACCTGAGAGATAAATAATTACATACTGTTCAACATGAATGGAAACAGATTATAAATCTGAGTTAGAGCTGAGATTTAATCCTCCTAGACCTTCTTATGACTTTAATTACAAGCTTACAGTTTAACAAAGATTCTCACCAGAGGAATGTCCACAGTTTTACCTCTTCAATTATTGACAAAGAGATTTACAATAAAACTGTTCAATTACTTGTCGAAATCTCCAACCCTTACCTGTAAGCTGTCAAAAGTACAAATCACATGCTTTAGCATGAATGCTAAGTAATCCTCGGGGAGTCCAAATGACCCTTTCATCATTCAAACAGAAGTACATTAGTCAAGCAGTGGAATCAACATTTATAAACAATGACAGTAGGAATGTGTAGTAGCACAACTAATTATTTTGAATAACATCAAAACTTAAGCAGAAATATGTTGTCGCAAATCCTTACTTAATAAACCAACAGGGCATTTAATACAACAAGATAACATTTTGTACATTGTTCTATTTCCGCATTTACTAAATAAGCATTAAATGTCACGTAGAAAAGTTTTAAATTTTTGTGATTTTTACGGGATGTTACAAAAAAGTATTTTATTTCTCTCACTAACAACGACCTCATTATCTCACTCCCAATGGAGGATACTATGAGCTCATCTCTAGCGAGAGAACCATCATATTGCTATATGCATCATATAATATGTTAATGTGGCCCTAACCTTGGAATTGTGATACCTCTTTCCTTATATTATTAGACTTGATCAAAATAAGTTCATTTGATATATGTTCATCAAGTATAATGTGGTATTAGTTTAGGAAGGCATGGAATATGAAAAATTCTTGGTGTTTAGTGCATTGGTTATTAAACTCAACTTTGAAAAAGCTTATGATGAGTAGAGTGGCCCTTTATTCGAGATTCACATTGAAGGCCCCAAGGTTTTGAATATTTTATGTGCACATGGAGAAAACTATATTCACATAAGGGCCTATCTCTTAGTTAATCAATCCAAATCTAAGGGAATCATGATTGTTTCAATTAATTTGGCAGTGATTCTCCTTGGTTGTGGCCCTCTATGTGCATGTGCTAGAAGATCTAAGCTATCTCCTTCATCATCGCACTTTATGAGGGTTTATCAAATTTATCCCTCTCCATATCCCCAATGAAACATAAATGGTTAAGGTGCAGTTTATCAATGATTGCTTCCTTGCCATATTTTAAGAACAAGAGGTGTTGAGCATCACCATGGACTGCATTCAAATATTCAATGGGGCCTCTTAATCCAAACTCCAATGGATAGTATTCAATGCTATAAGTTGGCTCAAGATGATATCCCCAATCAAATCATAATATAGGTTTGGTCTTGGATAAAGCACAGGAAAATTTTCAAGTTTATGTGCAACCCTTTTTCCTTCCAAACCTCTCCTAGGGTTTTATGGGAGAATATGTTGCCATGCATATGAAATAAGGATAACAAATGGATTATTCATCCTCTACCACTTACAACCCTATTTTAGATTTGTTAAATAATTATAGTTTCCACACTTGTATATTATCTTCTTATTGGGTTCCCTCTACTGTATGGTATCAACAATTGGAAAAATTATTTGGTGATTTTTTCTAGGCAAGTCCTCAAGGAATAAAGAGTTTTCTTTGGGTAAACCAAGAGCTTTGTTCAAAGATTCATGAGCCTTCCAAATGATTGGGTATCTTAGGAAAACCTAAGCCCTTTGTTCCAAATGGGTTATCCACACAATGAAAGGGAATGATAGCTGGAAATTTATCCTACACATTTGCATCCAAAGAAGGGCACCTATAGGGAAAATATCCAACCCTTGGGATGAATAAGTCATTGAGAGGGCCCCTCTCATTGTGAAGGGTAACCATGAGCATTGTTTGTGGAACCATGAGCTCTAGTTATTTTTTTAACATAGTATTTAAAATTGTTTCTTTTAGTTTTAAAATATTAATTTATTTAAATATATTAATTAATATGAATCAAATAACTTATAATGGGTTTTCATAATTTATTTAAAAGTAAAGTAATTTTTATGTTCACAAATTGAATGGTTTCTCCTAACTCGATGGGAAAAGCGATGAGAATTCCTTGAGGTGTAAAAGTATGGCCAATGAATGTTTTCAAGATTGTATTGGATTGTGCTAGAATAGGAGATCCAATGGCTCGCCAATAGGAAATGGACAACACACATAGAGGCTTCTTAATTAATGATTGTGCGAAAGATGTTTTTTCAACCTACACCTACTTGTATTTGAAAATCAATCTAGTGGGAGAGCCTAGGTTGGCTATGTTCCATATTAAATGCAACCAAACTCAATTATGAGGGATCATTCCCACCAATGGAAAACAACATTGATTTATGTTGTGTGGGACAACTTTGCAATATTTCGAGAGAAGACATAGCACAAGGGGCCACGGCCAAATCTTACACAATGTTGTAATTGTGGGCGGATTGTGCATTAGGATTATGTGTCGCTCATCAAAGTACACCCTTGGGTGGGCGTAACACTGTCAAAAATAAGATTCTTTATTTAAAGAGTGCCATTAGGTTCCATAAATAGAGCTCGTCTTTCCACCACCAATGCTCATGGTTCCACCAATAATGATCATGGTTCCATAAATAGAGCTCATGGTTCCACCAACAATGCTCATGGTTCCTCCAACAACGCTCATGGTTCCATAAATAGAGCTCATGGTTCCACCAACAATGCTCATGGTTCCACCAATAATGCTCATGGTTCCACCAACAAGGCTCATGGTTCCATAACTAGAGCTCATGGTTCCACCAACAAGGTTCCTGGTTCCATAACTAGAGCTCATGGTTCCACCAACAACGCTCATGGTTCCATAGCTAGAGATCATGGTTCCACCAATAATGCTCATGGTTCCACCAACAATGCTCATGGTTCCATAACTAGAGCTCATGGTTCCACCAACAATGCTCATGTTCCACCAATAATGATCATGGTTCCATAAATATAGCTCATGGTTCCACCAACAATGCTCATGGTTCCACTAATAATGTTCATGGTTCCATAACTATAGCTCATGGTTCCACCAACAATTCTCATGGTTCCATAACTAGAGCTCATGGTTCCACCAACAATGCTCATGGTTCCATAACTAGAGCTCATGGTTCCACCGACAGTGCTCATGGTTCCACCAACAATGCTCATGGTTCCACAGATAGTGCTCATGGTTCCACCAACAATGCTCATGGTTCCATAATTAGAGCCCATGGTTCCACCAACAATGCTCATGGTTCCACCGATAATGCTCATGGTTCCTCCAGCAATGCTCAGGGTTCCATACCTAGAGCTCATGGTTCCACGGACAATGCTCACGGTTTTACCAACAATGCTCATGGTTCCACGGACAGTGCTCATGGTTCCACAGACAATGCTCATGGTTCCATAACTAAAGCTCATGGTTCCCCCAACAATTCTCATGGTTCCATAAATAGAGCTCATGGTTCCACCAACAATGCTCATGGTTCCATAAATAGAGCTCATGGTTCCACGGACAGTGCTCATGGTTCCACCAACAATGCTCATGGTTCCACAGATAGATAGTACTCATGGTTCCACCAACAATGCTCATGGTTCCACCGATAATGCTCATGGTTCCATAACTAAAGCTCATGGTTCCACAGACAATGCTCATGGTTCCACGGACAGTGCTCATGGTTCCATAACTAAAGCTCATGGTTCCACCAACAATGCTCATGGTTCCACCGATAATGCTCATGGTTCCATAACTAGAGCTCATGGTTCCGTAACTAAAGCTCATGGTTCCACGGACAGTGCTCATGATTCCATAACTAAAGCTCATGGTTCCCCCAATAATTCTCATGGTTCCATAAATAGAGCTCATGGTTCCACCAACAATGCTCATGGTTCCATAACTAGAGCTCATGGTTCCACGGACAGTGCTCATGGTTCCACCAACAATGCTCATGGTTCCACGGATAGTGCTCATGGTTCCACGGACAGTGCTCATGGTTCCACCAACAATGCTCATGGTTCCATAATTAGAGCTCATGGTTCCACCAACAATACTCATGGTTCCACCGATAATGCTCATGGTTCCACCAACAATGCTCATGGTTCCATAACTAGAGCTCATGGTTCCACGGATAGTGCTCATGGTTCCACCAACAATGCTCATGGTTCCACAGATAGATAGTACTCATGGTTCCACCAACAATGCTCATGGTTCCATAACTAAAGCTCATGGTTCCACTAACAATGCTCATGGTTCCACCGATAATGCTCATGGTTCCATAACTAAAGCTCATGGTTCCACGGACAGTGCTCATGGTTCCATAACTAAATCTCATGGTTCCACGGACAGTGCTCATGGTTCCACAGACAACGCTCATGGTTCCACAGATAGATAGTACTCATGGTTCCACCAACAATGCTCATGGTTCCATAACTAAAGCTCATGGTTCCACCAACAATGCTCATGGTTCCACCGATAATGCTCACGGTTCCATAACTAAAGCTCATGGTTCCACGGACAATGCTCATGGTTCCATAACTAAATCTCATGGTTCCACCAACAATGCTCATGGTTCCATAACTAAAGCTCATGGTTCCACCAACAATGCTCATGGTTCCATAACTAGAGCTCATGGTTCCACCAACAATGCTCATGGTTCCATAACTAGAGATCATGGTTCCACGGACAGTGCTCATGGTTCCACCAGCAATGCAATCACATTTATTTTTAGGTAGTCGATTTGGTGAAATAAATTCTTCCTTCGAGTAAAAATATATTATTTTAAAAAATAACATTTAGAAATTTTTTTAATCAAATATTTATATTAACTGGAATTTTGTAATTTATAGATTAATCTTAAAATATACTCGAAATATACCATGTGTTGATGTCCATTTTTGTCACCATTTTTTATCATTCAATATACTTGAAATGACGTTATTTCTATCTTTTTGCTATAGTAAGTTGTTTTCTTAGCCATTCAGCCCATCAAACAGTCCAAGTATGCATATATTTACCTATTACACAAATCTTGTTTACATTTCGTTATATTATGGTTTATTTATGTTAAAGTGACATTTTATGGGCATAATTGGTATTTATGTTTTAATTTGCAGGTTGTGTTTCTCAAATGACCCTTCATTCAGACTGCGTGCTTATGTGTTAAGTTAAAACACGTTCAGCTCATCGTTCAGCCTACGAAATCCATGGTTGACACGTCTCAAACCGTTGAATGAAGAGGAGGACACGTGGGTTCTGTTTGCCATGTGGTGCTGATGGTTAATGAACCGTTGCTCTGGAAGATCCACCCTTATGCTCGCCAAGCCTGAAAGCACATCTCATGTCCACGTTAACTCTTCAACTTCTGGTTCATCTGCGCACTCAGCCTGGAATCATGCATGTCTGCTCAGCTCTTGCACGACGTCGTTCTGGAAGGAGTCCAGCCTTTTCACACTCAGTTGGCCAACATAACTCCCATGCCCACATCGTCGTTCTGGAAGGAGCTTGCCTCCCCATGATTCAGTCCGCCAGCACACTGCTCGTCCACGTCTGGGTAGATCGACGTTGTAGCTGCCCTGTGAAGGAATCAACTCCGTCAAAGTCTAAAGAACGCTCCTTGCATTGGCATGTATCAATTAAACCAATAGTTACAATCATTTAAACACTTCTATTATTAGAGAGGTCGACTCTGTCGACCCTCTCACCATTTGTAACTTATAAATAGATGCCTCCTTTGGAAAAAGGCAGCAGACATAGAGGATCCACACGAAGATAGGTAGAGATAGATAGGTTGTTCTGAGGCATGCAAGCATGAATCCTCCTATAGATCTGCCCCCCTTAACTTAGACTGTAATCCTCACGTATGGGTGCCTAGGGAACTGCACTCTCTCACTGTGCATGCAAAACTAAATAAAACAAAAAATGCAGAATTAGAACTAAACTGCTAATTTAGGAAAAACATCTAAACTGGAAATTAATGGAGGATGGCGCATGCATGCGCTCCCTATCTCTCTCATCCATAAATGCTAGTGCATCATGTTACATCTTGTTTTCACACCCAAGTGGCAAAGTCCTAATCCTCTAATGCTACAAGTGCAACTTCCGAAGATGATTGCCACTGTCACCTCAACAAAGATTTTCCCAAGTTTTAGGCCTACTTTAAAGGCCAAGGGAGGCTTCTAGATCAAGGTTGGAGAAAAGGTCTTAGGATTTCAAACTTGTTTGAAGATTAAGATGTGTTTTCCATTAAGTTAAAGTCCCATGTGAGTGCTTAATTTAGAAAGTTGCAAGTGAATTAATTCAATAGACACCTTTCAAAAATAAATATTTGCTCATGTGTAAAATGAAAGATCATTCATGGATAAATAAAGATATTCACAAAACTTAAATCAACAATGAACCATAATGTTGTAGAATCAAAATTCACATTAAAACATGTTGGCTTATTTCCCAAAATCATCCACAAATGATATTATCTAATAATGCCAAGGTTATAGTTATTAGTTTACGAGTGATTATTGAATGAGACCCTCTTGGAGAGAGTAAAATCTTTGCAAGAGGGTGTCACCCAATATATTAAGGGTCCAACTAGGTTGTAGTAATTTGAATCACTTCAATAAAGATGACTGAAATCTTATCTTCACAAACTTAATTAATTAAATGTTTTGCCATATGATCCATGAGCATATAAATATAAAAAGATGTGCTGGAAATAAAATTAGTAAACCACTTGCACAGGTTTGGTAACTTCTAGAATGTAAATGATTAGATGATTGTAAACATTCATTCAATAAACCATAAACATTTAGGATAACTCACTGCATGCGAGACTGTAAGTCGTGAGGGGGTCTCCCTCCTCCGTGATCCAAGTCTCTTGGCAATGCCACCCTGCAACATCTAGAACAATCAGAGCAATGCTAAAACTAGATGCATATAGTAATTTCCATTCAAATTGAACAAGATTTTGATAAACTAGTCAATCTCACCGTGAAAAAAATCGGCTAGTCTTTGGGGCTGGCGGATGGAGCAGTCGGCTGGACAGCTTGCTCCGATGCTAGGGTGGACAATAAATGGGTGGACACCGAATAACTGAACATTAAAACAAATAAATTCAACAATGTGTAATTCAAAGTTAAATATATTAAACAATACGATATCAAAAAAAATACAACAAATACTTGAACATTAAATAAAACAATAGCAAACCTGATCCATGAAGCTCCCTGTGGCATGCTGCTGCGTATCACCATGGCAAGAATGACCACAGTGAGAACAACGATGTGCCGTTGTTCCAGCAGAACTAGAAGGCCACACCTGGGTTCCACCTGTACCTGATCTCGGCCACCACCCATAGACTGTGCAGCTGTCTGTGTCTCATCGATGTCCTCCTGGCTCTGGGAAGACATGGCCACAAATTTGGTACGTCTAAGCAAGTCATGTGTGGCACGTCTGACAGAGTCATGAATCTCATCTAGACCGCTACCAAACCAAGGTGGCTGAGGAAGGGGGTTTGGCTCTCTCATGGGTGCAGGAGGTCCTCTAAGTGGGTTGCGGTGCACCTGAGGTCGATCTTGGGTGGAGCCAAGACCGACACCCTGAAACTCAGTGATGTCAAAATAATTGACATTGTACCCTAGCTCAAACTCAGCCCACAATTTCCAAAGGAAATACTGTGGGACCTCCAAATTGTTGCACGGGGGCCTGTCAAACACCATGAACCACCTCTTTCTCCAGTTATCTCTCCATGGTTGGTAAATGCACCAGTCCATGCAAACCCGACCCCTCATCAGAGCTGGAGGTTGTCCCGTCGAGGGACCTATGAACTTGCTATACAACTGGCCTTTGGTGATGTTGAGGTCTTTTATCTGCTCTTTGGACAACCCAGTGGAGTAGTGTTCCCTCATTCGAGCCCTGTATTGGCTCAAGTTTGTTATCTCACTGTGTGCAATATTGATTGATTCAATAATGTTTTGAAGTGATGAAGCCAAGGAAACTCGAGAGGGTTCTTTGGTACTATTCAATTCATTACTTAGTGCCCTCAATTGATTTAAGTCTTGGTGTAATTGATCTTCGGGGTTTTCATTTGGTTCATTGTCGATTACCATATTGTCTTCTGGAGGTCGGATTTCATTGGTTTCATCGGATGGTTCAGGTGTGTCTGACATCTTGTTAGGTGTAGATGGCCTGCAATTAAATTTCCTTGGTTTTTTAATGGATTGTAAATTTTTAAAAAAATTCAAATTCAAATGGAAAACAAAAATAAACACAAATTTGTGCTTTGAGGAGAACCTACCTGGAGAAATGGATGGCACCGTGGTGTAGGGGCGATTGCTTGGTGTTGAGGACGATTTGGGTGCACGAAGACGCGTTCGTGGGGTTGACAATGCGCTCACGGGTTGGAGATTGGGCTCACGGGTCTGTCGAAAATGACAAACCTGTGAGCTCTGGTTTTTTTTATAAAAAAATAGAGGCGTACACACGCCATTTTGTGCGTACTCATTAAAGGCATGTGCACACCCCTTTTGACCATGTGGGATGAACCACATGGACGTTTGGCATTGCTGAAGTAGAGCCGTCGTTTTATTTTTTCCGCTCACGCGCTATTGTTGCGGTTATTTTGGGTACCAGCTTCATGCAGGTACCCTATTCCTCCTGAAGCACCTTTGGAACTCATTGAAACTTCGTGACTATTTTTCCAGAAGTGCTGTGAGAGAGATAAGTCTCCACATCACTCATTTTTGTATCTTGGACAAGCAGGATATCGAGACATTCATTTTTTATGATGTCTTTCACTACTTTAGCTTTATTTGCTCCCCCTAGTCCCCTGCAGTTCCAAGATACAATCTTCATTACTTCTTGATTGATTGAGGCCCTGCCTTTGGCCTTCCATCTGGTTTCCCTAGAACTTTTGGGTTTTGAAGGAGTTTCATTTCCTCAATGCTTCTCTACCTTCCCAGATCCATTTCTCGCTCTCCTTCCTATTCACGTAGATACCTCAGCGATTTCCTTCCACGAGTGTTTGGTGGCGGGACTGCCTCTTCTTGAGATCCTTTTGAGGAAGAGTCCAGGGATGGGCATACAACCGAGGCTTTTCCATTTTTCACCTTTTCAGCCCAGGATCCACCTGGAGTTTGCAAGTCCAATGCGTGATCAAATGTCTCTTCTCCTAGGGCGAAAACTATGCTGATTTTTGCTGTGTCCTGTGGCTCTTCGCCCTCCTCAAGAGTTTCATCCTCTTCCAGAATGATTTCCCCTTACTCCATATTGAAGGTTGAGAATGGATTGTTTGTTGTGGCTTCTTTTTCCATCTGAGGGATTGCTACACCCTTTTGAGACTGAGTTTCCTTTTCTGATGAGCTAGGGTTTTGCATTTTCCTACTTTTTTTTATTGGTTGCCATCCCTCCTTATGATTTTTCTCTCGAATTTCTTGAGCTGCTTTTGGGCAGTTTTTGACGAAATGGACGTATTTGTGACATTTCTTACACTTGAATGGAAACTGCTCATAGTCTAGTTTTTGCTCATATTCCCAACCATCCGTACAAAGATTAACTACCTCTGGTAACCCCTTCTCTAGATCCACCTCCACACAGATCCGGGCACAGGAGAAGAGAGATCCTTTGGGTTATGCCTTATCTATGTATTTGCCAAGGGATTTACCTATCGTCTGAAGAGATTCATCATTCCAGCAGTGAAGCGAGAGATGGGGCAAACGCACCCAAACAGGCACCGCAGAGGGGACATTCCTGTCCAGGTCAAAAGTTAAACACCATCGGTTTAGATAAAGACCTCTAGGGCCCATGAAGTAAGGACCACTTCTGAAAATAAGATCACGGTCGGCTTTATTTTCAAACAGAAAAGTGAAATATCCCTTTCCACAAAAGCAATGTTGCAGGCCTCCAGTAATCAAGGGCATCCAGTTTTTTTTAACCCAGAAATCCATCGACTTAGGCGATGGACAGACACCCGTAAATTGACCAATCAAACCTCTATCGCTCAAAGCCAGGGCTTTCATTCGAGAAGCAGCCGACATGATTTGAATCTTAGGGGCATTTGCTCGTTTGACAAAGCCATCCCTAGAAGCAGCCCCGGGGGAAGAAAGGGGAGGAGTAGCAGCAACTAAATCCCTGAAGGTTGCGTCGAGCTGCCTCCTACACTCCTCAGGACAATCTGAATCCATCACACCAGGGTCGTCTAGGGTTCATCCCTAAACTAGCCCGCAGACCCCCTCGAAATGTTCGGCTCCTCTCACATGCTCAGCTCGCTCGACCTAGTACTATGTACATTAATTATTCATAAAATCATTTTTATTAAATATAAAAAACACAAATTAAAAGTATTATAAAAATTTAAACTTGGATTTTCTTCCATTCATTAAAAAATATTTGAAAATTCATATCCAAATTCAACTCATATTTAATTATAATAATATGTAAGTGTAGTAAGCAAATATTTCAAAACTAAAAATATATAAAAAGAAATTATATTTAAAATTCTAATTAAACAAAATGTTAAAGAAAATCAATTAATTCAACTTAAAGTTTTATATGGAAAAGTGGATCACATCATCAAAATAATAAATAAAATAATTAACAATATAAAAAAAACACGGAAACCATCTACAATAATAATAATAAGAAAAAAATTAATAAACTGAACAATAATATAATCAAACTACTTCAAACCATAAAATTTAATATTTTGTAATTTTTAAATAATTGACATAAAGATTAGAATTTTTTTTCTAATTTTAAAATTATGATTTTTGAGGGATTTTAAAAATCTCAAGTTTAAATTATTTATTAAGATGAAAACCATTATAAATGTAATGTATAATTTATTTTATGTTGAATATGAAAGTAACATGTTACTTTAATATTCACTATAGCCTTAACTTGGTCGAAGTCACGGGCCCAAAATTCCTCTTTTTCTAATTTACATATATCCATAGTGATTTATCGGTAGAAACACCATCATAAAGACTCATTTCATCATGCACTAGTCTCTTAGGTGAAATATTTCTCATACATTATTAAAAATGAAATCTACTTCTATTACAAAGTACATTGATAGATGATGGTTTATCCCTCTTTTTAGTAAGTTTGGATCACCAATAAAGTTTAGTAACATGGTTACATCTATAGATGATTGGATGACAACAAATTTGAATGATTTAAAAATAAAATTATATGTTTAAAAATAAAATTATATATTTAAAAAATAAAATTATTTTTATAAATGATAATTAATTTCAAAATTTGTTAATATTTAGATTAGGGTTAAAAATATAAATGAATAATTATTTCATAATGAATTTTCAATTTCCAAAAGTATTTAGTTCCATTTTTCTCTGTTCCCCCTCTGAATCACATGTACATATATTTCTTTGTTTAAAATTATAAAATTAAATTAAAAAAGATAAAGTATATACATTTCTAAACTTATACCATGATAAAAAACAAATTTTTTTCAATGGTAGTTTATTTTGGATACAATGATTTCACTTTGGAGGCCATGGAGTGGGTCAGGGAATCTAGGAAACAAGCTCTCCTCCTTAAAATTGATATTGATAAAGCCTACAACCAAATTGACTAGGCTTTCATTGCAGATATGTTGGTTTGTTTAGGCATTGGTTTGAAGTGTGTGGGTATAATCAACACATTTTTCTCTTGAACCTTCGATTTTGTTGTGGTGAATAATAAACTATCTCCATGTATTGCTCTCCAGTAGTCAATTAGGCATGGATGCCCCTAGGCACTTTACCTCTATGTTTTGATTATTGATGCCCTTGGTTATTTGTTGGATAATGCCCATTTGCAAGGGAAGATTAAGAGAATTTCACTTCTAAATAATTCTATAGTGCTGAATAATCACTTTCTAAATGATTTTTTTTTATCCATTTGAGCTTATTAGAAGTTGATGGCTAGTGCTAGAGATTGCTTGTCCATTCTATGCTTTCAAAGAGTTAGCTCTCTTGTGAATTTCTATTATCTATGCTCTATTGCACTTTGTTTAAACAAGGAAAATAATCATTCAATGCTTGAGGGATTAAGAAAACAAAATAAAAATTACATATCATTGATTGAGCATTACATCCATGGCTACACATATTTGGGGACTATTTAGAGTTTGATACACCATTGATTGAGCATTACATCATATTAACATATTTGAGGCTATTCAAACTTTGATAAAACTCAACAGTTAACCATAATAATAAAAATTACTAGCAAATGAAAACCACCAATTAATACTCTTAATTTCCACTTAGAATAAGATTCATATAAATAACAAAATTTTTTCTCATTCCAACTTTCATAATGTAATTATGGATATCCTCACCACCTTAACAGATCCAAGAGGCAAAAAAACAGCCTTAAAGATCACTGAAAAGATTAACAAGCTATGTCAACTAGAATCCATACGAAATCATACAAGCATGTTTGTCTTCATCATAATTTCATCCAAATGTGTTACTAATCCCATAGCTTCTTGTTTCTCCCATTGTCAGATTCAATCTTGTGACAGTCCATTCATGGCCATCTATGAGTTCATTTGTTTGCGTACAAAGACTATCAGAACAATTACTTTCTTCCCCATTCAACAAAAGATTTAACAACTACACCCACCAACAGTTTTTTCCTCTTATTATATGGGTAGCCATTTTAGTTGTCAAAATTCCCCTGAAAACATGGCATATTATGATCCTTCAAGGCCCTGAGGTTTAATGAAACAGCCAGTCTAAAATTTACAAAACAGTTAAAGTTGATCATCTGCAGGAAATCATAGGCCAGAATTAGAGTAAAATATCTGAATACAGGATCCATTAAGGAATAAAAAGTTTCATATGAAGAACCCCCAATTCGGTACACGCTCGCAGAATGGTAGCAAAAGTAAACTGGTTCGGCTTCATGCCAGCCAATTGCATATGGTAAAAGAGCTCCAATGCCTCTTTATAACAAGACTCCTGCCCATATACCGCAATCATGGCAGTCCAAGACAACATCTCGATGAAGCATTTTGTCAAACACTTAACGAGCATCCTCTATACTGCCACACTTGGTATACATATTAATAAGATTATTTGCCGGTAACTCAAACCTAGTTTTCATCATGTGAGAATGAACCTTTCTACCTTCGGCCAAAGCCCTTCGATTCCCACAGGCTCTCAGTAAACAGGCATAAGTTTCGGTATCCACCTGAATCTCCCGTTGATCCATGACATTCAATATCCCAACTGCTTCCTTCACATTCCCTTCATCACAAAGCATTCTCAATTTGTGGCAAAACCCCACATGGAGATCCTCCTTATATTCAAGTCCATTTCTTGAGGTTTCCAACAGAGCGTTCCTGATGTGATTGCATATAGTCCCACGTCTTACAAACAGCTGCACATACTGGATCCGTCATTGAATTCAGCTTTACAAACAATAAAACCATGTTGGTATTTTAAAAAATTGGATATAGCCAGTACAGTCTCCATACCTGATTCTTCTTCTGTAGATGGAAATGGTCTGTACAGAATGAGGAGCAATAATTCATTTGTGCTCGGCTCAGGGAGGAATCCATCATGGGACTGGTGAGCACTAATTACGCTGTGATAAATTGAAATTGAAATTTGCTTGGCATACTGAAATTCAAATTTGAAATTCGAATATACAGAGGGAAAATGGCGCCCTGCTAAAATTTATAGGCGAATGTGACCGTACGCACTAATAACATAGGAGATTAAAGAGGAACATGCAGATACAGCCGAGCGTGACATGTGATGGCAGGTTTCCAATGCCGTCGATTTGATAGCAGGTTTTCCGTCACCGGAGCCGATAGCTACAGCAGGCAAGTCGACGACTATCCATGGATGGCCATACTCATGCCATGGCGAAACTTATGCCATGGTGGAACTCATGCCATATGTTATAGATGTATGCGATATGCCTGTGACACCATACAGGCTCGCATTAAATAAATTTCTGTCTGTTTAATAAGGTTCGCCGTCTTCTCGCGGGGTTCTTCACTGCTGTAACTTGTTACAGTAGTGGCATTTACTCCCTTTCTGGATGTGTGCTTGTCATAATCAGGTTACAGTTCAACCAAATCTCTTTTCAGGGCATGAATGTGCTTCAATGTACTGTCCTTTGGTCTAAATTGTCCATAAAATCACTGGCTACGTAGTCTTTGCTGCTTTATTACCAATATCCCAATATTTGGGTGATTTACTGTTATTGTCTTTAGTGAATATCAGACGTTTTCTACAGAGCACCCTGTTGGACGAAATTCAGAGCACCCTGTTGGACGAAATTCGGCATTGGCTTGGCTTTTTCACATCAAGCTCTGTTGCTTTTGATTAGGATATAATTTAAATGGAATCACTTTTCAAAATTGGACTGCTAAAATGCAGCTTTTCTCTGAAATAGGGCCCTTTCCATGGTCGACCATGGTGAGCTAGAGGTTCTAAAAACACACTATGTATATCTGTATATACATCCATGTACACACAAAAACACAGGCGCACATATATTGTGTGCAGAGTTTTCGTGTTGTTTCTTTAAATCCAATTCACGTTCTCTAATATGAGGGTAGATGTCACATATTATCTTCAGAAAGCCTGCAAACCTTGATTAAACTAAATGAATTTCAATGAATGTTGTTCTATTAAGATAACTGTTTCTTTGTTTTTTTGCATTGTCAGGCACCCAAGTTCTCACAGTGGCCTCGAAGGTCTGCACAGACCACTTATGAATTTTCTATCATCGTAGTCTATCCATTTATGGTTTTTGCTGTCTTCATATTCTGAAAATTCATCGTCCTTGATTTCATTGTCTTCTTTAGCCACAATTCTGGCCTCCCAAAGTTCTTTGAAGTTTAAGCTATATCCTCATATTGTATTGTTGTACCAAACAGTAGAAGGGTTGACTCAGTTGAAGAGGACTATAGACCAACTAGATGCAATAGGAGAATAGAGAATGGTTCTTTAATTAAGAAGACATAATTCCTTAACCCTTTGCCTCTAGGCTAAAACCAACACCTGTGTGAAGCATGATTACTGACTAGTCTGTGCAAGATGCTCACAAGCATTCTTGAACCAACATTTTCGAAATGGATAATTTTTCATTCCACAATGTATGCAAACATGCTTATCCCAACACTTCTCAAAACTATGGTTAGCCTATTGCACTGATCGCACGGTCTCCTTTCTTTGATAAATAATTCATTGGTGTTCTCTTCAAGCTACTTCCCAATACCATTAATTTCCTTTTGCAAGGATTTAATTTTATCTTGACTTTTCTAATTGGTGCTTTGCAGCCAATTTCTTCTTGCTTTTGATTGAACTTCATTACCAGATCTTGAAAAACCATTATCATTGTATCATCCTCACTTTTTAAAATGATTCTTCTTCCGTGAATTTAAAGGCACTATTATTAGATGCTTTTACATATTATGCTCTCCTATGCTTCAAGGATAATTTTATAGTCATTTCTCATACTTTACACCAAACATTTATCAACATGATATTCAACTTTATATCCCTTTTGCAACTTGATCAATTGATAACACATTACTTTGAATGCGAGGAATGTAAAGCACATCACAAATAGTTTTCTCTTTGTCATCTTGCATTTTTTTATAGTAACCGTTAAATTTTATATTATAAAGAGCTGTGGCTGAACTGTAGAACAAAGAGTTACAAACAGAGAAATGAGATCAGATATCTGGTTTTTCTCTTTTCTCTCAGAAAAACTTACTAAACCTGGTTTACATGAGTAAAGATGAATAAATTGATCGAGAGCATAAAAGAGTACAGAAACAATACATAATTAAAATAGATTCTGATAACAATTTCATGTCATATTAGAAAACAACTCATATATCCTCTGCCTGGGTATATTTAAACAGTTTCCTTTTGGTATGATACTACGCTGTTGGGAGCGGGGAGCGGGAGCGGGAGCGAAAAGCGAAATTTTCAAAAGCTTCCGTTTCGGGAGCATTTTTTGTATAATATATATTTTAATATATTTTGATGCATATATATTAAAAAAACATGTATTATGCCAAATTAGCTATAAAAAACATGAAAACATAGATATTCATATAACCATTTAGTACACATTGATTTAACATCAATCATCTACGACATCTCATAAGATTTTCTGGAATGACATAACTATGGCAATGACCATTTGCAAGTGATATCTTTAAATCCAATATCAAACTTGCAAAGATATTAAGTTATTGATAAGATTTACTTTATCAAACAAACTCTATGATTGAATTTTTGTAACAGAAGTTGAATTTTTGTAAGGGAAGTACAAATGTGTAGCTGATGGCATCGACTTTAAGACAATGCTGTATGTATTTGACCCTCATATGTCAATACCATTTTTCTCATATAACTAAATTGTATTAATTAGAATTTGATTAAAATTAACATGTAGACGGTTTTCTATTTTATACTTTTATCCCTTATGAATAGAATATGAACTTTATTGATATTGCAAAGGTGCTTCTGAAAAGGCCCCTTTACCAGTGTATTGCCAAATTTTCCTTATTTATTCGTCCAATTTCTATAATGTCATTGTTTGATATATGATGTGAAAGTAAACCCAGGGCCAGGGTTTTGATAGACAATGGAATAGACCTTTTTGAAACTCCTGTAAAAGTGTTTTATTTCAAATATACTTCTTATTTTACTCACAAAACAGTTATGTACAAGGAGAACAAAATCTGTACAAGAAAAGATAAGAATATATAGACATTGTAGCAGCTATCTTATTGCAATTACAGCTGCAATAACTTCTGAATATGGAGTTATCAATTCACTTTTTTCATCTCTAATGAGCAAAAACCCTTCACCCTTGAGTTGGGCACAAAGCTCATCCATCCACAGCCCTTGAAAGGAAGAACAGTGCCACTAGAGTCCTCAAAAACACACTTACAACACAATTTCCATAAAGAGAACATAACAGCAATATGGATACAATGCCACAAGCCTTGATAAGGTGACTGATGAAAGAGTTAGTCCCCAAGAACAACTGCTCTCCAATGAACGGTACCCTGGATCATTTCAGAGAACCTATGCTATGCTAATTTCCAACATTGACAAGAAAACCGACACTCCCAAAGAATGCATTTGACAGCTTCATCTTGGGGCAGAAAATGCATTTATCATCTGTGAAACTACTCTTCGCCAACCTGGGGCACATCAAAGTTTTAAACTGTTTACCATGGGGAGCACATCAAATTGTTTACCACTAAGGGCATAGAATGAGTCCAAATGGAGTCCAATAGACTTTATTTGCCCAAATTAACCCTAGCCAATCCCTAAAAAAAAATTAAAAAAAATGAGAAAAATCGCGAAATCGCTCAGGAAGCGTTTTCGGGAGCGATTTTTTTTGCCCGGGATCGCTCAGGAATCGATCTGGAAGCTTTGATTCCGGATCGATTCCTAAAATTCCAGGGAGCGTTTTTTTCTCCAAGGAATCGCGAATTGGGAAATCGATCCCGGGAGGAATCGCGATTCCGGGATCGATTCCTCATCGATTCCTCCAGGATCGTGAATTGGGAGTGAAGCAGAGGGGTCTACAGCGATTTCCCACAGCTTAGGTATGATATATAATGCAAATGTGCTGAATGTGCAACATTATATTAGGTACCTCTTTTGCATGTGAAGGATCTTTCTAGCTGGGTTGTTGAATTCTGTGAATTTACTCATGAAATTATCAAGCATTTTCCAGTTTCCTTGTTTGCTTTATTCATTTGGCTCCATCTTGCTCCTACCATGACTTTGTTTTCTCAACAACATTTATCACCTTGAACTATGTAGCAGTGATATCAACCCTCATGGCTAAAACCAAAACTGCCATCTCATTCACAACTTCAAATTGCATTTTCAGATCTGTATTTTTAGATTGCTCTTTCATGTATTGTAAATTCCAGCTCTCCTTTTGGTCTTTGAATTTGCATTTTCAGCCCTCTTTTGGACATGCTTGGAAATCAAAGTCAAATTTTCTTCTTTTGAGCTCTCTACAAATTTATTTGGCTCTTAAGAACAAGCAATGTGTTTGGAGACTCCTTCACACAATCCCATAGAGTTCGAATATGTTTGGGGGATTACCCATTAAATCTTAGCATTTTCTTTGTTGGCTTTGTTCATCTTGGCTCCATCTTGCTCATACCATGCCTTTGTTTTCTCAACGACATTTGTCACCTTGAACTATATAGCAGTCAGATGTTAAATGATCCTCTACTTTTTGTTTAACTTTGTGAACATCTTTGGCCATTGTTAAGCAACATAGGCATTGGTGCTTTTGAATGAGAGCCTAACTCACCATGAAATCCAATACTAGGTCTAGGTTATTTTTATTTGTTCTTTCTCTTTTTATAAAAGAGAAGTACACTTTTTGAGTTCGGGTACTTGGCTGCCTTATGAGCTAGATACTTAGTGGATTTAGTAGGTGGAAATGTGCATTTTTCAATTCTCTTATTGAGATTGAGCATGTTGATTTTTTCAATTTTCTTATTGAGATTGAGCATGTTGATTTTTGGCTTGCCTGGAAATCAGTTTTCAACTCAATTCAAACATGTTTGGGAATTGTATTTTGAGCTCTCTTGTGAGCTTACTTGCATGCATTTCCATCTTCCCCTTGTCTTGCTTGAAATAACTATTTTCAGCCTTCTTCTACAAGTTCATAGATGCAATTTCATGTTGTTTGAGGGTATATTTTGCTTCTTTTGTTGACTTGGTTAGAAATGAAAACTTCAGCACTTATGTTCAAGTTTGAGAATGCAAATTATAGTTAGCATGAAGCAAGACTTTCAACCTTCATGACTAAAACCAAAACTGCCATCTCATTCACACCTTCAAATTGCATTTTCAGCTCTGTATTTTTAGATTGCTCTTTCATGAATTGTAAATTCCAGCTCTCTTTTTGCTCTTTGAATTTGTATTTTCAGCCCTCTTTTGGACATGCTCGGAAATCAAACTCAAATTTTCTTCTTTTGAGCTGTCAACAAATTTATTTGCCTCCTAAGTACAACCAATGTGTTTGCAGACTCCTTCATACAATCCCATAGAGTTGGAATATGTTTGGTGGATTACCCATAATAATCTTAGCATTTTTCTTGTTGGTTTTGTTCATCTTGGCTCCATCTTGCTCCTACCATGCCTTTGTTTTCTCAACAACATTTGTCACTTTGAACTATATAGCAGCGATATCAACCCCTGCTTCCAAGAGCTCCTGATCGGATACTGTATAGAGATGATGTTGGAATGTTGGTCATTAGAGGACGCAAACTACTGGGTGTACTTCGCCTTATATCCTGAAAATAATCAACTGAGTTATTATTATTCATTTAAGAAAAACCCATATAGGGCCCAGCCTTTCACATATTTACCATATGTATCCATACAACCAAGGCTCTCAAGCAATGCAAATTGCCATCATCAATGGGCGGTCAAATTTGCAAATAATGATAAAACCTGAAATTTGACATACAAACAAAAACCTAGACACAAATCTTCAAATAAGCTCCAATCCCAAGATGTTAGAAACACATTAGCATAGCATCATACCATGTGTCTTAAAGCGATATTTAAAGATTTTTTTGAGAGCGTCCTTCCAAAGCCTGTGCTATTTGGAGATAGTACTGGCTTCACTGGCCGTTTAGATTTTGTTGTAGATGAGATAGATCTCACAGATAATTGATCTTCATGTTGTTTTGGGGTAGCTCTTCTTGCACTCAACACTTTTTCAACCATCTTGCTACCCAGTACACCAGGTACTGCAACGTTATTGCCAATACTATGTGATTTGCTAGATTGTACACTAGATCGGTCATTGTTCTGGCTGTCATTCGAAATTCTTCCTCTTGTGACACTTGGAGAACACGCCTGTCTTCTTGGCCTGCTACTTGCAATGGGTGCATCATTGGCAGATCATGCAGCACTAAGAGACCCAGGTCTACCTCTTGTAGCTGAAGGAGGTCGCTCTAGCATAGCAGTCCTTAAATTCGGAGGTGCATCAAGTTAAAAACCAGTGGTTGCTGCTGGTTGCCAAGATTGTGATTTTACAGTAGGCAGAACTTCCTCGTGAAGGAGATGAGTTCCTGGAATGCATTGAGGTTGACTTTCCAACAGAAGAAGAATGCACCTGGTGGAAAAAAACTACTTTGGTTGAGGTTTGGAGTTGAAGGATGCCTTGTTGGTGTGGAAGGTCTCGACGATGGCCTTGATGCTGGAATTGTAGACCTTGCTTTGGGGGTAGAAGGCCTAGATGTAGTCACTGATGTTCTTGATGCAGAAATTGTAGGCCTTGATGTAGAAGGCCTTGATGCAGTCAATGAAGGCCTTGATGAAGGAATTGCTGACCTTGATGCAGACACCACTGACCTTGATGCAGACACTGCTGGCCTTGATGCAGGTGTTGCTGAGTCGCTGACATTGATGCAGGAACCACAGACCTCGAGGAAGGGGTGGAAGGCCTAGATGAAACATGACCTGTGCCTCTGGCCATTGATGCTCTCTTACTTATGTATTAATAGAATTGTTTGACAAAGAAGAGATTGTTGTTTGGTGTGAAGGGAAATTATTGTGTACAACCTTTGATGTATGTTCCATCCCCAGGTTTAAGAGCTGGACATTTAATGCGTGCTATTTAGTATTTACCAAATTACCTATGCATTGAATTGCAAACAAGCTTGAAATTGATTATTTCAAGATTAAATATTAGAAAGAAGGTGATAAAGGTTAGGTCAAACATGCAAGGTAGGTAATTTGAAAAAATGTTAGCCAAGACAAACAGATCATCTTGGAAAGTTCAGGAGCAGACATTGAACATAATATCAAAAACATCCATACATATGAGCAACATGGACAGAATTTTGATTATGAGCAGAAAACTCAAATGAAATTTCCTAAAAATGAAATTACAACTGCAATGATGATCCAGGTGGATATTGGTGGCCACCCATCTTTCCAATTGGCTCAAAACAGTTTTATGGCAATTTTGATATTGTACTATTTTTAGTAGTTTTTCGGGTCCTGAACTTCCGGGGCCATTTTGAGGCCCTAAACGACCTTTTTTGGAAATTTGGGGGGCCAAATGGTTGCCTCCGGCATGCATTTGGCCCCAGTCGAAAGTTGTAAATCTCGGATAGACCTTTCCAACGGGCTACCGAGCACCCCAAACGGAGATCGTATGCAAAAGTTACGACCCCGGGAAGTTGATGTACTAACTTACCCAAACGGGGCCCACATGACTTTTGGCGCTTCATCTCCTAGGGTTAGGTTTTTGGATGTCTAGGGTTTTTGACATTCCTGTTTATTGTAAAAGGCCTTGAGAGCCTCATTGTAACCATCTTCTTGCGAAATGAGCGCAGCCATCACATCTCTTCTCAGAGATAAGCCGCCACCATTCCAGCAAGCTTGTTTTCCGCTGCATTTTACAGTTCTAGCTTATTTCCTTATTGAATAGAAAACCAGTTTTACTGTATCTCTGTTATTTTGTGTTAAGCATCTGATAATAATCTGTATTCATTTCGTTCTGCTCATAAAATCCGGATCAAATGACTACTGTATTGAAACACAGAATGAATTATGATGATAAAAAAATAACATCAGATTGAAGTTCTTTGCCCTTTTGCTGTTTGTGCAACTCTATCTATCAAGTTTTAACACATTTTTTTCTTGTATCCGAGATTTTTCACGATCAGAAATATTGAACAGAGTGCAGAATTTCCAAAGATTCAGCTGAGGTAAATGGCTTGAGTCATTTGGTTACTTTTTATAATAGACCAACTTTTCTTTTTTCCAAGACTTTGTATTTAGGTCCCTGCAATATTTGTGTTGCTCAACCTCTTCTAAATGATTTCCATCATTTCAATGTGCAATAGTACTTCTACCAAACATTTTTACCATTTGACCTCCCTAGAATACCACAACTTTGTTAGTGCTCATCCTCAACATACGGAAAACAAATTACAATAGAAGAACCCTAGACTTGTTGGTGCCACATTGTTAATAATTTAAAAATTTGATATCTGTAATAGACTGTAAATAAAATAGTGCAGAGATAGCTAGCAATAAACACACATCCACAAAAATTGAACACAATATTTTTCACGGGGAAACCTTTTAAGGACAAAAACCCCAAAGCAATTAGAAATAATTTATCTCCTGAATGAGATGACTGAGTTTGTACAACAGCAGGCTAAGAACAAGCCTCTTCCACAAATTAGAATACTGATCAAGAAGAACCCTGTACAATGACTGCTGCCCCTAAACTGTCACTAGAGGACTGAAGATGTTGCCTGGAGCAGCTTCAATTTGACACAGTCAACCTGTACAAGCCTGTAACTGCCAAAAGTTGCTGGTGTATACTTTACTGAGGGGACCGAGATCTTCTGCTGGGCTGTAGTGACTTGTCCACACCTTTTCCAGGGCTGCCGTGACTTGCTGTAGGTTGTGAATGCCCTAATAGGGCTGCCAAACTCAGGGACAGACCCTGATAAAATTCGGGTGCACAGATAATTGCCCTAACTGGGCTCGGGTGCATAGATGAGGGCCCTAGCAGGGCTGATATACACTGCAGAAAAACTTCAAATAGAATTCGGGTGGCAGCAACAAACCCTAGCTGAGATAGGGTTCTTTAAACCAGCAGAAAAAGACATCCATGAACTGATCTTGGGAGCAGACAAAAAAATACTTCCAAATCGATGGGGATAAAAATGATAAATTCTTCCTTTTTTTATAGTGAGTCGAAATGCCAAAAAATCCAAGTATTGGGGACGACCTGTGGATTTTATTTTATTATTATTTTTTTCTTTCAATAATGAACCGACCTGTGAATGTATATTTATATTTTTATTTTCTTCAATTTGTGGGTACATGGACCAAGCCAAGTTATGCTTGGGTTTCATGGTTCTTCAAGGTCTTCAATGATCCATTCATGTCCACTCCAAGTGCATCATCATAAGGAGAAATTTATTAATTGCTTTACTTCACCCTCCCGTTGCTACCAAGATCAAGTGCTAGGTATTTCGACAAGGGTTGATCAGTTCCTTGAGAAGGTTCCATAGCCCATAGATCAAGGGGAGGAGTACACCACTTGCCTAGACCTGATCTAGGGCTTATGGTGAAATCCTGGTAACTGACCAGGTGCCTCCATTCTCCCAGAGAATGGCTCTTAGCCCCAGGCTGAGCTTTCAGTCCCAAACTGAATCAATATCCTGGTAACTGACCAGTTGCCTCCATTCTCCCAGAGAATGGCTCTCAGCCCCAGGCTGAGCTTCTAGTCCCAGACTGGGTCAATATCTTGGTAACTGACCAGGTGCCTCCATTCTCCCAGAGAATGGCACTCGATGCTGCTCAGAAAAATCAACACTCCCTCTCATCGAGAGGGTCATTCTCTGCAATACCAAGCTTGTCTCAAAAGTGCACAAGCTTTGTCAACGACAGAGGCTTGGTCAATATGTCAGCAACCTGTTTGTCTGTACGGATGTACTGGAGCTTCATGGCACCTCACTGTACCATATCTCGGATGAAGTGATACTTCATCTCAATGTGCTTTGACCTGTCGTGAAATACAGGGTTCTCTGAAAGCTTAATGCAACTTTGATTATCGCAATGAATAATAGTTGGCTGAAGATTTCCACCAAACAGGTCAGAGAGAAGCTTTCTAAGCCGAACTGCTTCTCTACAGGCATCATTGGCAGCAATATACTTAGCTTCAGCTGTGCTCTGAGCTATGGAACCCTGTTTTCTGCTGGACCAAGAGATCATGGATGATCCCAAACTGAAACAGTACCCTGATGTGCTTTTCCGGTCCACTGCACTGCCAGCCCAATCGAAGTCAGCATATCCAAGTAGCATTACTCCACTGTTGGAGGTATATCTGAGCCCATAAGTAATAGTACCTCGCAAATATCTGAGCACATGTTTGGGAGCTATCCAGTGTATGTGCTTGAACTCGGACATGAATTGACTCAATGCATTCGCTGCATAACAGATATCTGGTCTCGTATGCACTAGATACATCAAATATCCAATAAGTTGACGATACTGAGTAGGATCCATTGCCTTTGAAGAAGTAGCTGAGTCACGTAACTTCTTCAGGTTTGATGTCATGGGTACACTCATGGGTTTGCAGTCATGCATCCCAAACCTCTGCAAGATATCAACTGTATACTTCCCTTGTGACAGGAAGATCTCATCTGGCTTTTGCCAGACCTCTAAACCAAGAAAATAGTGCATGAGTCCCAGATCCTTCATCTCAAACTCTGAAGTAAGCTCCCTCTTGCACTGAGCTATCAGTTGCTCCTCTCTAGTAAGGAACAGGTCATCCACTTATAGGACTAGGATCAAGACATGGTTCTGAACAACCTTAAAGTAAAGGTTGGAATCAACAGTGCTCTTGGAGAATCCTAAATTGTGAAGGTAACCATCAATCCTAGCATACCAGACCCTTGGGGCTTGATTGAGTCCATACAAAGCTTTCTTTAGCTTGCACACATGAGACTACATTTCATGAGTCACAAAACCTTCAGGTTGCTCAATGTAGACCTCTTCTTCAACTTCTCCATTAAGAAAAGCTGTCTTTACATCCATTTGATGGAGTTTCCATCCAAAGACGACAGCGAGGGAGATAATGGTCCTGATGGTGGTATACCTGGCAACAAGAGCAAATGTTTCATCATAGTCTATGCCTTCTTTTTGTGAGAAACCACGTGCCACAAATCTTGCCTTATATTTCTCAATGCTGCCATCAACATCATGCTTGATTTTGTAGAGCCATTTGGAAGTCACCACAAACTTCCCTTTTGGTCTAGGGACAATTTCCCACACATCATTTTTCATAATGGAATTATATTCTTCTATCATGGCATCAATCCATACCTGATGAGTTTCTGCTTCTTTGAATGTAGAAGGTTCTACATCAATGAGCTTACTCATAAGACCTGAGTACTTCTGGGGCTTCTTGCTTTCTCTGAATGTCCCAGAAGGAGATTTATGCTTCTCTGCTTCTTGCAATGTCTCTCGACACCAAGCAAGTCTTCTCTTGGAAGGAGGAACCTCAAGTAGTTCTTCAGTTGGTCTATTTGGAATTCGAGGCTCATCTTCTTCCTCCCCCTGATTCTCTGAATGAGGAGAGTCTGGAATGTCGGAAAGAGATTCTTCTGTATCTTTTGGTAGCTCTCTGGAGTGGTGGAAAACAACTTCCTCATGAAATATCACATCTCTGCTGACTTCAATGTATCTTTGACTAGGAACATAAATACGGTAGGATTTTGAATTATCATTGTACCCAACAAATGTGCCTTTCTTTCTGGAAGGCTCCAGCTTTAATCTCTTTTCTTTTGGCACATGGATGTAGACTGGAGTGCCAAAGATCCTCATGTGGTCAACTGCAGGTTTCTTACCTGTAAAGACTTCTTCTGGAGTCTTTTCCCCCAAAATGGCATGAGGACTTCTGTTTTGAATGTCGATAGCAGTACCAACAGCCTCAGCCCATAGAGACAAAGGAAGATATAGATCACAAAACATGGCTTTAGCAGCCTCACAAACTGTTCCATTCTTCCTTTCTGCAACCCCATTTTGTTGGGGGTTGTAAGGTATAGTCAATTCCCTCTTGATTCTTGCTTCTTGGCAAAAATCATCAAAATCATTAGATTCGAACTCACCTCCATTGTCTGACCTCAAGATATGGATGTGTCTTCCTGTCTGATTTTCAATCAACGCCTTGAACTCCTTGAACTTATCAAAAGTTTCATTTTTAGCTTTTAGAAAGTAAATCCAAGATTTACGAGAGTAATCATCAATGAATAGTACATAGTATAAACAACCACTTAAAGAAGGTGAAGACATGGGTCCACAAATGTCAGAATGAATCAAGTCCAAAATCCCTTTCGATATGCTGTTACTCTTTGAAAAAGACTTCTTGGTATTTTTACCAAGGGCACAACCTTTGCAAATACCACTATGTTCATTAGAGAACTCAGGCATACCTGTAACCATCTTTTGAAGACCAGGGAGAGCTGTATAATGAAGGTGCCCAAACCTTCGGTGCCATAACTCACAAGGGTTGATTGTACTATGAACCAATGCTTGAGTAGAATGCCCAGATGCCTTGTAAAGGGCCTCCCTCTCGAACCCCAATCAATTCTGCTGCACTCAACCTTTCATTCTTTGACCACAGTAGAACCTTTTTGTCCATGAATATAACTCTGTAGCCTTTATCTTCTAAGCCAACAACTGAAAGGAGATTTTTCTTCAAGCCTGGAAGATACAGTATGTCTTCAATGTGCAACATGGTCCTTGAATCAAGTTGAATTGAAACTAAACCCACTCCCTCAATTTTGTAGGTGGAGTCATCTCTAAGTTCTACTTGAGTGGCAAGCGTCGTCTTTTTGTAACTTGTAAGAACTTCATGAGAACTTGTCATATGTTTTGATGCTCCACTGTCCACTAGCCAAGAATATGAACTGTTGGTGATGGATCCTGCTAGAGCATAAATCAAGTAGTATTCTCTTCTTTACTCTTCTTGCTTGGAAGACTTGGCATTCTTCTTCTTCTTTGGTTCTTCTTCTTCAGCTGTAGATGTTTGGAAACTTCTTTTGAACCTTCTCTGTGGCTGCCTACAGTCTCTAGCATAATGTCCCTTTTTGTGATAGTTAAAAACATTCAATTTGTGACATATCAATTTGCTTACCTTGTGGCTTGTTCTCTTTCATCTTGGGAGGGAAGGGTTTCTTGAACTTTTTCTTAGTCTTGGCTGTTAGTGCAAGATTCCCTTCCTTAGGACCCCTAGTTCTACTTTGAACTCTGCCTTCTTCTTCCAAACAGTGATGCCAAAGTCTCTCAAAATCTGGCTTAGTCTCACGTCCACTCGCAGAAGCCAAGAAAGTTTCCCAAGAATTTAGAAGGCCATCAAAAACAGTTTGTACAAGGTCATCATCGTCTACTGTAACCCCAATAGCAGAAAGTTGATCTCTTACCTGAGCAATGTTTGTGAAGGAGGCCACTCCTTCATCTTTTTCCATCTTCAATGTACGAAGCTTGTTTTTCAAGACTCCCGTTTGACTGGGTGCTTTCTTCTCGTACATATCTGTCAAAGTGTCAAAACACTCCTTGGCTGTCTTCAGTGGTGTTATGGCAGGCATTATGGTCTCCTTGACTGAGTCATAGATAATCCTTCTTGCCTTGGTTTGCTTCTTCTTGAACCCTGCCCTTCCTGCATTTGATGTGGGCTCTTCTACAACATTGATGACCAAGTCATCAAGGTCATTTTCTTCCAAGGTGGCCATAAGCCTTGCTTTCCATGAATTGAAGTTTGCTGAACCCTCAAGCCTGTCTTCTGGTCTGAAAGTGGCAGAAGAAGCCATCTTTGATCCACTAAGGGTTTGCTGTCTCAATCTGTACCGTCCCAAGGTCTATGGAAGGTACAGTCACCTGCTCAGATGCTGTATACTTCACAAGCAGAGCTCTGATACTATGTTAATAATTTAAAAATTTGATAGCAGTAACAGACTGTAAATAAAATAGTGCAGAGATAGCTAGCAATAAACACACATCCACAAAAATTGAACACAATATTTTTCACGGGGAAACCTTTTAAGGACAAAAACCCCAAAGCAATTAATAATAATTTATCTCCTAAATGAGATGACTGAGTTTGTACAACAACAGGCTAAGAACAAGCCTCTTCCACAAATTAGAATACTGATCAAGAAGAACCCTGTACAATGACTGCTGCCCCTAAACTGTCACTAGATGACTGAAGATGTTGCCTGGAGCAGCTTCAATTTGACACAGTCAACCTGTACAAGCCTGTAACTGCCAAAAGTTGTTGGTGTATACTTTATTGAGGGGATCGAGATCTTCTGCTGGGATTTAGTGACTTGTACACACCTTTTCCAGGGCCGACGTGACCTGCTATAGGTTGTGAATGCCCTAATAGGGCTGCCAAACTCAGGGACAAACCCTGATAAAATTCGGGTGCACAGATAATTTCCCTAACTGGGCTCGGGTGCATAGATGAGGGTCCTAGCAGTGCTGATATACACTGCAGAAAAACTTCAAATAGAATTCGGGTGGCAGCAGCAAACCCTAGCTGAGATAGGGTGCTTTAAACCAGCAGAAAAAGACATCCACGAACTGATCTTGGGAGCAGACAAAAAAATACTTCCAAATCGATGGGGATAAAAATGATAAATTCTTCCTTCTTTTATGGTGAGTTGAAATCGCAAAAAATCCAAGTATTGGGGCCGACCTGTGGATTTTATTTTATTATTATTATTTTTTTCTTTCAATAATGAGTCGACCTGTGAATGTATATTTATATTTATATTTTCTTCAATTTGTGGGTACATGGACCAAGCCAAGTTATGCTTGGGTTTCATGGTTCTTCAAGGTCTTCGATGATCCATTCATGTCCACTCCAAGTGCATCATCATAAGGAGAAATTTATTAATTGCTTTACTTCACCCTCCCATTGCCACCAAGATCAAGTGCTAGGTATTTCGACAAGGGTTGATCAGTTCCTTGAGAAGGTCCCATAGCCCAGATCAAGGGGAGGAGTACACCACTTGCCTAGACCCGGTTTAGGGATTATAGTGAAATCCTGGTAACTGACCAGGTGCCTCCATTCTCCCAGAGAATGGCTCTCAGCCCCAGGCTGAGCTTCCAGTCCCAGACTGAATCAATATCCTGGTAACTGACCAGGTGCCTCCATTGTCCCAGAGAATGGCACTCGATACTGCTCAGAAAAATCAACACACATGACCTCAGAACAAAACAAAATAGAGGTTTGAGAATTATTCATGTTCAGGTCAATGTAAGAGGAAGATCACACCATGTAAGCAAATTCAGAAATATCTATGGGGGATATCTAAATAGATAAAGTGATGCAGGATTTAATTCCAGGAATTGGTAAACAAATATTCAGTAATATAAGAGCTCATGCATTGAGGACACCATTTGTTTGATGTTTTCCTTCTTTGTCTTTTTCATATGATGCCAAACTGCTTTATTGAATTTGAGGCCTATTTCAGAAAAATGAAATGAATTAACTTTAGGGTTTAGTATAGTTTTTTTATGCAGAATGAAATGAAATGAGAGTTATAAATAAATAGCGCTATGAACAAAAATGAAAAGTTTATGACCACTTGAGCTACACACTGGAAGGTTGAAAGGGACTGAAAGACAGGATTTACACAGAAATTATAATTAAGGTGATTGCTGTACAAATGATCATTTCCACTACGTTATAAAATGCAATACAAACAAGTTTTTACCATCAGGTGGAAACATACAGGTCCATACAGGATTGCCTAAGGAAACTGCATGATTGTATAAATACCCGAGAGTTGTCTAATACTCTGTACTACATAATACATTGAGTAGCTTGGACTAGAAATGTTTTTTATTTTCTATTTTGAGCATTTTAATTGCACAGATGAAGATAGAAAGGGACTCCAAGATGAAGTTTGGATATAAATTAGAATTGTGGTGATTACTGAACAACTGAAGTCTTTCTACAGTATTATAAATTGCAATACAAACCAGTTTTTACCATCAGGTGAAAACATTGTGTACTCTATGAAGAACAGAGTTAAAAATCTATTTGCCACTTCACAAGAAAATTTATAGTATTTAGATAGAATATAAAAATAAAAAATAAAACTTCATAAAACCATATCAGTCAACGTTTGGGAGTATTAAGGCACATGGAACTGACAAAACAACCAAAATTTCATAATGGGATTCCACAAAAGTCTTGGCAGACGATGGAATGTTCAAATCACTATATAAAAGCTTGGTAGATGATGGGCTGTTCAAATCACTATATATGTGGACAGTGGGACACTCAGAAGCAAAGAACAAATCCTCAGATGGCAATGGATTTATAAGGTTGTTTTCAAAAAACAATGTGAAAGTAATCTCATTCAAATTAGAAGTTACTACATCAAATAGAAATGTGTTGTTGCTATTTTAAAGGAAATTATAATCCTTAAAAATGTTTCAACGTATTAGCTTGTTTAATTACTGATGTTACTATTTTAAAGGGAAGACTTATGTAATGTTTCGAATGCATTAGCATATTTGATTCCTAATGTTACTATTTTGAAGGGAGGAATAAAAAATTTCCCTGCAAATTACACACTGCATTCCAGATAATCAATCCTTCAGGCTAGAGGATTCTAGAAGATTGTAGAAAGTACTCACTATAGATTGTAGAAAGTACTCATTAGAGAACTCCCTAAAATTTTGATCCTTTCTAGAGGATTGTAGAGAGAACTCACAATAGATTTCAAAGAGGGTTCTCACCAAATATCGAAAACATTTCTTACCAAATACTAGAAAAGATTGTATCCAGATTTCATAAAACGATATATTTGGGTTTTGCAAATGATCAAGCTGGTATTTCCCATATTTTTTATGACAGCATTAACCCCAGTTTGTTTGGAATGGCCATATAAATAACCGAATGATATTGATAACGTGACATTTCTCCTGATGACAGTGCCTTCAAATAACAATTGATGTGGGGACTAACAATGAAATGCTGCTAAATGATGAGTTCTACATAGGACTGAGCCAGAAGCGTGCTACAGGCCAGGTTTTCCTATTAACAATGAAACGTTTATATGTTTTACATTTTTAATTCTTTCTATAGGGCGAGCCGCAATATTCTTGCACAAATTTTAATGTTTTTATCTGCTTTACAGGAATATGATGATATTCTCAGAGAGTTTCTGTATGCTGCCAAAAAAGCTTATGGAGAGAAAGTCCTTATCCACATCAGGGTCCAAAGAGCTGGTTTACTTTTGGAAATGTTTTATAATCTTTCTTGCTCCTTTTGTTGCAGAAGATGTACTGTGTTGAGATTCGACCACAACTGATCTGTCATAATTAACAGTTCAATTCAGATCTACTCCACAATGATTTATTGTTTTAAGAATAAATGTATGCATAGATATAAGATTTCATGGATGCATAGAGAACATTCCTGCAGAACATGGGATGTATTTCTCTATCCCAGGGATGGTTGAGAGACGTCTTTTGTGTCCATCAACTGTCCCGGGGATGCTGAAAAGTCTCCAAGGCAGTTGGGAAACTGCTCTTCTTGAACAACTTCTAATCACTTCTGGGTGCACCCTAACCATAATCAGCGGTCCTTCCTTTAGAAAAAATAACATGCCTTAAAATATTTAAAAGAAAACTGAAATTTGTCTGCCAAAATAAACTAAACAGTAAGCACAAGAGCCTTGCTCCTTTTGTTGCAGAAGATGTACTGTGTTGAGATCCTGCAACAACTGATCTGTCATAATTAACTGTTCAATTCAGTTCTACTCTGCAATGATTTATTGTTTTAAGAATAAATGTATGCATAGATATAAGATTTCATGGATGCATAGAGAACATTCCTGCAGAACATGGGATGTATTTCTCTATCCCAGGGATGGTTGAGAGACGTCTTTTGTGTCCATCAACTGTCCCAGGGATGCTGAAAAGTCTCCAAGGCAGTTGGGAAACTGCTTTTCTTGAACAACTTCTAATCACTTATGGGTGCACCCTAACCATAATCAGCGGTCCTTCCTTTAGAAAAAATAACACGCCTTAAAAATATTTAAAAGAAAATTGAAAATAGTCTGCCAAAATAAACTAAACAGTGAGCACAAACCCAAAGCCTAACACATGAACTAACTCGAGTTTCAATTAACTCTTGGCCTTCAGGTTTTTTCTTTCTTTATGTAGATCATTTCATGTTATTTCAATTTCCAAATATCCAGATCTGAAACAGTAATAAGTCAGCAGACTGGAGATTGACTTCTACATTGTGTAAATCTAAAATTGGTCACGAATTAAAGAGTGAGCCTCATACTAGTAATCGGAATCAATGAGCATACAGGTGGAAATATGAAGTCAGTAATAGAAAACATAGAATTTTACAATGAAAGTACTCCTACTATAAGGATAATTGTTGCTTTGGTTTCCCTGCCTTATGTATCTTTCAAGTAAGCCATAGAGCAACAGTAGACATAACATAAAGACTAAATCTCTGGGGACCTTAGATCATTGGAAGTTCATGGACAGAGTATACATTCCGCTGTGGAATAAGAAATGTGGTCCCTACAAGATTGCGAGGGGTTTTGAATAGACATGGAAAACATGTGCCAAGTATGTAGTGTGGCAAGTTCTGAACAAAAAGGATGCTATACATTTTATCACGAAGAATTTCCGTTTGCAGTCATAGGTCTTCGTTCAATTGGGCATAATGCCCTTGACATCTACAGTTGATTGTTATGTAACACCTTATTCAGGATTAGCAGTTATGATAAGGTAAATGTGTTCTAAAGTTTGTATTTTGACATGCCTGTTAAGACATTTCAATTACTGTTCAAAATTGCATGCTACTTGTCATTCCCTTAATGAAGATTGCTTGACAAGGACCATACATTTTAAATAACACTTGGACACCAATGGTGAGTGCTTATTTTGGATGTTTCCTCTAGCTTCATGCATTTTATGATTCAATTCTATTAGCAGCAGAAGGAAACTAATTATTGTCGATAACAGCATGACTATCATCTTGCTGTGCTTTAGTTGCTTCTTCCCGTTCATCCTATGCAAATCATAATTTGCTGGAAGGCAGCTTTAATAACACCTGTGAGAATACAAAGGAAATCCATTGTTTTCTCTCTTCCCTTCATCGCTTAATCTTCCCTGTCCAATTTCATGTGCCTCACATTACTTGGGCTCACAATGGATATGAAAATAAATATATGTCTATGATTTACTGGATTTCTTAGTTGTCTGCTATGTTCTTAGTTCTTACAGATATTAGTGAATTTCATGCATTTCCTTATATGGCATTCAGATTGTTTGATAAGTAGACTACATGCTGATTTTGCTTGTGCGACTGAGTCTTTGTGAATCTTACAATTTTTGTACTTTATGCTTTAGAAAAAGTGTATTGGCTGACCACACCTTCCTAATCCTTGGGGTTGGTGAGGTAAGGCAAAGATGATGCAAGTTTTTCTAGGTTATATTACAAGTAACCTGCAAATTCCCAGAGTATGTATTTAATAATATATAATTATATATAGGCCAAGGGGTTAGCTCAATTGGTTGTCACCAATGTTGATGAGTATTGGTCTAACTCCTTACTAGCAGGTGCCCAATTCAAATCCTATGGGTGAGGTACACTAATCTATGCCATCCACAAAAGTGGAGAAGCAAATCTTGGGTTTCCCACAAGGATTTCCTTCAGAAAAAATACTATAATATATTACCCAATGTTAGAGTCTTCAATAATGCACCATTCACACTAGTATATACAATTCAAAATATAAGTATGGCCACATTTGTCCATAAATGCCCCATTTTTTCCAGTGTTTGAGCTGTCATATTCTAGGGACCACAAAGTGGAGCCAAAATGCCTTGAACATAGTTTGCCAATTTTTTTTTAATGGATCAGTGATTACATATGGGGATTGAACTAGAATTTTGTTATAAATGTAGATGGTTAAGGCTTAGCTGAGACATCCGTGAGTGGATTTTAGTCTGCTGGTTTTGAAATTTCAATCTGTCCAGCATGAGGTTCCATAAAATTAACACTAATCGGCAACTCCCTAGGGCGCTACTATGCGTGATTGATTTGGTTGATTTCTATATGATAGTACTAGCAAATCCCCATGTTTACAATAGCGCTAGTGCCCCAGTCATACCTGAAGGTGATTAAACCAAATAAGTCAACCAATACTAAGAGAAAGAGGTCGGGTACTGGTAAGGGCTGCCTGTTCTCAGTTCCTTAGATTATCCAGAGTTGTGTGACTGTTGGGGACAGCCCAACTTAACTAATTTTTTACACTTTTCAATCTCCATGGATGGACTGATTGGCTCATGCTCTGGAGAGGAATACTTCCAAAAGATATTTGAGATGCAAGTATTTGGAAATGATATTTTCTTATTTTTTCGTTTTTCTTCTCGACTGTCATCAACTCTCATTTGAGGGAATAAGATTCTGTCCATGAGGCTTCTGCATATGCACAGAAGATGGGATTACTGCAAATATTTCCCCCTCCATAGAAACCATAGCCTTTGACACGACATCCTTCCCCTCTTGATGCGGAAGAGGGCCGGTCTCTAAGCCAGACTTGAAATCTGCATCAGAAATATTTTTCATGTTTGGTCCCACCCAATGGTGCTCTGAGCTGGAGCCCTTCCACTAAGAGGGTTTATGGGTTGTGCACTTTGTTTGAGAGGCAGCCAGAGCATTGACCTTTACATAGTAGTGAGCAACCGAGTGACCATGTTCAAACAAGACTTTCATAGAAAGCAATGTGTTTGTTGTCCAACATTTGTGTCCAGATGTGACAATTACATTCAAGAATGATCTCTTTAGGAAGGACCTTCCAATGATCAGCCTCAATGCAGATTCGAGCGCACGTGGAAGCCAGAAGATCCACCTGCTCAGCTGTCAAAGCAATAAACTTACTGAGAGCATTTCCAAGGCAGGAAGGTAATTGGAATTCCATTATTCTAGAGGCGGGCTGGGAATCCACACCCATGTAGAAACTGAAGAGAGCTTCTCAGTGTAAGGGTTGAAGCCTGGTGCCAAGGCCTCGCAAAAAGGTCAGCCCTGCCATCTTCCAGTGAACCAAGGCCCATCACGAAGGACGGGCTGTCTATCTGGTGGAGAGTTAAATTTCAGAATGAAAAACCACTTGGCACAGGGGTGAACCAACCAAATTTCTTGCAAGAAGGAACCCCAAACCTTAGATATCCTTGTCTGCAGCTCATCAAGCTTTGACCAAATATTGTTAAATTTGTAAAAACCAAATGTGATATTTGGTTGTAGTTACATCATGTTTATTTTCTTCTATATGAAATTGAAGAGTTGCATGGGCCATTACTTTCCCATTTCATTACAACTCTGGCATCTAATTGATACCTCCTTGTTTCCACTTCATGAACAACCTCCTTATAAATAGTAATATTATGTACATATACAATATGATAAATGCTCCCTAATAAAGAGAAGGTCTCAAGGTCATGAAGCCTGCCAAGTTTATTACTTCGCAATTAAATTGCATTCCTATACATTTGTACTTAAAAGGGAGTCTGTGAACAGTCTAGATCTGTCAATCTCAACATTTACTGTTCTTCTTAATTTCCAAGAATTCAATCATGGTGAAAAATGTGCAAGCAGGGACAGGTATTGCAGAGCTTATAGCACTAGGTATTGCAGAGTTTATAGCACTTGAAATGACCAAACAGGTATTGAATTATAGCTGTCCATGAAATTGATCTATTACTCAAGTTGCTTAGACATAAGAGTATTGTTGTTTCCTAAAATTATTTGCACTTATTGCTGTTATTGAATTAAATAATCAAATAGTCAATAATCAATTTTGCAATTGTTCCTTCATTGATCAAGAATTTCCATTTCTCAATAGAATCAAGAAATAAATTTACTATTTTGAAATATAATTTGGACACTTATTGATACTTTCATATTCTTCTATGTTTTCTATTCAGTCAACTTGAAATATGACACCTGTCATATTTGAAATTTTACTTTACTCAAAAGTTGTTATGTACATTTGCTGACTTTGTTATTACTATGAAATTTGCATTTCCCATGGATTTATCAGGTCAGGCCATGGGTTATAACTAGCCTTGCTCTAGGATCTGGAGTTGCTACCAAGTACTTGAAGGAGGTATTTTCATGTTCTAAGTGACACAAACCATGATGGGAATAGCATATTTAAGTCATCTAAGATCATTACTCTACATGTTTGTAGTGGTCTGCATCGGTACTTAGACCAAAAAAACCTTTCATCTTGTTGGGAATGGATGCACTACTTGTATTGGAAACTTGCAAGATCTTCATGAAAATGTGAGCTTTGCTATCGTAGAAAATGGTAATTTCCTTATAGTGTGACGTGTTATTTCATTATGCTTAAAAGAAACCATAAGACATAACTTCATGTGCTTTGTAGCAAGCAATAGAAACAACCTTCCATTCTAATAAAATTTACTGTGTCTTGGTTTTCTCACTGTTGTCTGTTTATTTTAGATTTAGTTGTGTCAATTGTGCTACGTGGCAACAAGAATTTTAACACACATCTTCAGTCTTTGAGTTGGGCAAACTGCCTTGATTCTTCTCCACTTGTAGTTGCATATGCTCTTGTTGGCACTGTAAGTTTTTTCCACTCATGCCTTTTTGCATTACTATAGGACTTAGAATACTTTCTATTTAAACATTACAAACTTCTTTATGGATGACAACATGACCTTTGTATGACTATGAAACTCAACTTTTTTTGAACAAGCCACATACTGTTTTTTGTAATAGATATAAGAATTTTAATCTGTTTTGACATGTTATACAACTTTATATATTATGCTATCCAAATATGATATTAATACTTGAAATAATAACAATAATATCCAAACTTTGTTGTAAAGTGCTCTTATATTTTGCCTATCTATCGACACTTTTATAAACTCTTTGACATTTCATCCTTTTACTTTCTTCTGCAAGGAATGATGATCAACTTGTTGAACAATACCATATGTACATGCTATGTATGCAAGGGGTGATGACATGCTTTAGTTGAACACTTTTTTACATATAATTTTGGTAGAGCTCTTCAAATGCACACAAAAATTGGGTTAGACTTGCAACTAATCACTGGGACATGGTAGCTTCAACTTACAACAAGATGAACTACAACAAAAAGTGTGAAGAAAGGAATCTAAAAAATGCAATTGAATATTTGTTGAATTCATATAGTAGAGCTAGTTGAATATTACTTTTATTGATTCTTCTGTATGAATTAGGTGCTAAGAACATTACTTTTCACATCTTTGGTATGTATCATCTTTGTAGATTAATCATGAACTCTTTTTTGTTGTTGCAAGGTTCGAATTTATATTAAACTAGAAAAAATATCTATACATATCAAGACTAGAGCAACTTGCTTCCATATGAGCCCAAATATCAGAGATATTAGGGAAACTGTCCCAAAATTGAAAATGTTTGAGAAGCATAGCTAGCTAAACTAAGCATAAGTAGTTTGAAGTAGTTTATCAGAGGATTCCCCCATAGGCTAGGTGTTATAACCAACAAATATCAAAACAAAGGTTGTGCAAACTAGCTACCAAGCTAAACATTAAACTAAAAAGGATTGAATTAGGCCGAATCATCATCAGAGACATTTATGAAAGAAGGGCCAGAGCCTGGGGGTTCTGCCTTGGCAGCACGAAAACCAGCATCCGGGCAGTGGTGATACATCATTTGCATGGCTGAGGGGCAAGTAGGAGGTGGATTGATGAACCTTTTTCCTGTAAGCTCCTTGGCCAAAGCATCCAATTTTCCATTGATGTGTGCATCATCAATAACCTGATTGTGAGTTGGCCTTTGCATTCCCTCCTCCAAACTTGCAATTCAGGAAACCACAGAGGAGCCACGCTTCTCATCTTGTATCCTTCCCTTCACATAGTACTCCAACACCATGTTAAGTAGAGATTTCATGCTCCAAAACATGCTTAAAGTTCTTGTGTAACACATCTCTCGTGTTTTGGTTGAACCAAAATCTTCTACCAGTCCCCAAAAGTCATCCACAACCTTTTGAGCCTTTGGTTTCTGCTTGCTAGATTGCAGTCTCATTTCCAAACACTCTGTGCGTTCCTTGGCTTGTCAATTGATTTTGGTTTCAAAGAAACCCTTCGCATTTCCATATCCTCAAGAGCCCGCGGTGTTAAAGTTATGGTATCACGAGTAATTCTCCAGGTCAATCTTGTGTGTCAATATTGAGCCTCGTGTGTCGAGGTAGAGCCTTATAGGAGTCTGAGTTGGACTCATGAAACTTGGAGAAGAATCTTGAGTTGGACTCAAAAATGGTTAAGCTTCATGTGTTGAGGCAAGTGCTTTGTTTGTCAAAGTGATGATGTTGTATACTCTTGCTAGTCAAGGCTAAGGTCTTGTGTGTCAAGACATATCCTCATGTGTTGAGGTGGTGCCTCATGTGTTGAGGTGATGCTTTGCATGTCGAAGCATGTATGGTGTGTAATGTACTACTAACCATGGTTGAGCTATTAAGTCTCCTCTAGAGACTGACCACCTCTAGACTGAATTACTTTAGCATATAACCACTTGGAACAATAGTAGGACAATATGATCACATCATTGGGAAAATGTCCTTAGTATATTTGATATGATAATTAAGCTAGCGCATGTGGGCCATGGAGATAAGACACGAGATAAAGATAAGATGTGATAAGATATGAGAGAATTCAAATTGAACATAAATAATTAATTAAGAGAGAATTCAAATTGTTAAACTTCAGTAAATCAAAGGAGAACTCAAATTGATCACTATAGTGATGTTAACAAGAAAGAATTAGTTAAGAGAGTCAACTAAGTGATAACAAAAAAGATCTAGTTAACTAAGTGTTATTGCATGACGACACTTATGTTAAACTAAAAGATGACACTTGAGTTGCGGCAAAAGCATGACGACACTTAAGTTAGCCACCTAACTAAGTGGTCAAGCTTTCAGTTAAGGGGTGAGTTCATCCTAAGACTTAGTTTAGTGAGTTAATGCATTGCATGAGCAATGGGACGCTCTTCTTCATGCAAGATTGATACATCCAGATGGAGGGCAAGTTCATCATGAAGTTAGAAGATAAAAATAGAAGTTGATTCATGTGAAGAATATATAAATATGTTATACATGATTGATGAATTCAATGTGAAGCAAATTCTTTTCTCCATTGAAGGCAATGCACTTCTCTTTGTGCAGGATATTATTCTGAGTCTCTCTTCTTTATCTTTCTCTTGCTCTGTAATTGTACCGGGGGTGCTTGATGTAAAAGACATTCTTTGCTATCTATTAATATACTAAGGAAGGTTTTGCTAGGGTTTTCTCTCTCAATTCATAGAGGGTTTCCCCATGGTAAATTCATGTGTCGAATGTGATTGGTTATGTGTACCATCGTTATTTGATTTCAAGTACTATTGCATTTCTGAATTAAAGATAAAAAATTAACATGGCATAAGAGCTTAGGGCATGAAAGAGCTAAGTTAAGCATTCAAGCTTGAGCCTACATAGATCCCGAGTGTGCACAATACTTGAAGAATTATGGCTTCAATTTCAGTAAGATTGGAAGACCGTCTTGAAGGAAATTTGAACTTCAATACTTGGAAGGCCAAGATCTTGCAAGATCTTGAATATCTCGGAAGAGCATGATTTTGATGGATATGTATCCAGTGTTATTGAAGAGCCTACTTCTAATTCAGGGCACATTACCTTCAAGAAGAATTAAGCCAAAGCAAACACAATCATTTATGATTCTGTGAAAGACAAATTGATGTCCGTGATCTCTCCATTGAAGACCTCAAAGGAATGTTTCGATACCTTGACAAATATTTATGAGAAGAAGGTGCTCAGTCAAAAGAGAGCATTAAAGAACAAGCTGCGGAATCTAAAGATGGAAAAGGACGAAGCTGTGGTTTCCTTCTTCACAAAGATATCTCAAGTAAGAGATCAATTCATGAGCATTGGTGTGACGATCAATGATGATTATCTCATTCAGACCGTTGTCGATGGTCTTCCATCTTCATGGGAGACATTTTTGGCTGCAGTAAATGGTTGAGAAGTGCAATCTAACTTTGAGAGATTGTGGCATGATTGCCTACAAGAAGAAGGGCGAATCAAGAGAAAGTATACTGCCTCCAAAGAAGAGAACCTCGCTCTTAGGAAACAGATGAAAAGAGGTAAGAAATCTCACAAGAATTTCTCTTATCAAAAGGAGAATGATTTCAAGAACTTTGATAACTCTAAATTTGACTGTTTCAATTGCAATAAGAAAGGTCATTATGCAAGAGAATGCCGTGCAAAGCAAAGAGGAAAGTTCAAGGGTAGGTTTCATGATTCTACTGCTACAGAAGATGAACCTACAAGAAAGAATTCATCCGATGATCAAGAGATAAGGAAGGAGTACTATCTTGTCTCAGCCCTTTCTGGATCCATTACCACTAGTGATGAGACATGGCTGGTAGACAGTGGCACATTCGAGCACATGACTAGATATAGGAGCGCTATCACAGATTTGAAGGAAAATAAGTTTTCCTGTAAGGTGGAGCTTGGAGATAATACCACCTATTCGATCCAAGTCATTGGATCCACTTCTTTTTAGTTGGATTCAGGAGATGCATTGCATGTGGATGAAATTCTGTTTGTCCCCGGATTGAAGAAGAACCTCCTGTCTATTTCGGTTCTAGAAGATAAATGATTCATAGTTATCTTTATGGACAACAAAGCACTCCTATGGCCTAAGCATGAAGACTTGAACTTTGCATTAGTGATTGGAGTTAGAGAGGGAGCTGTCTACAAAGTTCCCGGAAAACTCATTCAAGCCATGATCCATGACACAGTCAGTCCTTGTGATCTGTGGCATAGAAGGCTTGGTCATCTCCATTTCAAAGCGCTACCCGGATTGCAAAAGATGGTGAAAGTTATGCCCATGTTTAAATATGATTTTGATAGTGTTTGTAGAGGTTGCGTTCTTGACAAGAGCTTTAAGAAGAGTTTTCCAAGTAGTACCAAAAGATCCAAGGGGATCCTTGAATTGATTCATTCCGATCTATGTGGTCCTGTGTCTGCATCCTCCTTGAGTGGTTATTTGTATTATGTGCTTTTCATAGATGACATCTTTCGCAAGTCATGGGTTTATTTTTTGAAAAAGGGTGAAACTTTCAACAAGTCTCAAGAGTTTAAAGCATTGGTTGAGAATCATACTGGGAAGCACATTTGTGCTTTGAGATATGATAATGGAGGAGAGTTTGAGTCCCATGACTTCAATGGATTCTGTCGAGATGCAGGAATAAAAATACAGCTGACTATACCCTACAACCCCCAACAAAATAAGGTTGCTGAAAGAAAGAACATAACAATATGTGAGGTTGCAAAAGCCATGATGCGTGATCAAGATTTTCCCACATCCTTATGGGTAGAAGCCTCCAACACTACTATTTATATTCATAATAGAAGCCCTCATGATATATTGGGAGAAAAGACTCCCAAAGAGGTTTTCACTGGTGAAAAACCAGATATTGGACACTTGAAGATTTTCGGTTGTCCTATTTACATTCACATACAAAAAGAGAAGAGGACAAAGATGGAGCCATATGGAAAGAAATGAACATTTGTTGGATATAGTGAATCCTCCAAAGCCTACAAAATCTATGTTCCAGGACAAAGAAACATTGAAGTCAATAGAGATGTAACATTTCATGAAGATGCAGCCTTCAAGTGCTCCAAATAACTTCAATGTGATTCAGATATGGAGGAGTATGATATTCCTATGATGGAGGATCCTGTTTCTGATTCTCCCCTTTCAAATGGTGAGAGGGAGAATCCAAATGAGTCTGTAGATCCACTTGATCCTGAAGAGCCAGAAGATCTGATAGAAAGATCTCTTGATGAACCTCTTGCTAAGAGGAGATATGCATGGTGTCGAGACATTCTGCAAGAGGCAGAAAAGCATGGAGCACCTCTAGGCTCATTCAGAGAGCGAAAGAGACCTGAAATATTTTCATGATATGTAGCACAGATGAATCACATAAGTGATTCAGAACCCTCTACCTATGAGGAAGCCTCAAAGCAACAAGTATGGAAATATGCCATGGTAGAAGAATACAAATCTATCATGAAAAATAATGTGTGGGAAGTGGTTCCTAAACCCGACGGAAAGTCAATAGTAACTTCCAAGTGGCTTTATAAAATCAAGCATGCAGCTGATGGGAGTATTGAAAAGTATAAAGCAAGATTTGTGGCCCGTGGTTTCTCATAGAAAGAAGGGATAAACTATGATGAGACATTCGCTCCCGTGTCCAGGTACACTACAATGTGAACCATAATTTGCCTTGCTTCATTTTTGGGTTGGAAACTTCACCGGATGGATGTGAAGACTGCCTTTCACAATGGTGAGGTTGAGGAAGAGGATTACATACAACAAACTAAGGGTTTGTGTTTCATGATAGATCGAAACACATTGGGATGAAGTATTACCACATTAGATACATGGTCTAAAGAGGTGCTGTAAGACTTCAGTACATTGCTACTGGTGAGCATATTGCAGATATGTTGACTAAGTCTCTATTAATGACGAAGTATAGGTACTTCTGAGACAAGCTTGGCATGGCAGAGAATGCCTTCCTCGTTGAGAGAGAGTGTTAAAGTTATATCATCATGAGTCATTCTCCAGGTCAATATTGTGTGTCAAGATTGAGCCTCGTGTGTTGAGGTAGTGCCTTATAGGAGCCTGAGTTGGACTAAGGAAACTTGGAGAAGAATCTTAAGTTGGACTCAGGAATGGTTAAGCTTCACGTGTTGAGGCAAATGCTTTGTTTGTCAAAGTGATGATGTTGTACAATCTTGCTAGTCAAGGCTAAGGTCTCGTGTGTTGTTGCAACTGCAACCACCCTTCCCAGTATTTTCTCTTGGAAAGATCGGGGCCCTACATTTTGGACTTAACCTTGGTTGTTTCATACCTTTGGTCTTATTTTAAACTTAGTCAGGTACTGCTTGAAGTTGAAGGTTCTCAATGAGGAGAAAGTACTTAGCCATTTTTTGACCTCTCCTTAGTCAGTTTTTCTTTCTAGAAATTTTACGTTTCAGAAATTTTTCCAAAAATCATTGAAACGTCGCCAAATTTTTCTTCAATTCGTCTAAACATTGCCAAAGTTTTCCCAAACTCGCCGAAACGTCAGTAAAGTTTCCCTTTCATCGCAGAAACATTGACTAGTTTTCGACTGTCTCACCGAAGCTTTGGTGAAGTTTCATATTTTTAGCCGAATCATCGACGTGATTTACTTATTTTTGTTGAAACCTCGACAGGACTCAGAAAGGTCGCCGAAGTATCCAAAGGTTTCCCCTTTCTTGGCCAAAGTTCACAGTTTTTTTTTGGAAAATTCACCAAAACGTTGGTGTTCTTTTCGCCGGACTTGCAGCTTCATCATCGAACTGTTCGACAAAATTTTCATTTCTTTGCTGAAACTGTATCGGTGTGCATCATCTTTCGTCTCCGACACGGTTGCAAAGTTTTTCCTTTCTCTGTTGAAACCCCATAACACGAAACTTCCGACACAAATTTTGCTTTCTTGCCAAAGTTTATTGGCAAGAAATGAGGTTTGGTGCTGAAACATATTGTCACGAGAGAAAGTAGATCATCACTGACGTACGTCGGGGTAATTTGATTATTCTCCCCGAAATTACTTGTTGGAGCCATTAAAATCTGTGAAAATCCTCACAGCAGATCTAAGAGATGATGTATACCTCACAAGAGTAATTATGATTAAGTAGGAAAATAGAAGAAGAGTGAACAATACAGTATAATGAGCAACATAATAATATGGTACAGTAGAACTCAGATAGAAGCAATAATACTTCACACACACTAATTAATTAATCACAGTATGGACAAATAAATAGTACAATGGTAGAGAGGATACGAATGCCTAAGGTGGCAATTCGAATTAGCCTCTTAGAGTGATCATAAGATCAATAGAGTGTCATCGGAGCACAACTAGGTGTCCGCATGATCATCGGAGCACAACTAGGTGTCCTCATGATCATCGGAGCACAACTGGAAGTCTTCATCATCATCAGTGGAGTCATCAATGCTCAAGTAACTGTCAATCCATCAGTCAAACTAACTCTGGTAGGTGTAACTGAGTGTAACTTAGTGTAACTAAGTGTAACTGAAGACAACTGGACTGGTAGGTGAAGAAGGGCGAGTTGCTTCCTAAAATCAAGGAAGAAGGGCGCATTAAACAATTGGAGGGCTAAAACTGAATAGTGAGAAGCTCCTGGGGGCTAGGTGCTGGACTGATGACTAGGATGCATGCAAACCCTAAAAGTGCATGCATGACTGGAAATGTAAATGATCAAAATACTGGTGGGACTAGGATGGAGTATAGGAATATCCTAACAAAATCCCATTGAAGTCGTTTTTGGGCTCATTTGGAAACAACTTAAGGTTCCTAAAGGTTTTATTTTAAAAGCAAACCCCATTAGCCATCTCAGTACCGTTTTCATCCAACCCTGTTCACTGCGCCACTTGGAGGAGCATCTTCACTCAGTACAGCTGCGTCCACTAAAGATAGACCTAGCACACTTGTTGCTTACTGTCAAGGTAGGTATATTCTCACCATATTAATGGGTTTAAAATGATTATCTTACATTTGGAATTTGGAGATTGGGATGGTAAAAGTTTAAATTATGATTGGTCTTGTTGGTTCTAGGGTTAACCATTTCTTTGAAATACTTGCCTTCTTAGGGCCTCAGGGTGTGTGCAAGAAGATGAGGGTCACTTTAGATGCAATGCTAATTTTTTCAAATCTCGTTCCTGATACCTAAAACATAACGCGTTTATGATATTTACCCCCTGCCATGGTAAGACCCGAGCCTAACATGTCATTGGACATGTAGGCTAGGTAACAATAACGCGTACGCGTTATGTACTTAAAAAACGCGTACGCGTTATGTATTTCCAAATCGCGTACGCGATATGTAAAACTAAAAATGAATTTAAAAACACAGTCGGCCGATTGCCGACCACCCGCGACACTCACGCATCAGTAACGCGAATAGAGGCGAAATTGACCCTGGACGAGGACGCTTTGTGGCCCATTCAACTATCCGTGTTGCTCGATTTAGCTGGAGAGGAGACAAATTCACCGGTGCATTCTCATCTAGTCAGGTAATTTATTCACCCAAATCATTTTTTTGTGATTTTTTAATCCAAATCACTATTTTTTTATTGTTTAACCTAGTTTTGTAATATTGATCAAATTGGGAATAACCCAATTTGTAATTAAATTCACACCTCAAAATGAAACCCTTTTCAAAAAACTCAAAACTTCATAATCAAACCAAAAATTGAAAAAATTAAAACTCCCCCCTTTCTAAGTCACCCGACACGAGGACACGGGACACGAGTGTCCCCACCAGGCTTCAAATTTGAAGCCTTCAGGCCACTTCAAATTTTACCCACACGTCATAGAAGGCCACTTCAAATTTTACCATGCAAAAAAAATTTAATTTCATGGTAAGCCCTTCAATAATTAAATTAACCACTACTGTTTAAAATTGCAACAGAAGGGTAGCTTCAAATTTCACCCATCAACAATTTTTAGTGGGAAATTGGGAATGCGGCTACTAGCTAGGTGACTTGGGAGTGGGACTCGCTTACTCTCCAATATCCACGTGTTCGATCATCCATGGATCATGGACCATTGGGCCTCTAATAATATCATTGAGCAACTTACGTGGACGGGCTTACACTGAGTAGCCCATGGCTTGAACGCTTCGAAGTTCTCGTGTTTGTAGCGAGCGCTTACGTGTTTAACACATTTAATGGCATCAACAAAATTATTAAACCTGGAAGGTGGCTCATACGTGTTGTTGCTAGCGGGCTTACCAAGTTACAAGTTATCACATACCAATTCGTGAATGCTGACTCCGTGAGTTAATTGAGTATTCAATGTATAATATATTATGTTAATATGCCCACGCGAATTTGGCATTTCAGACAAAATCCACAATCCATAAACTTCTTGTAATGTTGCAGGTTGTTGCTCCTGCCCGTGGCCCCTACCTATAGACCTATGTTTTCTTTGTTGTATCAATTTAATCCTACCATCTACGGCTCCCAGCCTCACACCCTGTGTTTTCTTTGTTGTATCAAGTCAATCCTGCAGCTCCCAAGTTCCACCTTTTGTTTTCTTTGTTGTATCAAGTCAATGCTGGAATTCCATGCTTCCATGGCTCCGACCATATTGCATGAATAGAAACAAGCTTTTTCTTATACCCCTATTCCACTGTGGTTGAGCTACTTCCAAGTTCCACCTACCCTATCTCCTCCAGTCCTCCAGGATAGTTTGCGGAGCGAAGCTGGCAATGCCAGCCTGCCATAAACATATTTAAAGAAATTCGTTTTCTTTGAGGAGCTCAACTTCAAGGCTGACTAGATTTTTGACATCCTATGAATTTACAGGTCTGCTATATCCACTGAAAAATAAAGCCTCTCAACTTTACTACGTTAGTAAACATTGAAATTTTGATGTACTATTACATTTTCAAATGAAAAGAATAACTTATTATTAATAAAAAAATCAAATCATATTAATAAATTAATGAATTTGAATTTAGCTTCCCAATTATATTAAAATAAATTATACATTTTAAATGATCCACAACCAAATATTATACTGAGAAGGAAATGGAAAAAAAGGAATTTCCTCAACACAACATGCTATTTCCTTATGATGATGCTTTTACGTTTATGATTACCAACCTTGGAATCAGGTTTGGTTATCCGAAGGTGTAATATCTTCTAAGCTAAGTCAATAGGTAGGGATGTTGGTATTGATATAATTATGACAGTTTTATAAAGGATTAGGAACAATTCCGTTGGCTTGTAGATGACATATTTATGGATAAAAAGCTTGTTGTTATGAGATAATGACATCATGCCTCAAAAACATGTCCCATACAATCTAATGTTAATGGGCGCTCTACATAGAAATTGGAATGTCAACATTTGTGAGTACAATAAATATGTGGATGATTTTGGCCTACTACAACTTTAATATATTGAGTGGATTGATAACCTTCACAATTATATAAGAGATTGTAGCTATGACTAGGAGGAGAGTTAACAATGCAACAAAATCAAGTAATCGAATTTTGTGCATAAAATGAACATAAGACTCCCACCAAATTTCACTGAATCTACGTCTTAACAAAAGAACTCATCGTTTCACGGGATTCCACCCCATCAATCCTTTTAACAGTAATGGCCATAACAGTTGCTACAACCCTAGCGCGAGAAAAATCAATCGAGCTACGCATGACAATACTTGAAACCAGACTTTTTGAACTCCCTATTACGTCATAGGAATCAATACTACTTTCTCCACAACATGTGGCACCCTCAATATCTTCCATCACCGCAATTTACATTTGATAAAAAACTTGTTCCCAAATAGTAATTACCCCATTCTTTGCTCTAAAAAGGCCTCGGTTAACCTAGAATCCAATCCATACAACATGAACACATCCATATATACACATAGAATAAATATTAATAAATTTCTCATAGCCCTTCAATAGTGTTCAATATCTCATAGCCCTTCATAGTGAAATGGGACCCCACCCTTCAAATTTGATCCCTGGTCCCCACTAGACACGGTGACCCCCGGAATTATGACACGTAGGACACGGTGACCCCCGGAATTAATATATTTTTAAAATATATTAAAATTTAAAAATATAGACATATAGATCATCCAATAAAATTTAACATTTACAATTACAAATATTCAATAGAAATTACATTTACAATTACAAATATGAAATATTCAATAGAAATTAGATCATTCACAAATCACAACACATTTGTCATTCACAATCACAAAACACAATGAGACATTGAGACACATAGATGCAAACTCATCACTGCCTTGATCCTCCTCCTCCATGCCTGAATCAACAAACTCATCACTGCCTTGATCCTCCTCCTCCTCGTCTCTGCCAATCTGACTAACTTACTTTTTAATTGTCAAATGTTTAATTTTAAGTTTTAAATGTATGTAAGTAAATGCCATTAAATTGCTTATGTGAGTTTGATTTAATACATGTTCAATTTTGAAGAGACGTCATTATATACCATGTATATGTTTCTAATGATTTTCGTATTAATGTCTTTATTGCAGTTGCGGCTATGGATGCCAATGCCGAAATATTGATTGAGCTTGCCCAATTGAGGGGCATAAGTGAAGCTTTTAGTGGTGGCGACAGGATTCGCCGTTCACTTGCATCAACCTTGGATGCAATTGTAGACACAATTACACAATCTACGAATGTCCTGTATGATATTGCATCTTACAGAGAAAGAAAAAGACAACAATATGCTGATGGACTAGATTACAATGCAGTAAAAAAGCTAAAAATATCCAAAGAGGTTATATTTGCATTGTTTAGGGACCCTCGGACGGGGGAAATCCCTAATGCAAGCAAGCCGCATATCTCCATTGAGTGGTGCACGTTTCAACCATTTGTTGATAACTGGATGGACAGATGGTACATGGTTTTTGATATGCCACCACACAACAACAGGGAAATTCCCTTATATTTCCTTCGAAAGATGTATGCAGAGTTCGTGTTGCATAAACACGTTAACTATTTTGACATCTTACAGTTCCAGGGGATCGGTGGGGGGATGCCCCAAAACCGACCCAATGCCAGGCTTCGAGACCAGGATCGCCCTATCCCTGCACCTCGCAGGCAGTTGCCTGGGCCAGATGTCCCACCAGCACATCGCATTATTCCGCAGACACGGGATGCATTTTTGAGTTTGGCACGGACGGTTGTTCGCCATGGCAGGATGGTTCAACATATGGGTGAGGAAGGGACATCTGTCCCTGGTGTGGTACATACACCAGCTCGTCACCATGCAGGACCATCAGCTACTGTAGGACCATCAGGACCATCCACTACTGCAGGACCATCAGGACCATCCACTAGTGGAGGACCATCAGCTATTCCCCATCCTAGTACTGATTCTCACGAGTGCACGTCATGTGGTCGTCCCTGCTATGGTATTGCATCAGATGTTGTGTTCAGTGGCTTTTTGAGAGAGGTATCTTGATGGTTAATTGTAATAAATTCTTCATTTATTTTCGTCTTTGTACACATATATATAGTTTGAGCTAATATATTAATTTTGTGAACTTGCAGTTGATGATGATTACCGGCAGTGACGCCCCAGAGCCGGATGTTCCAGACTCGGCAGGCCCATCTTATATACCACCTATTGCCGTATCTCACACCGAGGTAAACATTTTAAAATTTCAGTTTTTTAATACTTGTTAATTTGTTAATTTCCACATACTTTACATTTTAGTTCATTAATGCTATATACGGTCTAATATTTACAATTATTAAACTTGCAGATGGCAGATCCTTCACAGGGGCAAGGTAATGTGGAGGTAGTGCCCATGGTCATACCGTCCCCTGAAACGTCTGGGCTCCAGGTAAACAATTAAAAATGACATTTTTTAAATACATGTTTGTTTGTTGAATCATGCATGTCTAACTACATGAACACTTGCTGACTGTAGGCACCATCCGACACATCTGGCCCATTTCCTGGATTTGCATCTCCCTCCAGGCCATTCGTGAACAAGGGTCGTGTGTATGTGAGGCGTTCTACTCCGAGAAAGACTCCAGCTGCCCACGACCATGGGCTTACTCACACCACGGTAATGTATATCCTTCGATGATATTTGTTGTTTAACTTGAAATCCAGTGCATAAATCGTTTTTGTTAATGTTTGAATTGCATGTTTACTGCAACAGGAACCCGAGTTGTCTGTTGAGAACCTTGCATCGATGGTTGATGCAGCAGTTAGTGCCGCATCTGCAGTGGCGACTGATCACACACAGGCATGTAACTATTTCAACATTATCTTTACATAGTTTATTATTGTTGGACCTATTGTTTATTCATGCATTTCTAACTATTTCAACATTTTTTCATTGTAGCCACCACCAGCAGGAGCAGTGCCTGGCCCCCCTGGTTCAACCATCCTGGATGTTCAACCGACGGCTCCATCTGCTACACAAGCAACACAATCTCCTTTGTCAGTTGAGGTGAGATGTCCTTCAGTGACCAAGTGTTTCATGCACTTTCCATGCACCAGTTGATAATTGTTGAGATAATGTATTAGTGTACATAGTTAGTTGAATTTAACAATTGATATTTAATTTGCAGGATCCAGGGATGCACATTGATCCTAGGGATGTGCCTAGAGGATCAACGTCGGGAAAGAACAAGAGAAAGCTTGAGTTTTGATAGTTTTGGATAGTTTTGGACACATGTGCTTTTGGATACTTTTGTATATATATGTACTTTTCGATACATTCAGTTTTGGAGACATGTACATTGACTTTATTGTGCATGTACTTTTGGAGACATGTACATTGACTTCATTGGATACATGTACTTTTCGATACTTTTGGATATACATGTACTTTTGGAGACATGCACTTTTGGAGACTTTTGGATATACATGTACTTTTGGAGACATGCACTTTTGGATATATATGTACTTTTGGATACATGTACTTGTGTCATTCTAATGTGTTGATTTGTGTGGATTATCTATTACTCATGAATGCACTATGTCAAAAGAACTCACTCACTCACTCAAACTAAATGCAATACAATGTTTTCAAGGTTTCAACGAACTCACTCATGCACACCCATTGCCATCAACTACCAATGAAAGTCTAACATTATGAGGTTCTTCTTAAAAAATGGGTAATATTTCCTTGATGATCGTAAATTGAGAACCATTTGTAGCCACTCATATAATACCATCTTCACTTATCTTTGTACATGATAATCCATATAATGTGCTATGTTTTTTAACCTAAACAATCATCAAAAACCTAGAATTATATGGATATGACAAAGAACCTTATAGGGCACCTTATATATTAACCTTGTGTATACATTAGGATCTTTGTCATACCATTGTTTGAAATGTCATTCAATACCTTCAATTTTATCAACATCAAATTAGTAGACAAAGTGACCCATCTTTGATCTCTTGTATAGGCCTTTGTGTGCCTTATCAATAAGATGTACATCATGAATATTATCATAGGTCTCATACATAGGTGCATCCTCATCCATGCAAATAAAGGTGTCATGGATCAACCTATTATCCCTTTATTCTCAATAATATTAGTATCATTATCTTCCATAGGATCAAATTCAACTCCATCACCCCCATTATTACTGTACTCTAAATTACAGCCTTAGGAGTTTTGATCATGTGTTTTTGTCTCTTTAGGAGTTTTGAAATATTATACTCTTTCAAAAATAATATGGAAGTTCAAATATTTAAAAGTGGCTTAAATTATAAAATGGGCGGAAATTCACCAAGTGTCCCTGAACGGCATTTTCATGCGACTTGCAACTCGACATAACTCGGAAACTGGACGTCGGACCGACGAACCGTCGACTCCGTTGGTCTCCTGGCGTGCGATTACCTCTAGGGGGCCCTCTCCCTCGTCTCCCCATGGCCCAGTGGCTTCACTGTGCATTCATTTCGTAAACTAGGGTTTTGCTCAGTGTAATTGCATGCAATCTCGCATTGGTAGGTCAACTCTGCAAAAACCTCCCCCGAGCCAGTGTTGGCAGTGTTCCCACGTCGGCATTGCCCACACACACTTGCGGGAGCCAACGGCACGCAATCTTCTTGCTCCGTTTGCTTTTTGGCTCCCGGACGGAAATTCACCAAGTGTCCCTGAACGGCATTTTCATGCGACTTGCAACTCGACATAACTCGGAAACCGGACGTCAGACCGACGAACCGTCGACTCCGTTGGTCTCCTGGCGTGCGATTACCTCTAGGGGGCCCTCTCCCTCGTCTCCCCATGGCCCAGTGGCTTCATTGTGCATTCATTTCGTAAACTAGGGTTTTGCTCAGTTTAATTGCATGCAATCTCGCATTGGTGGGTCAACTCTGCAAAAACCTCCCCCGAGCCAGTGTTGGCAGTGTTCCCACGTCGGCATTGCCCACACACACTTGCGGGAGCCAACGGCACGCAATCTTCTTGCTCCGTTTGCTTTTTGGCTCCCAGACGGAAATTCACCAAGTGTCCCTGAACGACATTTTCATGCGACTTGCAACTCGACATAACTCGGAAACCGGACGTCGGACCGACGAACCGTCGACTCCGTTGGTCTCCTGGCATGCGATTACCTCTAGGGGGCCCTCTCCCTCGTCTCCCCATGGCCCAGTGGCTTCATTGTGCATTCATTTCGTAAACTAGGGTTTTGCTCAGTGTAATTGCATGCAATCTCGCATTGGTAGGTCAACTCTGCAAAAACCTCCCCCGAGCCAGTGTTGGCAGTGTTCCCACGTCGGCATTGCCCACACACACTTGCGGGAGCCAACGGCACGCAATCTTCCTGCTCCGTTTGCTTTTTGGCTCCCGGACGGAAATTCACCAAGTGTCCCTGAACGGCATTTTCATGCGACTTGCAACTCGACATAACTCGGAAACCGGACGTCGGACCGACGAACCGTCGACTCCGTTGGTCTCCTGGCATGCGATTACCTCTAGGGGGCCCTCTCCCTCGTCTCCCCATGGCCCAGTGGCTTCATTGTGCATTCATTTCGTAAACTAGGGTTTTGCTCAGTGTAATTGCATGCAATCTCGCATTGGTAGGTCAACTCTGCAAAAACCTCCCCCGAGCCAGTGTTGGCAGTGTTCCCACGTCGGCATTGCCCACACACACTTGCGGGAGCCAACGGTACGCAATCTTCCTGCTCCGTTTGCTTTTTGGCTCCCGGACGGAAATTCACCAAGTGTCCCTGAACGGCATTTTCATGCGACTTGCAACTCGACATAACTCGGAAACCGGACGTCGGACCGACGAACCGTCGACTCCGTTGGTCTCCTGGCATGCGATTACCTCTAGGGGGCCCTCTCCCTCGTCTCCCCATGGCCCAGTGGCTTCATTGTGCATTCATTTCGTAAACTAGGGTTTTGCTCAGTGTAATTGCATGCAATCTCGCATTGGTAGGTCAACTCTGCAAAAACCTCCCCCGAGCCAGTGTTGGCAGTGTTCCCACGTCGGCATTGCCCACACACACTTGCGGGAGCCAACGGCACGCAATCTTCCTGCTCCGTTTGCTTTTTGGCTCCCGGACGGAAATTCACCAAGTGTCCCTGAACGGCATTTTCATGCGACTTGCAACTCGACATAACTCGGCAACCGGACGTCGGACCGACGAACCGTCGACTCCGTTGGTCTCCTGGCATGCGATTACCTCTAGGGGGCCCTCTCCCTCGTCTCCCCATGGCCCAGTGGCTTCATTGTGCATTCATTTCGTAAACTAGGGTTTTGCTCAGTGTAATTGCATGCAATCTCGCATTGGTGGGTTAAACTTGCTCACCTTGCAAACATCATCCATCAAACAGAAATTTGATGGAGTTGAAATCAATGGATTGCTTGTCACAATAGGCATTCATAAGTTTGCGTAATTGAATACTCCTCTTAATCCCTAAAAAATACTTCATTACCATAGGTAAGTAGATAAGTAAGATTGCCTAACATGGTCACTCTTGTGTTATATTCCAAGGTATATGGGTTGTTTGTTATTTTTGTTAATTTTTCAATTCATTTATCCAAAGAATCATAAGCACATGAAATCCCATCAATAAGAACAATGGTCTTTTTCAACACCACCAAAGAAAAAATCAGAAAAATAAAATGACCTACTTCAAAAATTATTTTATTACTTATTGTGCATGGTCCATCAAACAAAAGGTAAACAAACACAATTATATGGCCTACAATGTAGGTCTTTTGATGCTCTATTTCACAAGGTTTTAACAAACACACTTGTTGTGATCATCATTAAAGTCTACAATTTCTTTCAATGAATGTGCCAAATTGACCTAACAACATAGGAAATTGAAAACCACATCCATTGAAAGGAATAATTCAGTTTTTTTTGTCATGAATTAATTTACTATCATGGATTTATGGCTCCCGGCAGTGTTCCCACGTCGGCATTTCCCACACACACTTGCGGGAGCCAACGGCACGCAATTTTCCTGCTCCGTTTGCTTTTTGGCTCCCGGACGGAAATTCACCAAGTGTCCCTGAACGGCATTTTCATGCGACTTGCAACTCGACATAACTCGGAAACCGGACGTCGGACCGACGAACCGTCGACTCCATTGGTCTCCTGGCGTGCGATTACCTTTAGGGGGCCCTCTCCCTCGTCTCCCCATGGCCCAGTGGCTTCATTGTGCATTCATTTCGTAAACTAGGGTTTTGCTCAGTGTGGGAGTGTGCAATTTTTGCACACAGGGGTCAACTTTGGAAAATCATCCACCGGGCAAGTATGGCTAGTGTTCCTAGCTCGAACCTATCTAGACACACCTGCAGGACTCCCCGGAACCCGGTTTTGTTGCATGGTTGGAGTTCTATGCCCCCGGTAGGTATCCAGCAGGTGTCCCTGAAGGCCTTCTGGTAGTGAGACGGGACGAGCCATAGAATGAAGACCGTGGCTCGGATCGACGAACCGTTGACTCTGTTGGATTCAGCACACCGGGATAGTGCCAGGGATGCCCCTCCCCTCCTACCCGGTGGCCCATGTGTCACCTTGCAGGTCCATCTTGGAAACTAGGGTTTTGCTCAGTGTGGGAGTGTGCAATTTTTGCACACGGGGGTCAACTTTGGAAAATCATCCACCGGGCAAGTATGGCTAGTGTTCCTAGCCCGAACCTGTCTAGACACACCTGCAGGTCTCCCCGGAACCCGGTTTTGTTGCATGGTTGGAGTTCTATGCCCCCGGTAGGTATCCAGCAGGTGTCCCTGAAGGCCTTCTGGTAGTGAGACGGGACGAGCCATAGAATGAAGACCGTGGCTCGGATCGACGAACCGTCGACTCCGTTGGATTCAGCACACCGGGATAGTTCCAGGGGTGCCCCTCCCCTCCTACCCGGTGGCCCATGTGTCACCTTGCAGGTCCATCTTTGAAACTAGGGTTTTGTTCAGTGTGGGAGTGTGCAATTTTTGCACACGGGGGTCAACTTTGGAAAATCATCCACCGGGCGGGTATGGCTAGTGTTCCTAGCCCGAACCTGCCTAGACACTTTGGAAACTAGGGTTTTGCAGGTCCATGATGATGATGAAGATGTTGATGATGATGGCTTGGTCTAAGGTGGTGCTCTCAACTAGCTAATTCATTATGAAATATTTAACAAGACATGAATTAAATTTAATATAAGTGTATTGTTTAATATAGTGAGCATGAATTGAATTAATTTTGTTGGGTGAAGCCAATAACCAACATGATGAACATAATATAATTTTAGGGTTTACTGATCATATGTAAAAAATGGATTAAAAAACACAATTATTATAATTTTAGTTTAATGTTTATCCACTTTAATCCATATATTTTTTAGTTTTGACTATGAATACACAATAATTATTATATATATATGTGTGTGTTTTTGTGTGGATAACTTAGAGATGTATAATAAAAATGGGTAAAAGGTGGTTGTCACTAGAGACTTTCATAGTTGTATAGTGAAAATGTAATAGCTATTAAAATTTGGATTAGAAAATTATTAAAGAAAATAAATTCTATAGAAATGGGTAAAAGGTGGTTGTCGCTAGATTAAGAGAGACTTTCATAGTTGTATAGTGTACAATTGTCTAGTGGTTATGGCAGTGATGTGTAAAATCTTATGATCACATGAAAGAGATCACAAATAGGTTCATAAAACTAAGAACAACAATACTTTGAGCAATTTTTCAAAGGAAACTAGAATAGAGCCAGTAAAGAGAAAAAAATACTAAAAACTTGATTTCATACTAAAATGAATGAAAAATGGTTTTACATAAAGAAATTTGAATTACTCAAGGAACCAATTCGATTGTCTAGTGATTCATAAGGATTTAGTTGGGCTTAACATAGAGCTTAAATGCCCTTAAAGTTAGCTAAGCAACCTCTCAAACATGATTAATATATGGTTTACTGATCATATGAACATAATATAATTTTAATCCATCTCTTGTAAATTTGGCATATCAAGAACGCAAAATTGACATATTCATATGAAACATACATGTGAAAATTGAGCATATATCAATATTCAATTACAAATAGTGAAAATAGTATAGTATTAAAAGTATGTAACGTACCTCATCATGCTAGATCCCACCTATTATCATACAACCAAGCCCTCCGGATCATCTCTTATACTGATGGTCTCCATTAGTCTCTCGTGCTTTGTATCCGGTAAGAAGTAGCGTACCTTCGATGTATTTCGACTAGGCATTGTTCGTACCTGAAGGTTTGTGCCAATGATTAAGTTGGTAAAGTGATATACACTTGCACCTGGTTTGTAATCCCTGTAAACATATCCACCCTTCTTTCTTCCATTGCTGTCCCGTGTCAAGTATTCACCTTTAACAACCATAGACCCAGTTGGAAAGTGGTTGTTTTCATCGTCAGTCATGGACACAATGAGGGTTTGCTTTCCATCTATACAGCGTGCCAACCAGTATTCATCACCCCATTCAGTATCTTTTGAGGCAACCACTGCGTATATGTGCCCTGCATTATATGATTGTAGGTATATGATCAAAATATTTTTCGTGCGATACAAGGCCATTAATGTGCATTTGAAGACTACGTAAACAAACAAAAAATGTTAAGGAAATGCATCATACCGGGTTGTACAAGGTCTGAGACATGATCAAAATCTGCAGAAATAGATGATTGGTCTTCTTCCAACGGAGTTAACTCAACAATTGCACGCTGATCAAGTGGAAGTGATATGCGATCCCATCCATCAACCCAATCCAATGATTCACACCCATCCCATTCACCATCACAACAAGGCGGGCAAAAACAAGCAAGTTTTCTGGTCCAAATTTCAAATACTGGGTTATCAGAGCTTCGAACTGAATGAAAGCCACGAGTCCCAGGCACAGTCTTGCATTCCCATGCATGTGAACGATCTATGTCTACCACCTCCCAAAAAAATCTCTCCACATGTCTCTTTCTTGTGGATTCTACTCGCATAGTTGATTCCTCTCCCATTACTGACGTGCACCACCTGACTATAGATTGAGCATTTAGAATAGTAGATTCTGTAGATACTTTCAATTCCTCTCTTCGTAGGGCTGTTTTGACACATGCTCCGGCTCCATCATGCTCTCCTTTACCATGCCCAGTCTCAAAATAGTTCCACATATGTGGCACTTTGTAGTTTTTATGCAATGAACACAACCACTGAAATATGCGTGCATTTTTGAACTGACCAGCACACCCATCAGACCAAATCCAGTGTCGGTCCATCTGTATGTTCCTTCCCTTCAAGTGATCATAGAACATGATGAAGCAATGACGTACATAGTGGAAGTCGTGGCACCTATCATCACTTATGTAGAAGTGATATTCCTTCAGAATTTCTCTTTGCTCTTCAGTGCTATTTGGGCCATGCCTGTATGTGATATGGACCATCAAGGAAACCTGCTCAGAGTGATAATACTGACTTTGGATCTCATTTTGAGGTTGCAGAGTGTAGTTCTCGGCAAAATCAACAACTGAAAGTATAGTACCAAGGGGAAATGTATCTCTGCATATTCTAAACTTCTCATCCTGCCATCGTGCCACGTGGACATGCTGAACATATTGATGTGTCTTTTCAATAAATTCCTTGATGAAGTCACTAAATTGTACCTGGTGACACAAAATGATCTCAATGTCAGTTTTTTGTTGTAAGTAAGGATTGAAATGTAACCGTTACAACATAATTTTATAGATATAAATGCATACCTGAGATGTCACCAATTGTATTTTTTTGCTTTCTTTCCTTGGGACTATTTCATAGTTGATATATTTGAAACTTTTCATGTCTGTAACCATTTTCCCAAATTCACTGTCTCCATTCTCGTGCATACATTGGCTCAATAATGCCATTCCAGCACAGTTGGAGCATGTTCCATCCAAACAAGATTTTGCATAGTATGTTTGCCCCTCGGGCCTATTGCACATGATGCTATGAATGAATTCTCTTGATGAAGTCGGTGGTATTGTCATGGAGCAATCCTGCACAATGTTAGTATGCAACACACGACGAATGTACAAAAATGTTTCATAGTAATATTCATATTCTACATGGTATCTACAACAACAAGTATTACGAAGAGTATTTATTCTAACATACCATGGCTTACATTTCTCAAAAGATCTTTGCCCCAAGTTCAATTGTCTATGCTCAATCTTAAATTTTTCGTAAAGCTCTGTCTGTGTTATATCAAGAAGATGCTTAGTATGTGGCTCACGATCCTTTGAACCCCTTCTTAGTTTTAGTACATCCTTTCGGTTTGAAGAAGGCCTTGTGTGATCATGCCAAAAACTATGCACTAGTCCCTTTACTGCATCAACTAGCTTCATGTCACGACGTGGCAACCGACCAACAAAGGCCCAAAAATCTGTCTGATCGGTTGTGTCAAGATGTTCTCTTCTAATAGAATACCTACGGAGGGTTTTTACATTCAAATTAACTAGTTTCGATGTAGGCCTGAGAATACGAAGGGCCCTGGTGTTCTTATCTGCAATTGATTGTGACAACACACGACGAGCATCATTGCGGTCCTTTGAACGTGTGTTCTTACCAATTTTACCAAATGCATCTACTAGGCTTTTAACTATACGAGAACTTGGTTCAGAATTCTTTATCATCTTTATCCCTAACTTTTTCCTAACAACATTCATGCTCCTAGATTTTAACAATGATAAAAATAATCTACATTTATCTCCATCACATTTAGAAACAAAATATTTATCAAGTATCTGTTGAGTTTGATAAGCAATACTACGTTTAGATAGCGTACCTTCAATGGAATTCATAAGTCTTTCATCAACTTGTATACGCTTCGGAGTTCTTCGACGTGTGCTTGCTAATGGAGGTAAGGGGGTTGGAATTGTACCATGTAGCGCATCACCAAGACGCTCTGGCGTTTCAGTAGTAGCTTGGTGTCCTTCATTCTCTTCCTGGTAGTTGGATGGTGGAAGTCCAACATCCTCATCCATGGTCTGTGGAAGTCCAACATCCCCTTGTGGAAGTCCAACATCCTCATCGATGGTGTGGATAACATTCTCTTCTTCAACAGTAGGCAAAATGTCCAACGCCTCTCTGACTTCATCGCTTGTATAACCACATCCGGATAGCAAATTGGGTGTTTCTTCGTGAGCTTCATCTTGAGATGGTAACTTATCACTATGACTTGAAGTGGGAATTGAAACATCCCCTAATGAGCACCTACGTTTTGCTTCTTGATTACTTCCATGGGGTGCTTGTTCAACAACTATTGTGGAAATTGAAGGTCCCTCTTGTCGTGGATTAATAGGATGAACCATGGTATCCTCTACAATTGGATTTGGATTAGTTTCCAAAGAAAGCCTCCGATTCATCATGTATATTCTTTTCTTTTCTTTCTCTTCTTCAATGACTTCTTGAGGTCTCTTCTTCCTTGTTGATTTGTTTACTCGGTTACGTGCATTCCCCATCACCACAATGATCAATTCAATATAGTTTGTTTTTGTTGCTCCTCAATTACAAGCTCTTCAATAATAAGCAAATGGAAGTTCTTCCTTGTTGGTCTTGAAGCTTGATATCTTACCTTGTGTGCTCCTCAAATATAGGCAAAATGAATCTTTCAAAGGCCTTATCTTTGGTGTTCTTCAATTGGAGATTCTTCAAGCTTGCTAATTATTTTCTTCAAATATGGCCATATAACCCAACACCACAGTGAGCAACCATGAAAGATGTCCTCAATGCTGCACCTGCATAAAAAAAAATGATGGAGTTGGTGTAGAATGTGAAAATTTTCAGACGCGGGCTCGTGCTGTTCGAAAAATCGCGGGATTGTTGCTTTCGTTCGGACAGAGTGAAGTTGCTCTCGGACAGAAACAGTCCATTATTTCTGGAGTTCCAAAACGCGTACGCGTTATATAAATATAAAACGCGTGCGCGATATGTAGTGACAAAACGCGAACGCGATATAGTCAAGCACAATAAATAGGTTAGGTGCACGGCTAGGGCAACGAACAAAATCAAAGAAAAGTAATAATTTATATGATTGCATACAAAACAAATGTTTTGTATGGTTTAATACCCCCTAGCTCTCTCCCAATAATCCCTAGATACCCCCTATCTCTTTCTAAATATCTGTCCCTCATTCTCCCTACATGTTTATTTCATGTTTCTTTCTCTCCCTTCAGCCATGTCTCTACCACCCCACTCTCCATCTCTCCACCTTCTCTTTATCTTCGTCATTATCCCTCCCTATAGCACTCTCTCCCTTCTTCTCCCTTAATCACTAACCCTCTACGCCTTTATCCCTCCCACCTGCCCTCTCTGTCTTACCTTGTTCCTAGAGCCCCTCCCCCATAAAGGCCTTTAGACCCTCTTCTAAATATTAATCCCTAAGTGCATAAGTGCACAAGATGATGAGGAGGAGGAGGGTGATGACAATGAAGATGATCATGATGTAGATGAAGATGATAAAGATGATGAGGAGGAGGAGGGTGATGACAATGAAGATGATCATGATGCAGATGAAGATGATAAAGATGATAATGTTGATGAAGATGATGGTGATGATGATGAAGATGTTGATGATGATGGTGATGAAGATGTTGATGATGATGGTGATGATGATGGTGATGAAGATGATGGTGACATGATGGAGATGTTGATCTGATGAGGAAGATGATGATGATGATGATGGTGATGATGGTGATGATGATGAAGATGTTGATGAGGACGATGATGGAGATGAAGATGATGATGATGAAGAAGATGATGATGATGGAGATGTTGTGTTGATGGGGAACCTAGAGATGACAATGATGATGAAGATGGTGATGGTGATGGTGATGGTGATGGTGATGACGATGAAGATTTTGATGATGATGCTGATGGCGATGATGATGAAGATGTTGACGATGATGGTGATGGTGATGTTGAGATGATGATCATGATGATGTTCAGAAGATCATGATGGTGATGATGGTGATGATGATGGAGAAAATGACAATGATGGATATGTTGATGAGGAACCTGCAGATGCCAATGATGATGATGATGGAGATGTTGATGAGGAACCTACAGATGCCAATGATGATGGTGATGACGATGAAGATGTTGATGATGATGGTGCTGGTAATGATGATGATGATGATGATGACGAAGATGATGGTGACATGATGGAGATGTTGATCTGATGAGGAAGATGATGATGATGATGATGGTGATGATGATGAAGATGTTGATGACGATGATGATGGTGATGAAGATGATGATGATGAAGAAGATGATGATGATGGAGATGTGTTGATGGGGAACCTAGAGATGACAATGATGATGAAGATGGTGACGGTGATGACGATGAAGATTTTGATGATGATGCTGATGGCGATGATGATGAAGATGTTGACGATGATGGTGATGGTGATGTTTAGATGATGATCATGATGATGTTCAGAAGATCATGATGGTGATGATGGTGATGATGATGGAGAAAATGACGATGATGGATATGTTGATGAGGAACCTGCAGATGCCAATGATGACGATGATGGAGATGTTGATGAGGAACCTACAGATGCCAATGATGATGGTGATGACGATGAAGATGTTGATGATGATGGTGTTGGTAATGATGATGATGATGATGATGATGATGAAGAAGATGAAGATGATGGTGACATGATGGAGATGTTGATCTGATGAGGAAGATGATGATGATGATGATGGTGATGATGATGAAGATGTTGATGACGATGATGATGGTGATGAAGATGATGATGATGAAGAAGATGACGATGATGATGGTGATGAAGATGATGATGATGAAGAAGATGACGATGATGGAGATGTGTTGATGGGGAACCTAGAGATGACAATGATGATGAAGATGGTGATGGTGATGACGATGAAGATTTTGATGATGATGCTGATGCTGATGATGATGATGATGATGATGATGATGATGATGAAGATGTTGACGATGATGGTGATGGTGATGTTCAGATGGTGATGATGATGATGATGATGATGATGATGGAGATGTTGATGAGGAAGGGGGAGATGACAATGATGATGAAGATGTTTATGGTCATGAAGATGATGATGATGGTGATGGTGATGATGATGGAGATGATGGAGATGATGGAGATGGCGATGAAGATGATGATGATGGTGAAGATGATGAAGAAGATGATGATGATGGAGATGTTGACCTGATGACGATGAAGATGATGATTATGGTGATGATGATGAAGATGTTGATGCTGATGATGATGGTGATGAAGATGATGATGATGGAGAAGATGATAATGATGGAGATGTTGATGAGGAACCTACAAATGCCAATGATGATGATGATGATGATGGTGATGACAATGAAGATGTTGATGATGATGGTGATGGTAATGATGATGAAGATGATGATGATGATGGTGATGGTGATGGTGATGTTTAGATGATGATGTTCAGAAGATGATGGTGACATGATGGATATGTTGATCTGATTCAAGGAAGATGATGATGATGATGATGATGGTGATGATGATGAAGATGTTGATGATGATGATGATGGTGATGAAGATGATGATGATGAAGAAGATGATGATGATGGAGATGTTGATGTTGATGGGGAACCTAGAGATGACAATGATGATGAATATGGTGATGGTGATGGTGATGGTGATGACGATGAAGATTTTGATGATGATGGTGATGGTGATGATGATGAAGATGTTGATGATGATGGTGATGGTGATGTTTAGATGATGATCATGATGATTATAATGATGATGGAGATGTTGATTTGATGAGGAATATGATGATGATGATGATGATGGTGATGATGATGAAGATGTTGATGATGACGATGATGGTCATGAAGATGATGATGATGAAGAATATGATGCTGATGGAGAATATGATGCTCACAACTCCCTCTAGTCTCTCTCTCCCCAACCATCAATCTCTCTCTCTCTCTCTCTCTCTCTGTCTCTCTCTCTCTCTCAAACACACACACATACACACACATTATGTCACTTTCCATTCTCAAACCCATCCCCCCTCCATCCATATCTATCTCCAACTTTCTCCCTCCATCCCTCACCCTACCTTCTCTCCCTCCCTCTCTCATCGCCTGTCTCTCACCTTCTATCCCTCCCTCATCTTTCCCTCAACCTATCCCAATCTCTCCATCACTCCCTCTCTCTCCATCGCCACCACTCTCTGCATGTCTCCCACCAACACTTTCTGTCCCTCCCTTCCTATCTCTTATTTCGTTCTATCCCCATCTATCTCTCACTCCCTCCAAATCCATTCCTCCCCATTGTCCCTCTCCCTCCCTCGCTCTATGTCTCTCCCCCCCTTGTATTCTTTATTTCTCTCTCACATCCCCCTTGCCTCCATCCATTCCCCCTTGTCACTCAAGTCTCACTTTCAACTTCTAACCCTATACCTCTTCAGAACCTATTCTACTCCTAATAGTGCTCTCAAGCTCCACTTCCCTTCACCCCCTGTAGCCCATCATGTTCTCATTCCCTTCATCTCTCCCCACTCAAGCTTCCAACATCCTTCTAAGCCCTTGACCCTTTCCCACCCCTATTAAATATTAACCATAGATTCCCTTGACCCTTCCCCACCCCTATTAAATATTAACCATAGATTCCCTTGACCCTTCCCCACCCCTTCTCAAATATTAAACAAAATTTCCCTTGACTTCTACACCCCCTCTTTCTCAAGTATTAAACATGTATTTTATGATTTGAATAACGCGAGCGCGTTTTGTAACTATATAACGCGTACGTGTTATGTAGTTATATAACGCGTACGCGTTAATTATTGATATAACGCGCATGCGTTATTTAGTTATATAACGCGTACGCGTTATTTAAATCTAAAAGCGCGGCAATATTTTTGAATTTAAACAGGCCGAGTCACATGCTCACATGTCAACAATAATCCTATGTGTATGCTTTGGAGTTTGCTTCGGTAATTCCAAACATGTGCTATGTTAATGAAAAACCAAAGCTAATTGGGTATTTCTTCCAGTTTCTGGAGAAGCCTGTGCTTAGCCACTCGTTACAATATGCTACACAGAGTCATTTTTGACGAAATCTTAGACACAAATAGCATTTTTTCTGCAGATTCCAAATATGTAACTTTTATTTTGAAATATTAATTTTTCCTATTTTCTTTCAATTTCTTTTCTGTCCTACCTCCTTAACTTGTGAAACACATTGTTAGTGTTTCTTCCATAACTTTTTCAATTCTCAATCATTTCAAAAAAAAATTGTATGGTGCACAAGAGGACACTAACCTCCACGTTCTATGAAAAACCCATTTCAAGAATTTTGCATTAAGACCTTCAAAGGCTCTACCCACAAAAGATGTACTATTTTTGAGGTTTGATCACTTAGAAAATTATAAAAAAATTATAAAATTACTAATTTAATTTTTGAAAAATAATGGCGCACAAGTGCTATGTGTTCTCTACATGCATGCCGATTTTTGTAGCTTGATTCCATCATTTAGGCCCTCAAAGGCTCTACCCACAAAAACATATACCTTATCATTTGCCTGAAAAATAAAAAGTGTCTGTTAGGAAAACTGAAACTTGACATAGCTATGCAAATTTTCAATACATAAAAGTTATATATTCAGAAACGTGATTCAATTTCCTACATTTCATCTTTTTTACTCAATGCAAGATATTTTTCGTAAGTAAATCAAAAAATCCAAGTAAGTTGAGGGATGCCTGCTTTTTCAGTTTTCTATTGCATCTAACGTGCCAAAAGTGACCCTCATTAGCTTGCACTGACCCCTCAGGGTTTTCAGTCACTCTATTTATGTCTAGTATTTTGTGCCCTAAGGCTCAAGCCGTATCTCTGTTGTCAAAGGAACGTTCTTTTGAAATTTTTCTCAAGTCCCATTAAACCCTAAATCTCAAAATACACAGATTTTCCCTCATGTTATCCACGCATCTTGAGCTATTGCATTTTGTTTTTCTAAGGCTATTGGATTCACAGATGCAGTCTTTAAGGGAGGGGACAATATTTTCTTTGCTTTGATGAGAAACTATACATTTATGCACATAAAAGCATTTGTTCATTGAAAATATTTTTAAGGCTATTACTTGTTTGTATCTTGTTCACAGTATTAATGGATTTTATGCAACATGATAACGCCTCTTCTATTTTACAGGAAATAGATATGTCGAAAAGAGGTCCTAAGTGCCCCTCCAAAGTTGTATTGGATGTGGCATCTGATGATGAAGCAATTCAAGAGACGTCTTTGGAAGTTCAGTTTGATGACACTCAACCTATCACTGACGTAACCCCTGAATTCAAATGGGGTGAAATTTATCATCTATTCAGAGATCAGAGTGTACCACAAGCTATGATTGAGGAAGAACTAATCTACCAGAACATCAAGAAATCAGGAATCCACAAGGCTGCATCACAACCTGAGTTGTTCCCGTGTGCTGAGATGATAGGTTGGATCCTTCCTTATATCGACATCAAATCTTGTATCATCACAAGCATCACAGGAAAAGGTTTTGCCTCATTTAAGCCGACACATGTAGGAAAAACTTACAGGCTTCCAACCCCGAAAGTCTTTTTGACGGAAGATTGGCTAAAAAGCCTGAAACTAGACTATGTAGAGTGTGCAAAGAAAATGTTGTTGCTAGGGAAGCAGTTACGCCAAAGAAGTAGCAAAGAATACGAAACTAAGTTTTTGAAGACTCCCTTTAAAATCGCTGCTACTCTCCTATGTAGGATATATGGGAGGCCCAACTCAGCTAATTGCAAGCTTAGTTGGGTACCTTTGCTCTATTATATCACAATGCATGGCACCATTTTCAATTGGGCAGATATCATTTCTGAGAATATGGTTCAAGCTATTAATGATGCACAAAAATGACTCAAAGTAAAGAGGGCTTAATTCCACATGTCTTCTTACTTGATAGATTGTATCATGACTCCACATCCCTTTCCTGGTCTCAGATGTAGGTGGAATCCCAGTGAAGCTCCTGTTTATGCAACATACCAGATTTTACGGACCTAAAAACATGCGAGTTACTATAAGCAAATTTGCGAGGAATTCTTGGTCCCCTTGTACAAACTGATTTACGAAAAGGAACCAGATTACATGTCCGAGGAAGCTGTTACAGTGGTCACTCAATTAGGAGATTACTATTTCACCCCCGAAGGTACTTACCTACATATCTATAGATGATAGAAATGTCCACTTTTGCTACCAAAATATATTACTGATTACATTATCTTGAAGGAAATTGTAAGACATACATTTCTAAATGGCATTGACCATTTTTTGCACGAGAATACGAAGGCTTCTTGGCCTCCACTCCCATTATCAATTGGTGCATACAGGTTCAATAAGGTCAAGGATGCTCAGGAGTTGGTGAAGGATTTAGATTCATTCCACTTTGGTGAAAAAATCTTTGTAAGGAATGATAGTTACCAAAAGGTAGCCCTACATTGCGCTTCAGTTAAAATTCATTATTAGTATGTTGATCAGTTCTTGAGAGAAGAAGAAGTATATAGGAGAGTTCGAAATCTTACATAATTAGACAAAAGGCTTAGCAAAAGGAAAGGTGGTAAAGATGCAAGTCCTAGTAAACCATCTGATGCCTCGACGCAAGGAGATATAGAAGACGCTGCTAGGAAGAAAGTAGTGGAAGAATCCCTCTTGGTAGATACTAACAAGAAACTGCAAGAAGAAGAACTAACAAGAAAAGCAGAAGAAGAAAGAAAAGCGAAGGAGGATGCATAAGAATTATGAAAAAAGGCGGAACAAAAAAAATTAGAAAATGTAGAAATCAGTAAGGCCAAAGTGGTTAAACTTAAAGACAATCTAGTTCAAGCTAGGAATGAAGGGATCTAAATGAGATGTCAGCGGGATGCCCTCGAATTGCCGAAGGAAGAATCCCTGCACACTGTACAATGCCTAGAAGCAGAGAGAGATTCACTAAATGTCCAAATGGTAATATTGGAAGGTGAGAAAACGGATCTAAAGTCCCAATTACAAGGGATGCAAGAGAAGGAAAGCCAATGGGACCAACAAATAGAATCTCTCACTATTGAGAAAGGAGCTATGCAAGCGCAGGTAGCTGAGCTTAATCAAGAAAAGGAGTCATTGATGATTGAATTGAATACTGCACAGGAGCAAAAACAAGACTTAACTCCATTTTATGACTGTGCCTCCACTCTTCAGGAGCAATTGTTCCACTCACAGGATTTGCTCATGGAGCAAACATTTGAAGTACAGGAAATGAAAACCAGGTTTAGGAAGATATTTGAAACAACTAGTGCCACTAGACATAAGCTAAGAGAAATTCATAACATGATGAAGAAGGTTGCTGCTTGGAGAAAGATAGCTAAAGAAATCCCTCCCCATTTTCCCAAAATATCTACAATAGAACTGAAGTTTGATTTTGCAACTGTAATGTCCCCCAGGGATATCAAAGGGTCCTAGGGACATATCATTAGCTCTCTATGGATAATTAGAATATTTTAGCATAGCGGAATAATTTTATAAATATTTAATTTCTTTTTCTACAATTTAATTATGACAAAATATCGAGAATTCCAAATAAATTAAAATAAAATTCATAACTGATCAAGCAAATTGAACCAAGGTTTGGAAAGCTTATCCAATACTATATAACATCATTATGCATCCATCCAAACCATAACATGGGTTACTTGCACCTAAAAATGTCATTTTCACCTAATCATGATTAACTAGTAATTAGTGTACCAATTGTGACACTTAGTGCATAATTGACGACACTTAACATAAATTCATTTGTTTATCACCTAATCATAATTTATCAATCCCAATGGCTAATCAATACCTAATATCATGTAAATAAGGCCTAATTATCATTTTCTAATTAATTAAACAAAACAATTACGAAAATGACTCCACAAGACTAGTTAACTAGTATTTAACACAAACAACTAGTCTTGCACGAATTCAACACACAACCATGCCAATGAACCAAAAAGTGAACCTACAACCATTATACATATATTTAAGCATTCACATACAACCAAATAAAGTTGCATTTGCAGGTTATATCCTTTCACATAAACTAGTTAATAAACACTGCTAGGAATTTAACCCAATCAATTGTACTGAGTTCCAGAGCACATAGAGGCGAGGGTAAATATTTGAAAAATAGAATTCTACAACAAAATTAAAGTACCAAAAAACAGAGCATATGACTACACATTCCAAAAATTACGAAAACATAGATTCAATCTACAAACTAGTTATCAATTTCCACTGATTTGAAGCCATTTTCACCAGAACCACCTCGCGATAGGCCAATCCTGCTTGTTCCATAGTACATCCCTCCAAGGAAACAAGATGCTCCAGAGGTGCTTCTCATGAAGAATCCACAGTATGAGATTCTGTTGTCGCCCATGTCAAGTCATGTGCGATATAAGGAGAATTTGCTCGGTAAAATTCCAGAGTGCAAATTCGCAGACCATGACTTGCTCCAAGAAGCAAAGTACCCGCAATTTCAACTGGATCAACACATGTGCAGGAATCTTGACGAATCTAACAAGTAGTCAACCATTCAAGCGCAAGACTGGATTGTGTCGTTGTAGCCATCAGGGTTGCTGAACCTGCTGCGCATCCCACACTTTGATAGGATCCCAGAGCTCACGACGGTTGTGCGCACACTGCTTTCATTCATGCACCATGGATACTTGTGGTTAGACCACAAGATAGACATTAATATAGATCTCATCTACCATATCACGCACTTGAGCAAGAGAGGTGCTGATCCTGCAATTGAGTTCGTAGGCAAGAACAAGGAGAAAGAGCTTGCTAGAAGGATGAAGAGCGAATTTGGTTTGCTCAAGGGAAACCATGGATATACAAGAGCCGTGATGAAGGATCAAGCCACGTGGTTCACAGTCCAACTCCTTGCAGGAAAAATACTAAGGAAATGTAGATCGAACGAGGTGCCGATCGATGCGATATCCTTAGTTGCGAAGGCCAAGGATGGACTTCAGTACAAATGGTCGAGCTATCTGCTGAACAAATTCCTAGATGACATTCATGATACACAAGATAGTGGAAATAAGTTCCACTACAGTTGGTTGCTAGTAGTGATCGCCTTCGTAGGATGGACAGAGCCTAGCTATCAACAGACTGTCCCAGTATTCATTGGAGATTGCTGATGAGAAAGGTTGCGAACATGTGGGAAAACTCGAAGCCGGATAGACAGAGGATAAACAACATACAATTTTTCACTTATTATGAGCAGTTATGTGAAGTCATTCAGAGGACTCCGCGTATCACTAAAGAGGTGACAACTCTCTATATTCGAAGGATGAATTTCAAAGTTGGACTTTACTTCATATACATTCAACCAAGATCACATATACAAAATCCTCAATGGTTTGAAAGCCTATATCAGTTAGATGGACAAAAAATTGATCTGATAATAGAAGACTGGTCACCAGAGTGGAAGGTCGATGCACCAACAATGCTGATTACCACATCAGAAGAAAGCGCCACTCAATATACACAGAACCAAGACGATGAGACAACAAGTGCAAAAAATCTAGAAACAAGTCAAGGCACAAAACAACAACAAGCTGCTGGTCTACCAGCAGGGGAGAACAGAAAGGAACCCGACACAGCCCTGCCGGAAGGAATGCAAAGGAAGAAACATAAAGCAATTAAGGCTTCGATCGATGCGTAGTTGCACGACGACGATTATGACTGCATCACAGCCTGAGTAAATGAGCATATTAAAGAGACACTTGCATTGAAGGATTGCAAGCAAGAAGCAGTCCAAGTGGGAATTATGGAAAGCCTCGCAGAATTAAAGATTCTGGTAGCAAGAGTTGAACAAGTCCAACGCGACTTGGTAAGAGAATCATATTTGGAGGATCAGACAAGCGAGTCAAGCCAAAGGAAAAGAAAGGCGCCTGCCTTGACGATGAGACCAAGGTGTAACATCCCCATAAGTTCACTAAAATTTAAAAATTTTGGGTAACAATAAATGCTTGTATTTCTTGACTAAAGATGTTGTCTTTAATACAACTAAACATTAGTTACATACTTAATGTTAACTACTCATAAGAATTGATATTAGCGACTAAGAGATTTCAGTTTAATTATAATCATATCAAAAACAATTAAAAGCCGTAACACATGCTGGTTGAAACAAGTTTGCATGTATAATGTCGCATTCTTCCATTGCTGTTGAAACAATGCTGGTTGTTAAAAGTTTGCATGTATAATGTCGCATTCTTCCTATGTCGAATATTTCGTTTTCTTGAGACTGAAAGTTTGTCTTTGATGCTGTGAAGGGGTCCTTGAATAGCCCCGAGGCTTACTTAGCTATTGCTAGCTAACGCTCCCGAATTCTATTGCAGTGGACAGGTAAGACAGACATAGAGATTTCCAAGAATAATCTATAAAGTGTTTCAATTCATCTTTCAACACATACTGGCTTTTAAAATATCATGATGAGTATGTAGTGGAATACCTACTCTGCCAAACTACTCAAGTATCTTTAACATTAATAGAATACCTCTACTATGTTGCAATTACAACAATATGCTATGGGAATAATTTATATATATTAGTAATCCTCTAGTTCTTGTATTTCCACTATGGAATATTTTTGCATTAAGTCTAAACATTTATAAAGTGCCTTCTACTAAGTTAAGGATAGGAACAAGGAATAATTTTCCTATCTCAATGGATAAATGCGATGCTTATGTGAGTATTATTTTATTGTTCTATAAACCATACTTAAACTATATGATACGACAATGATAGTGAATCATTTCTTTTATACAATCTCTTGTATGGAAATATAAGTATCCTGTCTAAAGTATATCCTATGGATTAGAACTATGTGCACAAATATTAAGTGCTAAGTGTATAAATATTATATGCAAATGTTACGTATATAACCTACCTTGCATAACAACTAAAAGCTGACCATTATTTCATTGATAAATCGTATTATGTGCAAGGTCTAACACTTGATGTTTACGATTTAATGTAACAATAATATAGTATAATGTTTTGTAAAACTTGACGGTTACTACCCTTCCTTCGCAGGTATACGTTACAATAATCTTGTTATGAGATATGGGTTGGAAGGAATAAAGAAATGGTGTTTGACGTATTAATTTCTCCTTAAATGCGATCTTGGTGGATGGTCTAATGGCGGCCTTCGTGTCCTGAATTCACGTGATTGTAGTGTGGTGTTGGGTACCAAATCTTTGCAACGTAAGTCATCTTGCTGAGCTGTGCAATTGTTGATGCATTAAGATCAAGGTTGGATCCTCGTTTTGGCGACCATTTGTACATGGAACATTGTAGCAATAACTGTTGTTTTAAGAGCTGATGATCGTGTAATATTTTGTGCCTCCATGGTTGAACCTACGTCGTTGATCTCTATATTGGCCTCGGGTTTTGGGTTTAACCCTAACCTTGGTACTGATATGCTATGATACACAAAAATTTATTCATTTGCGAAAAGGAAGGGAGGCCGACAGGCTCTCGACCTTCCAGGGTTTTGGTTTGGAGGTGCCACATGAGTTTCGATACCCTTCTCTTTAAAAAAAACAGTGTTGTAGTGTACAGAACTTAGTTATGTCAATGGAGGGTCTTCTTATGAGTCGTAGTCTGATGGCAGAGTTCTTTTAGTTCTAGTTTGTCACTCCTTTCGCGATTGTACAGTGTGGGATACTTGGTGTTTAAGTGGAGCTTCTTCTCTGCAGTCTTCATTTAAATGGTGCAATAGACCGTGCTTCGATAATTTCAGGTGGAGTTGTAATGCTATTTTTTTAATGGTTGCTTCTTACATAACTTTGCTGTTTTGATACTTCTCAGTCATAAATTTAACCCTTCATCTTTCTGGTTTTGAAATGGCAGGTAACCTCCCGGCAGTGGATACTGTTGGTCGTGAAGGTTTTCAAGATGATAATCGAAGTGTCCTGGTAAGCTTCAGAGACATACTCAGGGTTACCCTAGTAGTTCGCAGTTTTCAAAGATGGGCTTAACTGGCTCCCAATCGGTCTTCATCGAAAGCTGAGGCAAAAATACTAAGTTTAAATATTTATAGATTGAAGTTTAAATGGTTAAGCTGTATGGCATTTATGCTCTGTTTGTAAAAGACTTGGAGTATGACTCCTGAGCCCTTCATGGTTCTCGTTGGGCTTTTCTCCAACGATTTCAGCAGTATAAGAGTTTTATTTTGAAGTAACTAAGGTTTTTAACCTTCAATGGGAAGCTACGCTTGGCCAAACTTCTATTGAAGAAATATACAGTGTTTTGTTATTTCTGTGTTAACATGGCCCGTCAATGTTTATAGTGTAAAATAGGTCTGTAGGAATTTTGCTGTATATGATGCTATGCGTTCTTGCAAATAATGAGACTTTTTAGAATAATGATAACTATATCGTCCTGCATTGAATTCTCTTGTTGATACTGGGATATGATGGTTTGAGGAAATATTTAGGGCAGGGCCCGAGTTGATAGTTTTACGGTGCTATGCCGAAGCCTTAGGTCTTGTTCTTTGTACAAACTTCATTTACTATTTAAGAGATTTGTTTTCTTTTTTCAAAGTAATACTGTCGATGGTTGAAACTACAGGATTTTAAATCCCGAATCATGGCCGAAACCTTGGGTCTAGGGTTTGTATTGAAAAATACAATGGCATACAATGTAATTTGTATCCATCTTGGATAGATGAATTCGTTTGTATTTTAAGACAGGGTTGTAACCCTAACCTCTTGTGATTGAAACCTTAACCCGAAAACTCAATATTGGTATGCTAAGTGTTATGTACAGTGTTTAACATTAATTAAAAATGAAAAAGTCGTAATATGAATTCTTAAAGATGGTAGATATCTGCGTATTAATTCGCATTTGTACCCAATGATAATTTTTACTATATAATACTGTGAAAGCATGAGTAATAATACTATGTCTAAAATAGATTACTTGGTTTTGTTTAAGAAATCGATGTGAACTTCCTTCAGATATTCAGCCTATCTTTATACATGTTTAGATGATGTAAAAGATGATGCGTGAAGCCTGTTAATAAAATATATGTGATGTTTTACTTAAACAGAAGAAATCCATTTATATATTGTCTGGTTTTAAAGGCTATGTTTACTATTGTTTGAGCAGAAAAATACTTCCGATACTGTTGTTGTATATAACAGAAGATAGGGTTATTGATAAGTATAAATAGTGAAGTATTTAGAAAGCTTGTATTTTCTGTTTACAATTCCATTAGAAATAAAACAGTAAAGCAGAACTGATAATGACATGACTTCGTTTATAAAACATTCATCTAAATTTGTCTAATGTATGTGATCATTCCGATCTACTCTAATTAACCCTTTCTGTACTAGAGTACGACACTGATACAGTGTGTGGAAAAATGCAGAAAGGTGATTTTATAATCAATCATTCTATCCTTTTAACTACATCATTCATACTTCATTTTATCTCATCACTACAATTTATAGAAATAAAATAATCATTAAATCAAGCAGAATCTCTTAGATTAAATGGGAAAAATAGATAACCATTGCGTTGCTATTTAATTTACTAATATAACAGAAGTAGAAAAGATAACACAATGTGAACCTGCAACTGTAGAATAATAAACAAACAACCAAAGGAGCCCGTTCCTCCCAACCAACTCCTGAAGACAACCAAGATACTTGCCTTAGGACCCCCGAGCCTGTTCACTGAACCACTAGGATGAAGATGCTGTGTGGAATAGTGGAATAAATTCCCTTGCAACTCAACATTAGTACTTAGCAGCATCACTACCTGCCTTTAGCAATATTGAACTCAGTAATGTGGCTGCACTAGTTCATAATGCACTCTTAGTTCACTCCATCACTTCTAACTTTCCCCTCATCAAATCTCTCGTGCTTAGAAATTTTCACAAGGTAAGAATGAACAACCTCCTGCTGAATTTGATGGATAGATAAATAGCATGCCTAGGTATTTTGGTCAGTTTATTTCAATAAATGAGCCACTTGCTCAGTTTCACTTTCTTGGGGAATATGACCACAAAAGTAGGGAAGTTGCCCCCTGCAACAGTTAGAAGTGAGTTGAGGATGCTGCCAAGTGTCAATTTTCTCTCCACCACAGTCCATTCCCCCTAGTGGGTCAATTAACACTCATTCAACAGTCTCCTTTGGATATTTGTCTCCAGTTTGATTTATTAATAATAGAATATTTAGAACAATTAATTACAGTCATCCATGACCCCACTTGGTCAATTGTCATAAAACTTTACAATAAAAATAAAACATGATGTTTTCTTAATAACATAAAATGTTTAGAACTTGGGGTATGTGACAAACACCCCCTCTTAAGTTCAACATCGTCCTTGATGTTTCATTATTCATCATCATCTTGTTCCTCCTGGAACAACATTGGATATTCCACCCGCATATTACTTTCCAATTCCCATGTAGCTTCGTCCGGACTAAGGTGCTTCCACTGCACCTTAATCTGTCCAATGGTACGATTACGAAGCAAAATTTTCCTCTTGTCAAGGATATAGTCCGGTTCCACCAGAAAATCTCCTTCTGGTTCCACCTGTACATTATTTCAATTAATAACATGAGTAATGTCATGCACATATTTTTTTAAAAGAGAGATGTGAAATACATTATGTACTTTAAGATTTGGTGGCATTGCCAACTGATATGCCACTGGTCCTACCCTGGACAAGATTTCAAAAGGTCCACAATACGTTGGTGCTAATTTAGCACAACTTCCCAACCTTAGGGAACTTTTCTTGGGTCTTACCTTGAGGAACACATGTTCACCAACCTGAAACTCTTTCTAAGTTCTTTTTAAATCTGCTTGACTTTTCTGTCTGTCTTGTGCAATTTTCAAATTGCCTTGAACCTGCTTTATGGTTAGTTCTAAATCTCTTAACAAATCAGGTCCTAGCATTAACTTGTCAATTGGATTACTCCAAGAGATAGGAGTATTGCATTTTCTGCCATATAAAATTTCAAAGGGACTAAGCTTTACCGAAGCTTGATAATGGTTATTGTAAGCAAGTTTTAACGAAGCTTGATAATGGTTAGTTCTAAATCTCTTAACAAATCAGGTCCTAGCATTAACCTGTCAACTGGATTACTCCAAGAGATAGGAGTATTGCATTTTCTGCCATATAAAATTTCAAAGGGACTAAGCTTTACCGAAGCTTGATAATGGTTATTGTAAGCAAATTCAGCAAGATGTAAATATTCCTCCCATTTACCTGGCTGGTCTCTAACATACATTCTCAACATGTCCTCAAGAATTTGATTAACTCTTTCACTCCGCCCATCTATTTGTGGGTGAAATGATGTACTGAAATTCAAAGTAGTACTTAAACCTTTAAATAACGATTTCCAGAAATTTTCTGTAAACTTTGAGTCTCTATCAGAAATTATAACTTTCGGAATACCATGTAAACGAAAAATCTGTTTCATAAAAATTTCAGCAATATCAAGAGCTTTGTGTGTTGTCTAAACTGGTATGAAGTGCACTGCCTTACTAAGCTTGTCCACTACTACCATAATGGAATCATTATGTTTCTAATTTTTAGGCATCCCAGTAATAAAATCAATGCTAATTACCTCCCACTTCCAATCTAGAATAGGTAGTGGTTGCAACAATCCAGTTGGATGTTGGTGTTCAACTTTTACTTGCTGACACTCTATACATCTAGCAATATATTCAACTACTTCACTTTTTATACATGGCCAAAAATAATCTTTTCGCAACATAGTTATCATCTTTTGGTAACCAGGGTGTGCTGAGTAAGGACTTTTTATGCAATTCATTCAAAATCAACAATTTAATTTCAGCAACATTAGGAACATAAAGTCTGTTTTTATACAATAGTAAACCTCTTTGTAACACCCCGTTTTGACATTACTACCTGAACTACTATTATATGTTGTATTTGTTTGACTGTGAGACCTCGTCAGTTGACGACACTGTGGACATGGTTCTATTATTTTGCCGATATATATATATGTGTGTGTATGATGATAGTGTTAAGATCGATAGTCATGCTTAGATATGTATCATGTGTTAATTATGTCAAATATATGGAAATTTACTAAATGATGGGTACGTGGATACCGTTACAGTTATATGTTGAAATAATGAATGTTATGCCAGGTGCATGGCGAATGAATGAGTTTATTGTCGTTATGATATGATGAAATATATGTGTGTACATATCGAGGATTTATGCACGATATTCTATATTGTATGTCGAGTACTGACTTACAGGTTGAAACGGCTAAGTGATAGCTGGATCCTACGAGGTGGGAGGGCCTCGGGGACACGGACTTCGAAAGATAAAATGGTATGCGAGTGATGCATTATTTACTTTCGTATGGTTATTATGTTGTTTATTATGATGTATGTTATGACATGGGTGGGGTAGGGTTTCAGGAAACTCAACCGCCCAGATCGGTTATACGATGACAGACCGAGTACAAGTGCAACGCTGTTGTTATGTCGAGTAGACATAATCCCTTGTTCCATTAGGGGGGTGGAGGCTTTACCCACCGTTTATCCCCGAAACCCAGAGTCATGGGAGGGCTGTGCTACGGCGCGCTCCCCAAGGTGTGTGATGATGACTGGTGGTTGCCTGCTGGGGAAGCTGGTCGATGTAGTCGACACTTCCGCTTACGGGTTCTAGCTGGAACCGGTCATGACTTGACATTCCAGGGTAGTCCAGCAGAGGACAGGATAGGATGTGGAAGTTAGTGATGATGTAGGTAAATAGGTGTAGCGTGAAGTAGGGGTGAAAACAAGATCTAACTGTAGGTGTGTAAAACCCTTGCTTGAGTATGTGTCGTAACTTAGAAAGGTATGAATTGTCGTAACTAATAAGATTTCAGTTAGTTAAAGAATTGTACCTTGCAAACTATGCTAAAACATGTGTCAGTAAACAGTAAGTTTCATGATTATGATTGACGTGTGTGAGTTATTACTGTTAGTGTACTTACGCGAGGTATGTAAGCAGTAGCTACGCTTACATAACTCGCCTACATATTTATGAATTGCGTGAAATATTGCTGAGTAATAACGTTAATTAGTGTCGCTTAATAATTAATTACTGTACATTAATGATTAATAAACAAGTTACGGTTAAATTAATAGTAAATAATGCAATTGGTTAGTAACGCTTAATTAAATGTTAATGAGTTTGATTAGTAATGACTAAGGGTTAACACGTTAAATGATTATTGTAATGTTAATTAAAGTAGTATTAAATTGATAAGTTAATATTAATTGCACGGCTAGATAATTAATTAAACTGTATGGATAATAATTAATTTATATCTATTAAATTTTATGATGACCATGCAGAAGCTAGTTGGAACATAGGATAATTTACGAATAGATGTAATATGAAATTGGTAAACAAGTGTCGGGTACACACTTGGGAATTGTTCATGAAAACGATAAATCAATTATAAGTTAAATCAATTATGAATTAATTATAATTTAATTATGAATTATTTATAAACTAATTGTGAATTAATTATGAATTTTTTTTTTTCCTCGGAAAAATTCGTAATTTTATTATCAGAAGATACAAAATTACATTCTGCAGATATATGGAGAGCGTAAACTGCTCCATACATTGTCACATATAGGAGGATACAGAAAAAGAGCTCGGGAACAAACCCTCATTGCCCAGAAAAAAGAAGATGCAGAAATAACAGATAACAGAAAATTTCAGTCAAGACGGCTAACCCAATCTCCCGAGAATGGGTGCCCACAGCTCTGCCTGTGACCAGCAACAACTCAGAACCTTTGCAGCTAGCCTGCAACAGAAAAAGAAGATCCGCCAATGCCGAACCCCTCATCAAAGGAAGCAGGAGATCCATGTCTGTGGACAGAGCAGCAGACTCCGAACACCTCCCAAGCCGGCCAAAACAACCCGCATACAACCCCAGTGAGGAAGCAAAAGACAGACCCTGCGTCGTTCCTGGAGCAGACCGCCCAAGCAACTGCCGAGAGTCCCTGAAAAGCCCCGAGAAACGCCGCCCTTCAGAAAGACCGAGCAGCCACAAGGGGTCATTGCCATCGCAGAGAGGAACCGCCGCTGAGAAAGAAACCGTCGCCGATGCCACCACTGGAGACAGGGTAGCCACACTCGACAGAAGTTTCGATGCCGCCAGAGCAGGAGTTGTCCGAGGCAGGGGCGCAGCCAGGAGATCCACCTCTGGAGCACTCCGTCGTTGAACCGCAGGAAACCAAACCACAAGAAAGAGAAGCGGATGCGAGAAGATGGGTGGTGGAGGCGACTAGGGTAGGAGCCCTAGCCGCTTGGTTCAGGTTCTCTCCGCGACTCTCAAACCCTCGATATCGTCGCCTCCAAGAAAACTCAATCCGCATTAGCTCGAATCCCTCGAATTAATTATGAATTAATCACGAATAAATTTTAAATTACTTATGAATTAGTTCTAAATTAATTGTGAATTAATTATGAATTGATTACGAATTAATTTTGAATTAATTATGCATTAGTTCTAAATTAATTATGAATTAATTATAAAGTACTTCTAAATTAATTATGAATTAATTAAGGAAGACATTACCTTATGCCATTTTATATCCAAGTTTATAATTATATTGTATTTTAGTTAATAAATTAAAATATTAATTAAATTGTAATTATGACCACTTGAAAAGACAATGGCGGTGGAACCACATTAATAATTTAGTTGACTTTTACATACGATGTTTGCATAAAAGAAAGGGATAATATTTATAATTCATTTATAAATTAATTAATTAATTAATGTATTGATGGTATCAATAAATGTGGACATGTCTCGAGGGAGAAAAGGGGGACTGCCATCTTAGATAGAATTGAATGGAGAGGATAAGGGTAGTAATGGGGAGCATTGAGTCGGCAGAGCAAACATGGGATAAGATGGAGAAGAAAGGAAGAAGAGGGAATCCTCTTTTACCTTAGTTATTTTGGGAGGAAGTTTTGGGGAGAGGAGATACAGAAATTTTAGAGTAGAGCTGAAAGGAGCTGAAAGGGGGTTTTTGCTGGAGGTTTTCTAAAGGGATATAACGGGTTGGCTTGTACTCGGTTTGGGCTCGGGGGTCCAAAGGGGTACCTTTGGAGCTGGGTGGTTGGCAAGACCTCGCCAGTTGGTAGGGTGGCAAAACTGGTTTGGCTGGTTGAGTTTCAGAACTGTGGGGAAGGCTTGTGACTGCAGGGAAAAAGGCAAGGAGAAACAGAGAACGGGGACAACAACAAAGGTGGATCTACTAGCTACCTACAGGTATTTCTCCTAAAGGTATACTAAGCAATTCCTAACCCTGTTATCATTTTATCAAGTTTTTAATAGATGGTAAATTCGTGATTGAATACACATGTATTAGTTGTTACACCTGCACAAACATAAATGGTTAGAAGTAGGTGAAACAGTAAATACATAAATTTCAAAACCTGCAAATGTAATTGTTATAGTTTTTACAGACCTGAAATTGAACACAAACCCACAAACAGAAACAGAAATAGAAACAGAAATTTAGACAAGTAGTGAAATGTATGACTGTATATAAAAGTAGAAGGAGACCCAAGTTGGGGGTCTTACACTCTTTCATTAATTTTGTAATCTTTTACACAATTTTCAGCATTATCTTCAACAATTTTAGTAAGTAAATTCTGATATTTTACATCCATTCCGATTCTTTCCTTAATCTAATTTTCCAGATCAGATTTATAAGTGTTGATAACTGAAACAAAACTTATTTTTGTGTTTCTGCTTAATGCATCATCAACCTTATTTTCCTTTCCTTTTATGTGCTGAATCTCGAAATCATACTCGCTAAGGAAAGCTAGCCACCTAGCTTGCCTTGCGTTCAGATTCGGTTGATCCAACAAGTATTTTAACCCTTTATTATCAGTCCTTAAGATGAATTTCCTTCCAATTAAATGATGTCGCCACATTTTTAATGCATGTATTACAACAATTAACTCAAGGTCGTATGTTGCATAATTCTTCTCACGAATCTTTAACTTTCTAGATTCATATGCAATAGCGTGACCTCCTTGAGTTAAAACCCCTGCCGAAGTCCGTCATTGCACGCATCCGTGCATACAATGAAATCCTTGTTAGGATCAACAATTTTTAAAATAGGTGTTGTTGTTAATAACTCTTTTAGTTTCTTAAAGATTTCTTCACATTTTTGATCCCATACAAACTTCTTACCTTTCTTTTGTAAAGACATTATAGGATTTTCTATCCTAGAAAATCCTTCAATAAACTTACGATAGTAACCTGTGATTCCCATAAAAGAGCATACAACTGTCACGTCTTTCAGGGCAGTCCATTCATTAATTGCTTTTATCTTGTATGGGTCTACTGCAATTCCATCCTTGGATATTACATGCACTAAGTACTGTATTTTATCTTTATAAAAATCACATTTGATGAACTTAGCATACAATTGATGTTCCCTTAACACTTGTAAAATTATTTTTAAATGTTCGTTATGTTCCTCTTTCGTCTTAGAATAAATTAGAATATCATCAATAAAAACCACAACAAATTTATCCAAGTATTTATGTAATACGTTGTTCATTAAACACATGAAGACTGCTGGTGCATTGGTCAGCTCGAAGGGCATAACCACGAACTTGTAGTGTCCATAGCGAGTTCTGAACGCAGCTTTGAAGATGTCCTCATCTTTAATCCTAACTTGATGATACCCTGACCTTAAATCAATTTTAGAGAATACCGTTGCATCGCGCAGTTGATCAAACATATCATCAATGCGGGGCAAGGGATATCTGTTCTTTATAGTCATCTTATTTAGCTGACGATAGTCTATGCATAAGCGCATAGTTCCGTTTTTCTTCTTAACAAAAATTACAGGTGCTCCCCATGGAGACACACTGGGTCTTATATAATTTTTATCAATAAATTCTTTAAGCTGTGACTTAAGTTCATTGAGCTCCAGAATATTCATTCTGTAAGGAGCCTTTGAGTTTGGTACCGCTCCTGGTACTAACTCAATGGTGAAATCGAGTTTCCTTTTCGGAGGTAGTCCTGGAATTTCTTCCGGGAATACATCAAAAAATTCCTTAAGAATGGGTAAATCTTTCAGCTTTAACTTATCTTCATTAGTGGACTGTTCATTATTAATTACGTTTACAAAAAATAACTTACACCCCTTTCGAACAACCTTCTTAACTTGTAAAGCAGATATTTTCCTAACAAATATCTTTCTAGGAATCCCTTTTACAGTGACAGTTTCACATGCATCATTTAAACAAGTAAAAGTCTTTTCAAAGCAATTTAATACAAATCTATGCTTCTCTAACCAGTCCATTCCAATCAGAATATCATATGAACCTAAAGGTAATACATTCAGTTTAACACAAGTCCTAAACTGATTCATCAAAATTTCACATTCTTTCACAAATCAATTACCTTTCTTTTTGTGCTAGTAGCTAATTGAACCAACCAAGATTTATCAAACTTATCTACTTTCAGATTGCAACACTTTACTAAATCAGGTGAAATATAACTAAGACTTTCCCCTGGATCAATCAAAATAGAAACAGGTTTATCTTTTAACATACCTTCCACTTCAACCATGGAAGTTTGATGATCTGCTTTCCTGTTCTCCAAAGCTGTATTTATCCTGGGCATCTCCCTTGCTAAATCACCAACGGTAGTCTCCTCTTGTATAGTATGTATGTTTTTGACAACCTTCTTCCAGAGTGGACAATTTGATGCATAATGAGGTCCCTGACATTCCCAACACTTAACAGGTTCCTTATGTTCATTAGTCTTAACAAAGTTTTTAGGTGGATCACCGTTCTTTGCAGCTGTAAATTTTGACTATTTATTAACTGCTGCATTATTTCCTGAAAACTTCCTGTTAGAGTAATTATGTGAATTATTATTACTGAAATTACAATTAAAAGAAAACTGTTTTTTCCTTTGCTCAAAGTTGTTAGGCCTTTTTGCCTTCCAGCTTGGTATGCCTTATCTTCTTTCATTCTATTCAAAACAGATATTCACCTTCCTCATAGCCTCTTCAAGAGTTCGAGGATTATCATATTCAATTCTGTCCTTGATGTGAGAGGGCAAACAACTCAGAAACCTTTGAACCTTGGGTTTTTCTTCAACAAAATAAGGCACATACCTTAATAAATTCAGAAACTTGCTGCACAACTCTCTCATATCCATGGAGCCTAACTTTAACTCATAAATTCCTTAGCTCGTTCCTCATAATATTGTTATGACAAGAATTTTATTTTAAAGTACTTCTTAAAATTGCTTCAATTTACACTTTTCTCCTTTAAGCCGTTAACTCTTTTCAGATCTTGCCACCATATGTATGCTTTTCCAGTTAAATTATAAATTGCCATTTTAGTTTTTAGGTGACTTGAGTAATTATAAATTTGGAAATACTTATTCATTCCGGACAGCCATGCTTCAGCTGTCTCACTCTTCTCTGTTTCTCCATTGAAGGTTGGAAGTTTGATTTTTTTGAACTCGTCGAAAATTTCTTCATAGGGCCTATACTTCTTTTTCTTAGTGTAGCAGTCACTATCACTATTGTCACTAGAGTACTTATGCTTTTTCCGGTGCGCCCTTTCATCAGATTCGAAAGATGAACTGCTGTCATAATCAGTTAATTTTATCTTTTTACCTTTACGTTGGTAGGACGTTGTTTCAGACTCAACATTATTTGCTGTTTTGTTATCTTGGTCATTCTTATGAAGATTATTCAGCACGATATGATTCAGCTCCTCTTGAGCTTTCAGAATTCGTTCATTTTCTTCTTTGACTATCCTTATCTCAATTTTTAAATCTTTTACAGTCCTTAATAATTCAGATGAATTATCATTCAATTCAACAAATATGTCTTCGTAATTAATGTGTCCTTGTGCGTTATTATTTTGTTCATTATTAAGGGACCTATCTTCTGCCGACTCTGTTGGCCCTTCCATACCTGCAGACTCAAATTATAAAATGCTGAAACTGAAAACAAAATAAATTAAATCAGTAATTTGTAATTCTGTTATAGATTTTCATTTGCGCGCATGAGCCACTTCAGGCCTAGTATTTGAACTTGCGCTCTGATACCACATGTAACATCCCCATAATTTCACTAAAATTTAAAATTTTTCGGTAAAAATAAATGCTTGTATTTCTTGACTAAAGATGTTGTCTTTAATACAACTAAACATTAGTTACATACTTAATGTTAACTACTCTAAGCCGTGATATTAGTGACTAAGAGATTTTAGTTTAATTATAAATCATATCAGAAACAATTAAAAGCTGTAATACATTTGTCGTTGAAACAATGCTGGTTGTCAAAATTTTGCATGTATAATGTCGCTTTCTTCCTATGTCGAATATTTCGTTTTCTCGAGACTGAAAGTTTGTCTTTGATGCTGAGAAGGGATCCTTGAATAGCCCCGAGGCTTACTTAGCTATTGCTAGCTAACACTCCCGAATTCTATTGCAGTGGACAGGTAAGATGGACAGAGAGATTTCCAAGAATAATCTATAAAGTGTTTCAATTCATCTTTCAGCACATACTGGCTTTTAAAATATCATGATGAATATGTAGTGGAATACCTACTCCTCCAAACTACTCAAGTATATTTAACATTAATAGAATACCTCTACTATGTTGCAATTACAACAATATGCTATGGGAATAATTTATATATATTAGTAATCCTTTAGTTCTTGTATTTCCACTATGGAAGATTTTTGCATTAAGTCTAAACATTTATAAAGTGCCTTCTACTAAGCTAAGGATAGGACCAAGGAATAATTTTCCTATCTCAATGGATAAATGTGATGCTTATGTGAGTATTATTTTATTGTTCTATAAACCATACTTAAACTATATGATACCACAATGATAGTGAATCATTTCTTTTATACAATCTCTTGTATGGAAATATAGGTATCCTGTCTAAAGTACATCCTATGGATTAGAACTATGTGCACATATATTAAGTGCTAAGTGTATAAATCTTATATGCAAATGTTACATATAAAACCTACCTTGCATAACAACTAAAAGTTGACCATTATTTCATTGATAAATCATATTATGTGCAAGGTCTAACACTTGATGTTTACGATTTAATGTAACAATAATATAGTATAATGTTTTGTAAAACTTACCGGTTACTACCCTTCCTTCGCAGTATACGTTGCAATAATATTGTTATGAGATATGGGTTGGCAGGCATAAAGAAATGGTGGTTGACGTATTAATTGCTCCTTAACTACGATCTTGGTGGATGGTCTAATGGCGACCTTCGTGTCCTGAATCCACGTGATTGTAGTGTGGTGTTGGGTACCAAATCTTTGCAACATAAGTCATCTTGCTGAGCTGTGCAATTGTTGATGCATTAAGATCAAGGTTGGATCATAGTTTTGGAAACCATTTGTACATGGAATGTTGTAGCAATAACTGCTGTTTTAAGAGCTGATGATCGTGTAATATTTTGTGCCTCCGTGGTTGAACCTACATCGTTGATCTCTATATTGGCCTCAGGTTTTGGGTTTAACCCTAACCTTGGTACAGATATGCTATGATACACAGAAATTTATTCATTTGTGAAAAGGAAGGGAGGCCAATAGGCTCTCGACCTTCCAGGGTTTTGGTTTGGAGGTGCCCCATGAGTTTCGATACCCTGCTCTTTAAAAAAAATAGTGTTGCAGTTTACAAAACTTAGTTATGTCAATGGAGGGTCTTCTTATGAGTCGTAGTCTAATGGTAGAGTTCTTTTAGTTCTAGTTTGTCACTCCTTTTGCGATTGTACAGTGTGGGATACCTGGTGTTTAAGTGGAGCTTCTTCTCTGTAGTCTTCGTTTAAATGGTGCAATATACCGTGCTTCAATAATTTCAGGTGGAGTTGCAATGCTATTTTTTTTAATGGTTGCTTCTTACATAACTTTGTTGTTTTGATACTTCTTAGTCATAAATTGAACCCTTCATCTTTCTGGTTTTGAAATGGCAGGTAACCTCTTGGCAGTGGATACTGTTGGTCGTGAAGGTTTTCATGATGATAATCGAAGTGTCCTGGTAAGCTTCGGAGACATACGCAGGGTTACCCTAGTAGTTCGCAGTTTTCAAAGATGGGCTTAACTGGCTCCCAATCGGTCTTCGTCGAAAGCTGAGGCAAAAATACTAAGTTTAAATGTTTATAGATTGAAGTTTAAATGGTTAGGCCGTATGGCATTTATGCTCTGTTTGTAAAAGACTTGGTGTATGACTCACGAGCCCTTCATGGCTCTCGTTGGGATTTTCTCCAACGATTTCAGCAGTATAAGAGTTTTATTTTGAAGTAACTAAGGTTTTTAACCTTCAATGGCGAGCTACGCTCGGCCAAACTTCTATTGAAGAAATATACAGTGTTTTGTTATTTTTGTGTTAACATGGCCCGTCAATGTTTATAGTGTAAAATAGGTCTTTAGGAATTTTGCTGTATATGATGCTATGCGTTCTTGCAAATAATGAGATTGTTCAAAATAATAATAACTGTATCGTCCTGCTTTGAATTCTCTTGTTGATACTGGGATATGATGGTTTGAGGAAATATTTAGGGCAGGGACCGAGTTGATAGTTTTACGGTGCTATGCCGAAGCCTTAGGTCTTGTTCTTTGTACACACTTCATTTACTGTTTAGGAGATTTGTTTTCTTTTTTCAAAGAAATACTGTCGATGGTTGAAACTACAGGATTTTAAATCCTGAGTCGTGGCTGAAACCTTGGGTCTAGGGTTTGTATTGAAAAATACAATGGCATACAATGTAATTTGTATCCATCTTGGATAGATGAATTCGTTTGTATTTTAAGACAGGGTTGTAACCCTAGCCTCTTGTGATTGAAACCTTAACCCGAAAACTCAATATTGGTATGCTAAGTGTTCTGTACAGTTTTTAACATTAATTGCAAATGAAAGAGTCATTTTGGTGACAAGTCGTAATATGAATTCTTAAAGATGGTAGATATCTGCATATTAATTCGCATTTGTACCCAATGATAATTTTTACTATATAATACTGTGAAAGCATGAGTAATAATACTATGTCTAAAATAGATTACTTGGTTTTGTTTAAGAAATCGATGTGAATTTCCTTCAGATATTCAACCTATGTTTATACATGTTTAGATGATGTAAAAGATGATGCGTGAAGCCTGTTAATAAAATATATGTGATGTTTTACTTAAACAAAAGAAATCCATTTATATACTGTCTGGTTTTAAAGGCTATGTTTACTATTGTTTGAGCAGAAAAATACTTCCGATACTGTTGTTGTATATAACAAAAGATAGGGTTATTGATAAGTATAAATAGTGAAGTATTTACAACGTTTGTATTTTCTATTTACAACTCCATTAGAAATAAAACAATAAAGTAGAATTGATAATGATATGACTCCATTTATAAAACATTCATCTAAATTTGTCTGATATATGTGATCATTCCGATCTACTCTAATTAACCCTTTCTGTACTAGAGTACGACACTGATACATTGTGTGGAAAAATGCAGAAAGGTGATTTTATAATCAATCATTCTATCCTTTTAACTACATCATTCATACTGCATTTTATCTCATCAGTACAATTTACAGAAATAAAATAATCATTAACTCAAGCAGAATCTCTTAGATTAAATGGGAAAAATAGATAACCATTTCGTTCCTATTTAATTTACTAATATAACAGAAGTAGAAAAGATAACACAATGTGAACCTGGAACTATAGAAGAAGAAAAAAATAACCAAAGGAGCCCGTTTCTCCCAACCAACTCCTGAAGACAGCCAAGCTACTTCCCTTAGGACCCCCGAGCCTGTTCACTGAACCACTAGGACGAAGATGTTGTGTGGAATAATGGAATAAATTCCCTTGCAACTCAGCAATAGTACTTAGCAGCAGCACTACCTGCCTTTAGCAATATTGAACTCAACAATATGGCTGCACTAGTTCGGAATGCAGTCTTAGTTCACTCAATCACTTCTAACTTTCCCCTCATCAAATCTCTTGTGCTCAGAAATTTTCACAAGGTAAGAATGAATAGCCGCTTGTTGAATTTGATGGATAGATAAATAGAATGCCTAGGTCTTTTGGTCAGTTTATTTCAGTAAATGAGCCACCTGCTCAGTTCCACTTTCTTGGGGAACATGACCACAAAAGTATGCAAGTTTTCCCCTGCAACAGTTAGAAGTGAGTTGAGGATTTTTCCAAGTGTCAATTTTCTCTCCACCACAGTCCATTCCCCCTAGTGGGTAAGTGAACACTCATTCAACAGTCTCCTTTGGATATTTGTCTCCACTTTTATTTATTAATAATAAAATATTCAGAATAATTAATTACAGTCATCCATGACCCCACTTGGTCAATTGTCATAAAACTTTACAATAAAAATAAAACATAATGTTTCAATTAAATAAAATGTCTAGAACTTGGGGTATGTGACACTCGACTAGTTAGAATCGAGCCGATGAATGTCATATTCCTGACCGACGAGCTTACTGAAGGTGCGAAGCAACTCTCACATTTGGATATTAATGTTGGGATGTTTTCCATCGAAGGATTACATAATTTGCATTTGCAGTCTGTGGAAGAAATCCGAGAGAGAGATATGGTCTCTTATAACCAGCATCTGAATCTAGAGGATAGCTATAAAGAGATGAACGATGAATGTGCACTGAAGACCAAGGAGTTACCATATGCGCAAGAGAAGCAGAAGAAGTTAAAGAAAGCTGTCGTCGAACTCTGTGCAAAGATCCGAGATTGCGCAGAAGATACAGAAATAGAAGCGACCATCCTGAAGATTGGTGCCGCGGTGGACAATCTCAAAGCTAAGATGGAGGAGATGGAGATTGGCTACAAGGAGCATATTGCTGACTTAGAATATCGACAACATCATGGCACTCCATAGGATGTTAAAGAATCAAGAGCCGAAGAATTGAAGGCTTCAACATAACACATCTCCGCAGAGGTGGCGATATGTCAAGACCTACTTGAATAAATAACCAAGGTATGGGCTATGCTGCAGGAAGACCCCGAGTTACAGAAAATTCAGGACGAAGTTCAACAAAGGTAGAAATATCTTGACTCTGTGAACATGGCTATGAAGGATTTGTCGCCAAGGCAAAGGATCCAGAAGTTCGCAGAGATGAAATAACTTCAAAAGGAGCTGAAATCGTTAAGGAGGAAGGAAGCTGAAACTTCATAGAAGTTACAACCGATGTAGGAAGAGGCGCTGACACTTTCTAAAAAATTTGATGAGAAGTTCCAAGAACTACATGTTAGGATATTCCTATACTCCATCCTAGTCCCACCAGTATTTTGATCATTTACATTTTCAGTCATGCATGCACTTTTAGGGTTTGCATGCATCATTAGGGTTTGCATGCATTCCAGTCATCAGTCCAGCACCTATCCCTCAGTTAGCCAGCCCCCGAGAGTTTCTCACTGATCCGTTTGATCCCTCCAGTTTCTGAATGCGCCCTTCTTCCTTGATTTTAGGAAGCAACTCGCCCTTCTTCACCTTCCAGTCCAGTTGTCTGCAGTTTATACTCAGTTACACCTACCAGACTTAGTTTGACTGATGGTTGATAGTTACTTGAGCATTGATGACTCCACTGATGATGATGAAGACTTCCAGTTGTGCTCCGATGACACCAGTTGTGCTCCGATGACACCAGTTGTGCTCCGATGACACTCTAGTGATATTTTGATCACTCCATGAAGGCTAATTCGAATTGCCACCTTAGGCATTCGAATTCCTCATGCATTGTATTATTTATTTGTCCATTTGTGATTAATGAATTAGGGTGTGTGAAGTATTTTTGCTTCTATCCGAGTTCTACTGTATTATTATTCTGTTGCTCATTATACTGCATTGACCACTCTTCTTCTATTTTCCTGCTTAATCATAATTACTCTTGTGAGGTATACATCATCTCTTAGATCTGCTATGAGGATTTTCACATGGTATCGGAGCATGTTGAGAGTATTGTTTATCTCCATTCTTGAGAGTTTTTTGCAGGTTATTACCAAGATTTCGAGTGCAGCACTTGCAACAGTTTCTGCATTCTTGCAGCAGTAGCAGTTGCAGATATTCTCTATTGTTTTTGCAGGTCTTCTACAACTTCAATGTTTTCAGAAGATCCTCCTCTTTATCTATTCAACTATGTTGAATGGAAACCAAAAGTGATATCATATTTGAAGAGACATGATCTCTTTGATTATTGTTTTGAAAGAGAGTTCGAATCCTATGAAGAAAAGATTGACTGGTTAAATGAAGGTGGAAGAGCTATTGTAGCCATCATGGTTGCTATGTCTCGAAGCTTGGCATTCTATTCCCTTGATGATGTTGAATCTCAAAAAGAGCTATGGGCCCACCTGGATGAAAGATTTGGCAGACAGAATGAAGGGATTGGTCCAAACCCATTCGAGAGCAAGCAAAGTGTTGCATTCGCCCTCCTTGATGATATCTCAGATCATGAACCAGTATCATCTCATATTGAAGTTGTCCACAAAGAACTTGCAGATTCTACACTCATGCTCCAACTTTCTTCTCTTTCTGTGCCAACTCACACTCTAGATATTGCAGAAGGTCCTAAATACTCTCTTGCACCAGAGTCTGTTGGTTTGCATCATGATCTTATGAATGTTTCGGAGGTAAATTCAACCATTGGAGGTAATGCATTCGCTCTCCTTGATTACTCACCTCTTACTTACTACTATATGATCATTAATTCATGCTTTCAGAAGGTTATTGAAGATTATGGTCATTGCCATTCGCTTGGGATAATTTCTCATGCAATTACTAGTTTTGATCTCACCTCTAATGGTTCAAAGGAGATCTCAAGAAACCATGATTCAAGTCTTGGGATCTAATTTGGATTCTAAGCAATCACTACTTGGGATAATTTCTCATACATATGATGGTTTTGATCTCACCCTTGCTGGTTCAAAGGAGATCTCAAGAAACTATTCTTCAAGTCTTAAATCTGATTTGGATTTCAAGCAATCATTATTATTTGATGGTTCCTTTTGGCATAATCTCACCCATGATGGTTTGAAGTAGAAGACAAAAGACTATCTGCATATTCATGTTTTTGATCCTACCTCAACTGATTCGAATTACAGGTTAAAGGATCATTCTCATACTTTTGGATTTGTTCTCATCACATTCGAAATGAAGAGAAAGTACAAGCACATGCCTTTTGAGCATGATCCACTTCTTCCCAAGAAGAAGATACCTCCAGACACATGACCAAGCATCACACCTGCTTGAGTTTGGAGCATTTATTTTTTTATGTGTGCCTTACAGTCTATTTTGAGGGGGGGTATTTTTCCCATGAAAATTTCCCCACTTCCTTGGTTTATTGACTGTTATTATTCATTGTATTGGGTGACCTTTGGTCTTAGTTACCAGGGCCCAGGATGGATTAAGGGGAGGTATTAGGATATTTCTATACTCCATCCTAGTCCCACCAGTATTTTGATCATTTACATTTTCAGTCATGCATGTACTTTTAGGGTTTGCATGCATTTGCATGCATTCCAGTCATCAGTCCAACACCTAGCCCTCAGTTAGCTAGCCCCCGAGATCTTCTCACTGATCAGTTTTAGCGCTCCAGTTGCTTAATGCACCTTTCTTCCTTGATTTTAGGAAGCAACTCGCCCTTCTTCACCTTACAGTCCAGTTGTCTTCAGTTTATACTCAGTTACACTTAGTTACACTCAGTTACACCTAATAGACTCAGTTTGACTGATGGTTGATAATTACTTGAGCATTGATGACTCCACTGATGACGATGAAGACTTCCAGTTGTGCTCCGATGACACTCCAGTGATCTTTTGATCACTCCATGAAGGCTAATTCGAATTGCCACCTTAGGCATTTGAATTCCTCATGCATTGTATTATTTATTTGTCCATTTGTGATTAATGAATTAGGGTGTGTGAAGTATTTTTACTTCTATCCGAGTTCTACTGTATTATTATTCTGTTGCTCATTATACTGCATTGGCCACTCTTCTTCTATTTTCCTGCTTAATCATAATTACTCTTGTGAGGTATACATCATCTCTTAGATCTGCTGTGAGGATTTTCACACTACAGACAAGAGAGAACACAGTAAAACAACAACTTCAAGAACCCGTCTCAGAGGATATGCTCAAAACGATTAAGGAGTTTGAGCAAGATACTAAGGAAAAAGTTGCGAAGTTGAGCAAAAATTTTCAGGAGTTCGCTACAAAGTCAAACATCCCAAGGGATGCGCAGTCAAAGCAACCCAGTGAAAGTGGCTCAGGGGCAAGCCACAAGTAAGTGTTAGGGGCTTGTTGGGTGCATCCCAAGTGGATGAAGTTTTGATGACGAAAGTACAAGTTAGGAGAGGCCTAACAGTGACCAGTTTTGGGAGAAGCAACTTCGCAATTCGCAGCAGAGTATGGAGCGAAGCGAAGTGGCAGAAAAAGGACCTGTCCCCTTAGTAAAGGCGAAGTACTAAGGACGATTAAGGTAGTTGGATCAGTTATGAATGAAGTGGTGGACTGTCAGCTACAAAAGCAAAGAGTAAAGAAGCAAAATGGTGCAAATGATGCACCACTGTAGTGTCAGAGCCATGTGGTTAGAATTGTGACTGTCATAGAAGCGTTAGAGTCAGAGAAGCGGCGCAAAAGGACAACAGAGCTCCAGTGAAGTTAAGGCAAGCGTGGTCAATGTTATAGGTCAAATATGCACTTCTCCGTCCGTGATCACATTGCCCCGTGGATCACACAAAAGGACACTATGGATGTGTAACATCCCGAAAAATCACAAAAATTTAAAACTTTTCTACGTGACATTTAATGCTTATTTAGTAATGCAGAAGTAGAACAATGTACAAAATGTTATTCAAAATAATTAGTTGTGCTACTACACCTTCCTACTGTCATTGTTTATAAATGTTGATTCCTCTGCTTGACTAATGTACTTTTGTTTGAATGATGAAGGGGTCCTTCGGACGCTCCGAGGCTTACTTAGCATTTGTGCTGAAGCATGTGAATTCGTACTTGTGACATATTACAGGTAAGAGTTTAAATTGCGACAAGTGAACAACAATTTTTAAGTAGGTTTCTTTTGTCAATAATTGAAGAGTCAGAACTGTAGACATTCTTTTGGTGAGAATCTTTGTGAACTGTAAACTTGTAAATAAATTGTAAGAAGGTTTATAGTGATCGTATCTCAGCTCTTATTGTTGATGTATATGTAACTTTGGAATGTATTTCACATATATGTATATTGTATTCCTATAGAGATGTTATTATTCCTCTATACGGAAGTGTCGTTATTTATATTGTAAGTGTCGTAACTTATACTTGATGGGTTATTAGACCACCTTGTTGGGGTCGGCCCTGTATAAGTCATGTGGGTCAAAGGGTTATTAGACCACCCTATTGGGGGTCGGCCATGTGGGTCGAAGGGTTATTAGACCACCCTATTGGGGGTCGGCCCAGTCAGCATTTTGTTATGTGGTTAAGTTCGAGCCTACATGAGTTAGGTAAAAAGGCAAGTCAAGTCAAGTATAAATAGAGTGCGGGAGGCACTCTATTTGCTCACTCACTTCTCACTCATGCACTCAAGGAGGAGTGGCGCACTTATGGAGGAGGAGGATCTGCTGCGAGGTTATGTCTATCTCTCATGGTTGGTTGTATCATTGCTCTATCTATCTTTGAGGAAGTTATTGGGGTTTTTCACCTTTATGGTTTTCCCCAAGTAAATCTTTGTGTCTCTTGTGTGCTTGCATTATTGTCTCCATGATTGATATGTTGTAGATATGCTGTACATGTTGTTCTCTTAGTTAAGATCCTAGATCAGATTGAAGTAAATTCTGAAAATTTAACATGGTATCAGAGCTAGCCTGAAAGAAGGCATGATATGGCATGTATGACACTTGTTGCACTTACGATGCTAGGGCTTGATATAGAAAAAACCCATCATTGTATCACTTTCGCTATAAATCTATTTTGGCGAATTTTTCGGATCTGAAATTGTTACAGGATGAAGATAAGATCCCCATGTACCTTGTGTCCAAAGGAAAACCTCTAATTCGTTGTACTTTGTGATTTATGATCTGTACAATATAGGGTTTCTGCCTCTTCCAGATCTGAGTCAAAATCAGGTGACCTTGGGAAAAAGGTCATAACCTGGGCTAGGAAGTTCCAAATGAAATTTCATAAAAAGTGACAGGTAGTACACAGACTGTACTATCTCAAGTAACTTTTTCAGAGGCCGAAGTTGAACCAGGGACACGTGGCACGCCGTACAAGTTCGCTCTCCTGTATTATCCCATAAACAGGTCACGTTGCGACTCTTGGAATAACTCTCTCTCAGAGAGTCCAATTGAGGTCAGACCTGTCGGGATGGAAAGATAACAGGGCGAGCTATCTCAGGAAAAGTTTTCAGAGGCCGAAGTTCAAACAGTGACACGTGGCACACCGTACAAGTTCGCACTCCTGTATTATCCCAAAACAGGTCACGTTGCGACACTTGGCATAACTCTCTCTTAGAGAATCCAATTGAGGTCAGGCCTATCAGGATGGAAAGATAACAGGTCAGGCTATCTCAAAAAACTTTTTCAGACCTCGTGGATCGAAAAGTTCGAAGGTACACCAGAAACAATCAGGTACATATTTCTGTCAAAACAGAATTGTTTTTGAGTACCTTCATTCATGGCTTCCGGAATTTAGGGCTTTGGAGAAAGTTGAAATTTTTGTAATCGGAGACCACGGATGGATGATACTCATCAAAATAGAAATTTAGAGACCAAGATCAGAATTTTTTGTTGGGCAGAAGGCCGGGCTTGATCAAACCATAGTTTGGGACTTTGATCAGAAAAGTGGAAAATTAGGGCTTCTATAAAAATGAGAATTTTTGAAATCTGTGACCACGGCTCGAAGCTCCTCAGAAAAATAGAAGCTTAGAGCTTTGAATCAAACCTTTTGATCGGGAAGAAGAGTGGGCTTCATCAAACCCCAGTTTAGGGTCACGTCCAGTGAATCCGAAAGTTTCAAAGGAAAAATTGAGGAGTGAAACTTTGCAGTTTTCAAATTCTAAATATACTAGCTTGATCAGCTCATCAAGGCGCATATTTCTATCCTTTCGGAAGTTTGAAATTCAAAGTTTAAATTTTTGGTGTTTCTCTGACAAACCCATATCCAGCTCCAGGTCCAGCTTTTGCAAATCAAGTGGATTGGGTTAATCCTAGAAGAAAATGGATTGGTCACCTGCATAAGTGAAGGAGTTCCCGTTTCAGAGGGAGATGAGGCTAAGGCTTTACATAAGGAGATTACAAGCGATCTCGACAGGTATGACTCATCGAGGTATGTTTTGAGATTTGTTCATGATTAAGTTTATGGTATGTTTGTCTTCATGTTATTACGGTTAGTACAATCTTGATTTTAGATTTGTCGTATCACCTTAACAAAATTATGAATGCATGATAGAAGATATTCATTGGTTAGGGTGTTGACACTTATGATTGTACTAATGCATTATGGTGTTGTATGAGGTTTATGTTGTCTACTAACATAAAAGGTACACCAAGAAAGACAAATCATGTTCCAGTTCAAGAACATATGATCATGATGACATGAGGATAAAGACTCATCCATTGTCATGGATCTCATAGAAGATCCATTTACAAGGTATGTATAACTTGGTTTTATATGGCTAACCTATGAGATATACAAGTTACTAGCACAAGTCATTGAAGAAGAAGACATCATGTGAGTATGTTAGACATAAATAACTAGCATGCTAATCCAGGTATGTTTTTCCTATATCAAGACAGAATCCTACCTTGGGTTAGGATCTTATACTATTGTTGATAATGATTATTCATGAAGTCATAGGTTTGAATAATCATGGTTGTATGCATATTATGTTTCTTACCATAATTGATGATATGACTAACCAGAAGAATCATGAAGGTATAGGTTCGAATAATCACAGGTTTTATGCATATTATATCTCTTATCTTGAGTGATGATTCAACTAAAGAGTCATAGGTTTGAGTAATTATAGGTTTAGACATGTTATGCTTCTTATGATTTGACTAACCATAAGAATCCTACATAAACCTTGAATGATAATGCTTATTATTTCTGTTTGAAATGATCATGACTATACATGCTTGAGATTATTGTGTTTTAATAGTATACTAATGAATGCATGATTTTATATTAGACCTAGAGGATAACACAATGATGATACTAACAAGCATGCATAGGGATCGAGAATGTATATAAGTTCAAGGACAGGTAATCCAGGGAGCAAAGATCAAGAGGGAGTACACTCCAGTGGTTTATGAAAGGATGCAGATATTCAGAGGGAGTTGACCATCTCTCTACATTCCACAACAGAAAGGTGTAGAAGAAGCTACTGCAGATTAGGACTCCAGTAGCTCCTGCAAGAAAGCGAAGACTCAAAGGGAGTCCACCCAACGAACAAACAAAGATAAGTATTTTAATTATCATTTCTTGCATATGTGTTTGTTTAAATAAAATTGTTCAATGATGTATATGCTCATGTTCCTAGACTTATGATATGTATTGTGCATATTAGAATAGTTGCATTGATGAATAGTATACTACTAATATACATGGGTAAGTGGCCTATGGCACTGTACAACATTCCATTGCTACTTATCTAGAATGAAACCTCTTTGCTGACATGTTGGGAGTTGTGCACACTCTTAACAATGTTCTGGTAGAGATTGGAAGGCATCTAGAAAGTTACGGGATATGGATAAATGTTGTATTGAAGCATTGGCTAAGATAATTGCATGACCGTATGACATATTTCTTTATGTGTAAGAATTTGTTCTGAAAACTATGAGATGTTTCTAATCATGCAATTTAACCTGTTTTGTAGGAAAGACCGCATATCTTCACCTACAAAAGGACTACAACATTTGTTCCAGCAACAAAGATATTTATTGAAGATATTGAAGTTCCCAGGATCTGGGATGAAGGATTGGAATGCCATGATCCATCGATCATGAAGAATGATGTTTGGGATGTAGTCCCAAGACGTGAAGGGAAGTTTGTTATGACTTCCAAATGGAACTATTAGATCAAGCATGTTGCAGATGGCAGCATTGAGAAATATAAATATGATGAATTAGAAGATACACCAGATGGATTTCAAGACATCATGGTGTAGTCATATATGTGTGTAGAACTTGGTATGGTAGGATAGACAGCTTTCTATCCAGTTTGGGCTTTACCAAGAGTTAAGCGGGTTCCAACCTTTTCTACAAGGTTGAGGAAGGCAATCCAGTGATACTACTTTTGTATGAGGATAACCTGTTTGTTACAGGTGAAGATAGATTGATTGCCGACATGCAGCGGAAGCTTGCTGCCAAGTTCGAGATGAAGAACTTGGAGATGATGCACTATTTGTTTTTGGCATGGAGGTGTGGCAGAGTGCAGATGGAATCTTCCTTGGACAAGGGAAGTATGTAGTAGAGATCCTGAAGAGGTTCGGGATGATGGACTGCAAGGATATGGCCACACCTATGGCATCGAATCTGAAGCTTCTATGTGATGCTTCATCTGAGTCGGTTGATGTCTCTTTGTATCGTCAGATGATTGGGTCCTTGATGTACCTGACGAACACGAGACCATACATTTGCTTTGCTGTGAACACATTGAGCCAGTTCCTGACGGATCCGAGGAGTGTTCACCTGGTTAGCATGTTCTGAGGTACCTGAAGGGTACAGTGGTTTATGGGCTCAAGTATGAAGCGAATCAAAAGTTTAACCTACAGGGTTATGTTGATTCAGATTGGGCTGGCAGTGCTGCAGATAGGAAGAGCACATCTGGGTGTTGCATCAGCATGGGATCAGGTGTGATCTCTTGGTTTAGCAGGAAGCAGTCCTGCGTAGCACTGAGTACAGCTGAGGCAGAGTATGTTGCAGCCTGTTCAGCTAGTTGTGAGGAAGTATGGCTACGGAAGCTACTGTCTGAGTTATTTGATCTCCCGTTGGATGCTACTGGTATCTTCTGTAATAACCAGAGTTGTGTGAAGCTGTCCGAGAACCCAGTGTTTCATGACAGGTCGAAACACATAGAGATCAAATATCACTATATCAGGGATATGGTGCATATAGGAGCTGTGAAGCTCCTGTATGTTGCAACAGATGAGCAGATTGCAGATGTGCTGACGAAGCCACTAGCCAGGGTGATTCAGAGAGAGGCTTGGCGTTCTTCAGATCGAGGACACTTCGAGGAAGAAGTGATGGACACATTTGCTGAAGCCATTCCAAGCATGTTGAAAGGAGGAACCTTCACATGGCTGTGGATGTAAGCGTTGGATGATGAGCATCAGGATGATGTTCTGGTTTCTGCTTGGATATGATCAGTTGGATCATTTTTATGTATGTATGTACGCATCATGTTGGATGATGGATATGATCAGTTGGATCATTTTTTATGTATGTATGTACGCATCATGTTGATGCTGGATATGATCAGTTGGATCATGTGTATGTATTTTGTATATGCATCATGTTGGATGCTTGGACCATGTATCTGTATATGTATCAGGTGGATCATGTATGGTGATATGTATCATGTATTTGTATTTGTATCAGGTGGATACATTGTATGATCAGGAGGATCATGTATGATGATATGTATCAGGTAGATACTTGACATGCAGCAGGATGTTGCAGTGATGATCAGGATGATCATGGATGATGAGCTTCGGGATGTTGCTCCAGATGACATGTAGCAGGACGTTGCAGTGATGATGATAAGGATGATCATGGATGATGAGCTTCAGGATGTTGCTCCAGATGACATGCAGCAGGACGTTGCAGCGATGATGATCAGGATGATCATGGATGATGAGCTTCAGGATGTTGCTCCAGATGACATGCAGCAGGACGTTGCAGTGATGATGATCAGGATGATCATGGATGATGAGCTTCAGGATGTTGCTCCAGATGACATGCAGCAGGACGTTGCAGTGATGATGATCAGGACGATCATGAGTACATCAGGATGATGTATGGTGAGTATCAGGTTGATACTCTGTGGCCGTGGATCAGGTTGTGCAGATGAGCATGTCTGGGAGATCCTATAGGTCGGAGTTGTGTACCCGTAACAGCCTAGGATGCTCTTTCGAGACATTGCTCTGGGAGGACATGTAATTTGTGCCCTGGGAGATTTCAGGTCGGAGTTGTGTACCCGTAACATCCTGAGATGCTCTTGCGAGGTTTTGTCCTATGGCATGTAATTTGGGCCCTGGGAGATTTCAGGTCGGAGTTGTGTACCCGTAACATCCTGAGATTCTCTTTCGAGGTTTTGCCATGACCACATGTAATTTTTGCCCTGGGAGATTTCAGGTCGGAGTTGTGTACCCGTAACATCCTGAGATGCTCTTGCTAGGTTTTGTGGTGACCACATGTAATTTGTGCCCTGGGAGATCCTTCAGGTTGGAGTTGTGTACCCGTAACATCCTGGGATGCTCTTTCGAGGTTTTGTGGTGGGGTCACATGTAATAGCTCCCTGGGAGATCCTACAGGTTGGAGTTGTGTACCCATAACATCCTGGGATGCTCTTTCGAGGTTTTGTGACGCACGTAATAAGTCCTGAGGATTCCATAGTATGGCCAGTGATGACGAAGACCTGCAGGTGGTGGGCCTACATCCAGTATGAAAAATGACTGGCTCTGTAGAACTTCCTATGATGAGTAGATTCAGAGATTGATTGAGATAGCAGCAGCAGTGACGATGGTGATGACTCGATGACGATTATCCAGTGACGATGATCTAGAGAAGATGACTTGTGCTAGAAGAACTGTGCTGAGAAATACCTTCCTAGTTAAGAGGGAGTGTTGATGTATATGTAACTTCGGAATGTATTTCACATATATGTATATTGTATTCCTATAGAGATGTTATTATTCCTCTATACGGAAGTGTCGTTATTTATATTGTAAGTGTCGTAACTTATACTTGATGGGTTATTAGACCACCTTGTTGGGGTCGGCCCTGTATAAGTCATGTGGGTCAAAGGGTTATTAGACCACCCTATTGGGGGTCGGCCATGTGGGTCGAAGGGTTATTAGACCACCCTATTGGGGGTCGGCCCAGTCAGCATTTTGTTATGTGGTTAAGTTCGAGCCTACATGAGTTAGGTAAAAAGGCAAGTCAAGTCAAGTATAAATAGAGTGCGGGAGGCACTCTATTTGCTCACTCACTTCTCACTCATGCACTCAAGGAGGAGTGGCGCACTTATGGAGGAGGAGGATCTGCTGCTAGGTTATGTCTATCTCTCATGGTTGGTTGTATCATTGCTCTATCTATCTTTGAGGAAGTTATTGGGGTTTTTCACCTTTATGGTTTTCCCCAAGTAAATCTTTGTGTCTCTTGTGTGCTTGCATTATTGTCTCCATGATTGATATGTTGTAGATATGCTGTACATGTTGTTCTCTCAGTTAAGATCCTAGATCAGATTGAAGTAAATTCTGAAAATTTAACATGGTATCAGAGCTAGCCTGAAAGAAGGCATGATATGGCATGTATGACACTTGTTGCACTTACGATGCTAGGGCTTGATATAGAAAAAAACCATCATTGTAGAACTTTCTCTATAAATCTATTTTGGCGAATTTTTCGGATCTGAAATTGTTACAGGATGAAGATAAGATCCCCATGTACCTTGTGTCCAAAGGACAACCTCTAATTCGTTGTACTTTGTGATTTATGATCTGTACAATATAGGGTTTCTGCCTCTTCCAGATCTGAGTCAAAATCAGGTGACCTTGGGAAAAAGGTCATAACCTGGGCTAGGAAGTTCCAAATGAAATTTCGTAAAAAGTGACAGGTAGTACACAGACTGTACTATCTCAAGTAACTTTTTCAGAGGCCTAAGTTGAACCAGAGACACGTGGCACTCCGTACAAGTTCGCTCTCCTGTATTATCCCATAAACAGGTCACGTTGCGACTCTTGGATTAACTCTCTCTCAGAGAGTCCAATTGAGGTCAAACCTGTCGGGATGGAAAGATAACAGGGCGAGATATCTCAGGAAAAGTTTTCAGAGGCCGAAGTTCAAACAGTGACACGTGGCACACCGTACAAGTTCGCACTCCTGTATTATCCCAAAACAGGTCACGTTGCGACACTTGGCATAACTCTCTCTTAGAGAATCCAATTGAGGTCAGACCTATCAGGATGGAAAGATAACATGTCACATACCCCAATTTTATTAAAATAATGTAATTATTTTTAATATTCTTGAGAACATTATGTTAAATTTAATGCTAAGTAGGAATGGATGACTCAGCAGAGTCTCCAGAAATGGAATGTAAATTCTGAATAATTATTATTAATAAATAAATTATGGAGACAACAGCATGGGAGAGCTGTTAAAAGAGGTTACTGGTCTAACTGGTGGATGGAATTAGGTGGAAGGACAAAAGACAAGTGGCAGCATCCTCAAACACTTCCTGAGTTGCAGGTGGCAACTTCCCTATATTTTGGGGTCATGATTCCCCAAGAAAGTGGAATCTGAGCAGGTGGCTCATTAATGACAGTTAGCCCAACTAAGACCTAGGCAATCTTTTAAATACTACTCAATGAACTGAGCTGGGGGTTCAGCATTTGTTCTAGAGGGAGAATACATTCAGGTGAATGCTATTCAGGAGTCCCATCGAGGAAGTGGGAAAACAGTAAGGAAGTGTTTTTGAGCAGGAAGTTGCAGTAACTTGGTTCCAGTATAGCTGTTTTGGCTGAGGGAATTATTGGCCGTACTTAGATTCCAGCCAGTTAGACCAGAGCAAGCTCGGGGGTCCTGAGAAGTGCTGTCTGGGCACTCTCCAGGAATTGGTAGGGAGGAACAGTCTCCCATTGCTGTTATTGTCTACCATCTACAGGTTCTGCCACTCTTCCTGTTGTTGGTTTATTTAATTTTCCTATGAGATAGACTAGTACAACTACTGTTTGATGGTATTCAACTTCAGTAAATCATTTTCTGTATATCCCTTTGGTATAAATTTCAGAATGCAGATGTTGTAGAAACTTCCTATTTTTTATTTATATAAAGTATTTATCTTATACAGAATCTAATTGTTACAGCTACAGTTAACAAATACCATGTTTATGCACCTGCTAGAATTTCTGTTAATAGTTTAAATAACAGACAGAATTATTAGACGATAGATAAATCAGAATTAGAGCTATTAAACAATCTTAAGAACAAATCTAGACAAACCTTAGTGTTTACCTTGAGAAATTTCCTACTAGAATAAACTATCTGTATATATAAATGTATTGTATATTTTAGTAAACTTTAAGTTACAGGTTTTTCTTATATCGATTTAACAGATGAACAAAGCTCATCTCATTATATATTATTTATTTATACTCAGAACATGTTGGCAGTTATCGACTAACTAAAGAAGTGACTGTAACAATATTTTATTGTTACAAGCCTTTCACATAATCTTAAAATCTTCTACACAGTAGGCAAGTACAAGCATATAGAAACTGTAGATTATTATTTTTCTTTCTTTCTAGTATCAGAACACAGTAGCCATGTCAATATAATAGAAATAACAGAGTTGTTTTTAAACAATACAAACATATTAATACAACAGAGAAACTGTCGACTAACACAGTCATCAATGGCTGTTACCACCATCCTAAATTATACACAGTAATTTTACTTACTCAGAATAAATGTCTCCCTTAAAATATTTCCAAAACCATACACGGCCGTAGCCTTCCATTATTCCTTTCGACAGACTGAAAAACAAATGAAAGGAATGCCTTATATGGCAGCCATAACTTACAGTATCTTTATACTTAGTTCTAAGTATATTTTATTCTACATACAGTTTCATTTAACAACAATACAAGAAACAAAATAAATAATATTATAATTCAATCCCAGTCGCCATCGAGTAACAATACCATACTGATGCTTTGAACATAAAACAAACACTCCAAATTCGCCAGAATAACCCCAAGTTTTCAATTATTACAGTCACAGTCGAGGAACAGTCATCATCTCTCATTTAACTTTTCAAATTGAAGAAAACACATAGAGACAGGTTAGGGTTTCATTTATAAACCAAATTATCCTCCATTACAGGTACCGAAGTACCCTTTTTATCTTCATTTTCAAATACATTCTATATTTTTTAACAAAACATGAAAACGAAACACGGTCATAACAGACCCAATAATATATATTAAAAATATAAATCTTATACAGCGAGGTTTAAATCCTATGCTTAGCCATTATAGAAAACCATAGCCGAAACCCTGGCCTCATATGGGCGTGGCCGTGAATGGCTCTCCATACACTTAACAGGGTTTCAAAACCCCTTTCATTTCAAACCAAAACAACTCCATACTTATGACTGCAACTATGAATTGCAAGTTGTCAAACGACTTCACTATACAGGAGTTTTCCTCCTTGACACAACCCTAGCCACAAAACCAGCAAAGAAAGAGACAGCCGTGGATAACCAGGCTTACCCGGAGGAGCCTGCGTGAATGATAAAGCCATGTATACCTTCAAGAGCCGCGTGACCTGCACATTGACGAATGCCGAGGATTTTAGTCACCATATTAAGTGCAGAGAATGGAAACTAAAACGTAAATCTAATGAATGATTATAAAACTTAAAAACTGTAAAAATATGGTGCATCTTACCAAGACATGGAGGAAAGTAACAGTGGACAACCGGTAGCCACAGGCTGAATAAATATAGAAACCCCATCATCTTCGTCAGATAGGTAAATAAACAAAACCTACATAACATTCCTTGCCAGCTAAGACAAGGTAATAGTTCCCGACGAAACCCTCACGCTGGCATGGGACCATACTTGAAGCACATCCAAAACCCAAATGCATCACCTCTCACATAACTTAAAGACAGTAGCAAAACCCTGTCTCCTATCCACACCAGCGAATTGAAGGACTGTAAGTAGCTGGTTTTAAACAATGACGGAGCAACGAGACCACAAAATAAGGAAACCGTAGCCAAATCTATCAACAGAGCCGAGGAGGTATTCTACTTCAGAATGAAACCCACGAGACCAGACCCCAACACGTTGCACTCAGTTACAGTGCTCTCATTACAAAAACTCAGACAGGGAGGGTTTCAATTCTCAGGACCCGAGCCCGAAGGCAAATACAACAACCTGGTAGGGTTTCGATCAACATTTTATATATTGCCAACCGCATGGAGGAGAATCAACCACGTAGCCCCCAAATATATCAACGTAGTATGGGTCGAGACTATATAGTTCAAACTGCAACCCAAATCATTGCACATCGAATCCAAAATCATTACATAAGTAAGTCAAATGTAAAAGACAACATATGATATACAATCATTTAGCATATAGTGTATGCTTGCAATCGAACCTTCATGGAATACCAAGGTACGTGCTATGTATAATCCCTACAACAATATAAAGGAGGTATGGTCAACTTCAACCATAGAGTTTTCGTGACCAAGTATGATAAATATAACCTATACACTATAGGTATTATAAAGCTTGCCATCGTATGGGGACAACATGATGTGGAAAAAACATTAGGTTACATGATATTTATAAATTAAAATCAATCCTAGATTTATGCCATGAGCATAATACATTCCATGATTATGTAAGCAGTAATGTAGTCAACCTCAAATGAAAATACCGTGTTACTTAACACCTGGAAATGTTACCATATCTATTTGACAATTATACACAATTGCTATCATACACACTCATCGTGTTTGCTACCAATACTATTGTAACAGTAAACAATTTTTGAATAAGAAATCTCTATTAATAAGATGATTGAAATAGAGTTTCATCTACAGGTTCACATCGTGAAGGTAGTTAAAATCCATGCACAGTCATGTAACAGAATATAAACTTTAAAGTAGACATTGAACATTGCAGTATAGTCGAATATAAGGGAATAATGCTAGAGGCGTCACCCTTTCACTTACGATTATTATTACGTGAACAAAACAGTAAATCATAGGTATTAAAACGACAACAAGTCACTTGGTGCTATGTCGCCTTACGTAGATGATAATTTATGATACAAACTATTGTTCCATTGATAAGTTACAGCAGTAACATAGCATAATATTCATAAAACAATAATTATAACTGGACTGTGTAATCTATTGCAGAACGTGGTGATACTATCTGCATAAGAAATATCATGACGATCTTTTAAGTTTTAAGTACAGGGAATATTGATACTCACCAAGTTCAACCAACGGTGATCCTTACTTCACTGGCGTACCTGAGAAACAAAAGACGACATATGCATTAGCTCGTAAGCTAAGTAAGCCAGTCAACTACGACTAGCTCTTCCCTTGCGGCTCAAAACAAAACAGTCATAAATTACAATCACCAAAATCAAAGTTTTTAATAAGACAGAGTCTTTCAACAGATTATGTATGTTATTTAATTTAAAACAAATCAGAAAAACTACCTAGTTAACATTTATTGTTGTGAATAAAATTTTTAAATTTTTCAGAAATTTCGGGTTCTAACATAACAGGTCAGGCTATCTCAAAAAACTTTTTCAGACCTCGTGGATCGAAAAGTTCAGAGGTACACCAGAAACAATCAGGTACATATTTCTGTCAAAACAGAATTGTTTTTGAGTACCTTCATTCATGGCTTCCGGAATTTAGGGCTTTGGAGAAAGTTGAAATTTTTGTAATCGGAGACCACGGATGGATGATACTCATCAAAATAGAAATTTAGAGACCAAGATCAGAATTTTTTGTTGGGCAGAAGGCCGGGCTTGATCAAACCATAGTTTGGGACTTTGATCAGAAAAGTGGAAAATTAGGGCTTCTATAAAAATGAGAATTTTTGAAATCTGTGACCACGGCTCGAAGCTCCTCAGAAAAATAGAAGCTTAGAGCTTTGAATCAAACCTTTTGATCGGGAAGAAGAGTGGGATTCATCAAACCCCATTTTAGGGTCACGTCCAGTGAATCCGAAAGTTTCAAAGGAAAAATTGAGGAGTGAAACTTTGCAGTTTTCAAATTCTAAATATACTAGCTTGATCAGCTCATCAAGGCGCATATTTCTATCCTTTCGGAAGTTTGAAATTCAAAGTTTGAATTTTTGGGGTTTCTCTGACAAACCCATATCCAGCTCCAAGTCCAGCTTTTGCAAATCAAGTGGATTGGGTTAATCCTAGAAGAAAATGGATTGGTCACCTGCATAAGTGAAGGAGTTCCCGTTTTAGAGGGAGATGAGGCTAAGGCTTTACATAAGGAGATTACAAGCGATCTCGACAGGTATGACTATTTGATCAAATGTGACTATAGGAATATATGTGCAAACAATGTGATATGTACCTATATGCAAACCTTAGCGCATATAATTGCTAACTTAATGTCTTGACAGGGTGATATGATTCGACTTCACCATATGAAATATGATATGTTTTTAAACGTTGAAAAGTGAATGTAATGTCACAGATTGGAAATCATTAACGCTGTCAATCACATTTAATGTTGATAGCTACCATGGATGGTGGGATTCCATTGTAGATGGATAGCTGGTTTGTTCACGTGCCAGACTGGTGGTATTAACCCTTCCTGCGATGATGTGTAACCATAATAGTTCGAATGATTGGTGAACTGGCTCCTTCGTGGCTTTTGTAATAATAGCACATTTAATGTGGTAGATAGTGATTGATAACTTCGTAAGTTCCCTGGTGATCTCCACCGTTGATCTTGGTAGTGCAATGTATGGTATGGGTTAAACCCTACCTCCGCTTCATTTCAATATTTTAATGTGTTCCTTTGTAATCGGTGATGGAGCTTTGCAAGAGGCCGATAGGTTGAGAAATTTTTACTGGGTTGTTTTTCTGTTTGTGGAGGCTTAGTCCATGAGACTCGAACTCATAACCTCTGGGATTGCTTTTAATAGAGAGCCGAGCTCCTTCTGGTTAATGCAGTGCTGAAAGTTATGGTTATCAGTCGTGGATTCGATATCCGACTTGTTTGAGGGTTTGCTTAAAGCTTGAGTTTGAAGGGAAAAATAACCCATGCCATCTCTCCCAGTTCTGTATTACTAAGTTAAATAGTGAAGGGTTTTCTTGTAGTGGCTTCGGCTATACCTGCCATTGACAGAGTAAGGTTCTTTGTTGCATATGTAAAGTCTCGGCGTTTGTTACCATCTCAGCAGTAACCCAAAAGGTAATGTTTTGGTTCTTAACACTGTTATATGCATATGATAATAATAGTTAGTTATCCTATTTCAGTATGATGACCTTTTGTTCTTGTTAATGTTTGAACCATTCTTGTAATACCCTCGCAGGTAAAATGTGTAATGGCTTCGTCAATCTAGTCGTTGGAAGTTGGAAATTAGCTAACCAACCGGTAAGCCTTCAGTGGTTGCCTCGGAAACCCTGTGTAGAGGATGATGGCCGTCTATCTAAAGGTTCTGTGTATTGTGTTTGAAAACTCAGAGAGTTTTATGATTTTAGGGTTTGTGAATCTTATTAAAAGTATGGGGAGGCAGTGCCTCAACCCACAGGAAATGCCGTGAATATAACTTCTGTTTGTTAAATATTTCTTTCGAGTTGGAAGAGCGTTATAATCTTTTCGACTGCATAGTTTTTTTTTGGACTTTACAATGTATCTATTTTGTAGTTCATTGTCGATGAAAAATGATGAGTTTAGGGTTTAGTTCTGGGTTTTGAACTCGGCATGCCCTTCGTTTTTAAGAGAGTCTTTCAAACTCTGCTGATAATATAATGCACTATAAACTTGTCAAACTTTACATGGCCGTAACTGTTTTGTGTTGATACTTTTGGGCTTAGACTGTGTATGAGACTGGTTATTCGTCGATAGGAATAAATTGTATTTCAGATAATTTATATGTATTGGTAATGTGGTGTAAGCTAGGTTATAGCGGCGTCTTTGCTATCGTGCTTCGTAACGTACTGTATGTTTATAGATATTTCTAAAAGGAAAACGTATGTGGGTGTGTGTGAATAAAAACAATGTTTCTGTATAATAAGTCGATGGATTTGTAAAATGTAATAGGTTTTGGTCAACACTTCCAAATCGACTATATAAATGTTTTAGTAAAACAACTATGGTTCTGTCGAGATTTAGGGTTTAGATAAGTTTAGAATGTATGGAGTTATTATGGCTGTTGATATGTACGTTCTTTTTGACTTTGCCCTACAATTATGTATTCTTTTTAAAAACTTGAAGATGATGTTTAGATCTACCTATTCGATCTACAGTAATGATGTGGAAATATTAATGTTTACTGTATCTAGAGATTGATAACTCTGTTTATAGTTTTTGGCTAAGAAAACAAATGTCTGTTCTTCACTATGAATACGATAAAAATAAATGTAGCAATGTGAGTATGACATAAAAGAAAATTCTTGATGTCTGTAGAAGAATATCATTCTGCTATATTTGAGATAATTCTTTATTAATTCTAATGTAAACCAAAACAACATCTTAACTACTGAATAAGGATAAATAAACCCTATGCTGTTAGAATAGAATATAATAAATTAAAAACAATGATATTTATAAATAGAATTTATTGTATGTAAACTATTAGAACATAATATAATTTTGAGTACTGAAATATAAATACAAGAATTTAATTTGAAATAGAAACTTTAAAGAAAATTATAATAAACTAATTCTTTTCAATCACTTGGCTATTAGCCTATCAGACTTATCTATTTTTAATCAGTTTCTGTACTGGAGTACGATGCTATTCCTTTTTGCATGGGGAAAAATACAGAAACAATTCTATTTCAATCATTTCATATTTATACAGAATTTTTAATTTATACGGAAAACTGAAATTTACTTATAATTTAAACAGAAAAAATTTAATAAACAACATGACTGTAATATACAAAATCAATAACAGAGAATAAAATAAAATAACTAAGATAATAGAACATGTAATTGACGATAGGGCCGACAAACACCCAAGGAGGCCTGTTCCTCCCAACCTGCTTCAAAAGAAGCAGCTCAACTGCTGACTTCTAATGAACCCCCGAGCCTGCTTATTGATCCAGTAAGTGGGTGGAATCTGTGTAGAAACAAGGAACTCAAAAATACCTTCTCCACTCGGTATCAAACTCCTAAAAAAAATGCCTTCTCCACTCAGCATCAAACTCCTGAACTCAATAAGAGTTTGGTAGACTCACAACATGATCAACAACAACATATCCCCTCATCAAATCTCTTGGGTGCAAACACAACAAAACCCCAAAGGTAAATTTTCTCGTCAGGAAAAGTGATGAACCTCAGTTCAATATTTGATGGCTATTATATAGACTGCCTAGGTCTTTTAGTGGTCAGTTTAGAATAAATGAGCCTCAAGCTCCAGTCCCATCTTTCAGGGCACTATGACCACATTTCAAGGGAGTTGTCCCATACCAACAACTAGTTAGTTGCATCATGATGCTGCCACTTGTCCATTGCCTTCTACCCCAGATTCCATTCCACCTAGTGGATCAGTAACCACTCTTTCAACAGTCCTCTTAGGTGTTTGTCTCCTATTTTATTTATTAAATAATAATATATTGTGCAAATTACAGTCATCCTTGGACACCTGTCCAATACAAACTTTACAATAAAAGTTATCATAATGTTTCTAAACATAAAATGTTTTCCAGCTTTAAAGGGTATGTTACAGGATGGAAGAGCTAGATTGACCTTAGATGATTTACTGCTGAGATGACACCTCTTTAGTTGAAAACTATATTTTTTTTCTGCATATTTCATTAGAAGTGTGCCACTCTTGTAATTGGCATCTAGCGCACCGGGTGTAGGTTCAACTGAAGACAACCCGCACACTTATCCCATAAGTTGTATGCGCTAGTTATTAAGAGCACTAGTTGCACACTATGCGCATGTTTACTAGTATCATACCTGCGCACATATTAAGATGAAATGGAAAAATATATTAAGATTATGAATTGGGATTAGTTGATTTTGGTATTGTAACTCCCCCAACTTCCCAATTCAACTGCCTCACGAATCTAACTTCCTGCCTTGACCATAAATACAAGGGAAAACCATGAGGAAAATGCCAATGAAGAAGAACCTATCGTTACGTTGAAGGAATTTCTAAGTCATTGAGAGGAGCAGGAGCCCAGAACTTGGTTGCAGAAGTGCTTGGAACAAATCAGGTATAAACTGTATTTGGTTGCATTTCTTTGACAATAAAGATCGAGATACCCTTCCCGTCCCAATGGAATGTCGTTTCTATTGAATTTCTGATCATAATTAATGCTTTATTGTCTTCAATATCCTTATATATTTATAGTTAGAATACGTTGAGGAAGGTCTGTGTATTTTGCAGGTACATTGCTGTGGATATTGGGCGAAAGATAGGACTAGCTGCCATAAATAAGTTACTGATTTCTGAATCCTAATATCATTTTGTTCACAGTAATTAATGAAAGATATAATGTATCTATCTGTCACCCCATGTGTGTTGATAACATCCTTTCCCCTACTATAGGGTAAAATCATTAACAACGGATTTGGTGACTCTACTAGGGAGCACCTGTTCGTTTCTGCTCTAGGGACCTTGTTTAGGTTTTCTTCAGTTTTTACAGTCGTCTGGCTTTTTGTGAGGTTTGTGGAGGTTTCCTTGTTGTTTCCCTTTGCCTTGATTCAGTTCTTGTCTGAGTGTGCAATTCTTTTTATTTCCTTTTAGTCCTTGTGCGCGTGTCTTTTGTGCATATAGAGGCGCACTTTTTGCTCTGGGCGCGAGCTACTCTGAGTACTACTCGCACCCTTTTAGTTGAATACGCTGGTTGTTAGATTAGACAGCAGCAAAATTTCCTGTAGGATTGAACCTTTCACAGTACGGTTTGGTTTTTGGGTTGTTGGGTTTACTTTTGGTGCTTGCTTTGCTTTTCTGACTGTCATTGAGACACCCATGTGTTTTTTTTGAGTCTTGGTGTAGCCTCTTGAAGGTCATTTTTGATTGCTTCACTTACTTCAGTCTTGTTTTTAGGTTTCTTTGCTTTCTTTTTAGGTCTTTTGAAACTTGTGCGCGACTCCCTGCTAGTTACAATAGCGCATATTTTTCCCTAGACGTGAGTTGTATGTCTACAGACCTGCGCATGGAGCGCTAGGTGTTTGATACAATACCCACACACTTTGCCTGAGTTTTACCTTTTCCTTTAGGGTTTAACCTCAGTTAAGGTCTTTTGGTGTTTTTGAAAGGTTGGATTGTCTGGATGCCTTCTGAACTTTTGTTCAGGTCAGCTGGAGTTTGTTTGAAGTCTTCTTGATAGCTCTTCCTTTTGAGTTTGTGTGGCGGTAGAGTTTCCTTGGTTTGCTTGCCTACCCTATTTGTTTGGCGGTTGCTTTTCTTTGGTTTCTGATGCTTAGGAGCAGCCTCGGGGTCTGTTTTTCTGTTGTGTGCATCAACTTTTCCTTTTTCTTTTGCATCTTGTTCCAAATCTAGAGTTTTTCATCGAAACAACTCTGTAGGTTAAGTCTTTGTCAGTCTTTGGATTTGATTGGTATAAGCCATTAGGCCTTTTATCTTTACCCACAATCTTGATAGACCTTGCTTGTTCCTTTTTTAGATTCATTTTCTTTTATGAATAGAAGAAAAAATCAAAATTGAAAATTGGTAACCTAGTTGTGAGATTTGCCATTATTTTTCGAGGTAGGATAGATTATTTTGCTATTTACTTTGAAAATTAAAAAGAAAAATTGAAAAAGAAAAATGTTTATGCTTATGATTGCCTATCTTTTGTTTTGAAAGACATAAACGAAAAATAATCTTTGTGAAAGTTTTATGCATCATTTGTACACACTTTACTTTCTTTCATAACCATACCACACACATCACTACCCTTTTGAGTAAGAAACAACCTCTAAAAAGAATATCTAATAAAATCAATTAATAACTTTTTTTAGGTTTGACACTACACCAACTAGCTTAGGCTAGGATTTCGGGATAGATCACTTTCAACTGTCCGAAATCGTTATATTGCTCAACAATTACAGTGAGACAATCTTTTAGGCAAACCCACTTATATTATATCAAAATATCTTGGGAACACTCCACTTAAACCGGAGTTAAGCACAAGGTCAGGTGAGACTGGAACTGTTGAGGATACCCCCTCACTTTCCTTTCGAGCACACATTGTTGGTTGGATTAATTGTGTAACATCTCCATAAATAAGAGAGTTAATCTTTCGGTGAAATTTAAAATTTTCTTCTATTCAAGCTCTATGAAGTAAAGATTTATTTGTCAAAAGTAAGGTAACATGCTGGACCTTCACAATGTAGCAAACCCAACTAACCGAGTTTAGTATTTGTATTGAAGAGGAATCAGATACCCATATAAGTAGAACAAATGCTTCTTCTAACCTATTTATATTAACTCATATTTGATTTGAGATGAAATTGTAGGGAATGAACTTTAATCCTTAAGTCATGTGAACCCTAACTAATTTAGCATGTAGAATCACTACCAAAACTTAAATCTTATTTCATATTCTTCATCTTTAATTCCATTAACCATTAGCATGAACAAAATGTAAATAATTGCCAATAACTCACATAATTACATTAACACATATCCCTAACTTTTAAACAACTCCGAGGGATTGCTACACATTAATGATAAATTCCAATATGCTTGAAAACAATAAATACATCAATAGTCAGCATAGACAACAATTCATATAATCATTACCATAACATGCATTTAGACATTATCATAAACAATGAACCACCATCATTACACATATGAGCAAGACGAGATATACAGTGGTTCACCCGAATCCCCGGGCTACGTCCACAAAGGTCGCATTTATTAATCATCACATAGGGGTTTTACATCCAGCAACTCAGTTGTTGCAAATTCCACTTTCTCAATGTCTCTCCCCTAGAGGACATTTTAAGACATTCCATCCTAATATCAAGGACTATAGAATTTACCTCTGCTAATTAACACATACTTACCTAGGCCTATCTCAGTTTGATTTTCATATACTGTTGCCAAATCATCTTATACATGCTGACTTTCAGTATTACGTACATAGATCTATTTCTACAATATATACATATTTATACATGCTGGCTTCATCACTCATCATCCATATTAGGTACATAGATCTTATTTATGTAATATATATATATATATATAAAAGAAACCAAATCTCACACTTGCACCACACTTGCATAAATATAGATAACAAACAGGAAGACATTTCCACGCTGGCATATTTATAACCAATTTTTCATGGCAGCATATAATTAATTACAGAGACCCTATAACATAAAGAAGGTGTTCTACAGGATCTACTTTTAGTCTACAGATATCTGCGCTTAGCCTAATCTAACAAAACTCAAGGATTTGCGTCTTCATAATAGGGTACTTACAAGATCATAACCAAATATAGATCAATAAACTTGCCAACTGAAATTGTCATAGATTAACGCATTCTCAGAGATCTTCTAGAATAAATGTAAACATTGAGTTTACCAAGGATCATGCACCTAGTTATTATAAAGCTAACAAGGTCTTTCCGAGAGCGTTTTCACCAAACTGGATATAGAGTTATATAATCCCAATAGACCTTAACAGAAATCTACACTGACATCTACACAGGAAGGTTTTAAACTCAAGGGTAAATAATCCCATCGATTTGGATGTAACCAATGCAACAACCACCCATAGGAGTAAACTAAAGAGGTTTGTCCCATCGCTCGGCATGTAGCACGCATTCATCACAAAAAAGAAAACACCCACCGGCATAGGAATTCCACCAATTCCATGCCAAATGCATCAACATAAAGTGAAACTATGTACAGGGATAGAGATCCCCACCGATTTCATGCTAATGCTTCATACATAAGTAAAAACCATAGACAGGGATATACATATCCCTATCGATTTCATGGGAAACAATGGTGTGTATGCATTTACCATCACAGTATATAAAAATGTACCACACTAAAACCCTACGGTAGCATAGTATGTATTCCGAAACATTTATAAAAAATAGTAGCCACCGAAGAAGAACAATTGATAGGCATTGATTGGGTGTTACCACGATTTCATTAGTAGCAACAATATGTATACCTAAAATTTATCAAAAGAAACATATAAAATGACAAGATCATTACTAAAATGCAACAGAACTAAATCAACGTTTGTCTATGCATGGATCTCGTCGATACAAACAATTCTAACTCAAAAATCTATTTGCTATAACCTTCAATATAGAGACGAAAGGAAAAAGCATAACATCAAATAAAAAAATGAGAAGCGGAGAAACTCTCTTATCTGGAAGATAACACATTCTATCATGTGCAGCGTCTGCCCAGTCGCCCTTCCTCTGAAACTATCCCCACCGCAACTCAACAAGTTTACTGTGATTATTTATTTTTTTCCCCTTTCCCACTCGACAGTCGATTATCTATATAATCCTCTGTTTCTTGGAACATCCGCCCAGTAACTGTAGTCGTTCGAAGCTTAAGGAAGACTTCATTGCCAAGTGGCAGTTAGGAAGAGCTCTCCCCGTCCATTAAGGGAACAAAATCGTTGGAATCCCTTCTAAAAGAGATCTACTATGAATGTGACAGATTGTGCCAACCCTCATCATGCAACTGCCGTGTTCTTTTCCCCCCTCAATTTCCAGATCGCTGAACATACTTATCTCATACACAAAATCCGAAACTCGTGCCACGATCACTCACACTCTTCGGCGCTCCATCTCCATGATGGAGACAACATATATAAAAAATTTAATGCTTAAAATCTAAAAACAACCTTTTAAACACTAGTTTATAGGCTAATGTTTGAACTAGTCTTCATTGACTATATTAATAATTCTTATAAACATTCCCTTTAAAACATCACCATGTTTGTTAAACAATCATTATTCTTCCCTATATATATATTTATAAATATATATGAATATAATGTGAATCACTATAAAGGCATATAATTCATACCATTATGCCTAAATTTATCACTTTATAAAAATAATCTTATCTCCTCTTAGATATATATATAAAATCCAACACCTAGTCTTTATATATTAATATGATAGTTTAATGAATAGTAAACTATTTCTCCCTTGGTATATATCCATGAAATCCATGTTATTTATTCTGTAAGACCTATATATATCTTCTATATGTTAATATTCTAACATATAACACCAATACATATATATATATATATATATATATATATATAGGTAAAAAGGAGGGATATCACAAATTGTCTAATTAATTAAACAACTGAAACCACCATAACATAAATTATCAACCCGAGGAAGTCTTTTATTTCAAAGCTATCGTGCAAGATCTATGAGAGCATAATTTCTACCTGACACTGTTATCTATTGGTATGAAATCGAAACTTTTTGTAAACTAGATCAAACCTTCTTGAAAATAAATCAAACCTCAAACCTATTTATAAAACCAAAATGTAAATCTAACTTAAAACAAAATCAACTCTTTATGAAGCAAGATCTAATTGCATGAATCTAAAAGAAGTGCTATGTTGGCCAACGATCTATCAAAAGAAATTAACATGAATAACAACAAATTTAAATCTATCAATGAAAGAAAGCATGAACTAAATTGTAAACAGATCTACACAACTACAAACAACACTATCAGCATTTACTCAGGGAAGAGGGCCCTTCCTCCACTGAGCAGAGCTGGATCTCCACAATGAAAGTCTACAACTCCAAAATTAAGAAACTACCAGCATGTATTATCAGAATGAAATCATTACAACAGAGTCTGGATCAAATCCTACAGCATAACATTGATTTCTCTCCTGCTCCCAATACATCAGAATGATTACATATTTATACATAAAATCCTCTCAGGAGAATGAGAAACCGAATCCCCAACTTGTGATCTGTTTCAACCAATTGCTAATTTGTAAAATTGGTCGCAACAGTAAATCTGAGAATTACACGTTTAGAGAACCAGCTGTACATCTCAAACCGTAGCTTTGTTTGGCGATTTCCACATGAGTTAGGTAATTGAGGTCGTTACGCACAAAAACCATGTCCCATATTGTCTAGATTCATCTCCATCTACCTGCAAATCGCGACGCAAATCAATGTTTTCTTATCTGGCATGCATTTTTGGTTAAGGCCGTTTGATTATGAGCCGGAGGCTGCCATGTTGGACTTGAGCATGAATTAAAATCACAAATCCACATAATCAATCCTAGGACTGAACCATGTTGTGAATATTCATGCGGACGTGTGCTAGCATGCCAACTTTGGAGGCTTGAACCATGAGTGCTGCTGCTGTTAATATGAAAAATCACTCCACAAACCGTCATCAGTAAAATTATGCATAATAGTCTTCAATTCATAAAAAATAAAGGAAAATAATAATTATTAATCACTAAAGTATCAATGGAAGTAATATGGTATTTTACGTGGAGTTACATCAAATGGATGGAAAATGGAATGATAAATGGATAATAATAGGAAGAAGAGGGATGAAATATATGTCGATAGGTGATGAAAATATGGACAAATCCATGACCCAACTTACACCAGAGCTGATTCACGTACGTGGGTCCACTAGTACTTTAAGTATTCTTTGATTTAAGGCTTTGCTACCCTACCCATGCATTTTGGATAGACTGACGACTGTCCCCCCAAGTATTTTCGTATTTGTGGTATCCTTAGTATCTTGACCATTAGGGCTCTTCACAAGTATAGTGGAAGGCTATTTCCACTGCACCTAGGACAGACACAGAAGATAACCCTTTGCAGTAATCTCGGGAGGGCAGTTTGGTGATTCAAATGCTTGGACCCAGAGGACTTACATTGGATGTCATGTAACTGACCTTCGATACTCTATTGGTTTGTTCTGGGCTCTCATCATCCCAGACTTGCTTATGAGAGTATTAGCTTTGTTTTCTTGGTTTTGATCACTTTAGGACATTTTTTAGTGGTATGCTGTTTGCTCCCTAGTCGATTAGTGGCCACTAGGTTTTCATACTTAGTTTTCTTTTGATATAGCTATGGAGGGCCAACCTCTTAGTAGGTCACGAAGGTTGAAAAAACTTCCACCACACACTCTGGAGCCTCCACCTCCATCTCGACCCCGGAGGACTGATTCCTGTGGTTCATATGAACTTACGGGCGAAACTGAACCACCTGGAGAACCACAGATCATAATTCAGGATCAACAGGTCTTTGATACTATTGAGGTTGAGGACTTAACTTATCAAGAGTTTAGCACTCCTTTCAACTCTCCCCTGACTGGACCAAACGATCCTTTACATGTAACTGCAGACTCTCTAGGTCAACTCGAGTTTAGTGCGTACAGGTTCACCCCTAGTTATTCCATGGCTAGTTCTGGAGATGATATAGGAGTTCCCCAAACTCCTACTACAGCTATGGTTTCGAGAGTTCTCTCTCCTTCCTTTGCAAACACTGTGACACCCAGCTCTCCGCAGAGTGCTTATGCTTCGAGCCCGTCTTTTACTTTTAACGCTAGTACTGTAGGCATGTCAAGCTCACAAGCTTCGACATCAGCTACCGTCTCTACCCCCAATTTTGGACCAGCTAATATCCCTTTGACATGGATACCTTCAGTGACGTTTACGCAATCTCCTTTTACTCAATAACCCCAGGGTATAACATAGTCTGCTCCTTCCACACCTTTAGTAGGATCAATCCCCACTGCATCTATACTTATTATGGGTTCGATGATGGCACCGTTTGTTACATCTACACTTGGTTTTAACCCCTACATAGGTCATAATATAAATCCATCCAATATACCTGTAGGGAGTATCCCCTTTTCACTGTTTGGTGGAGGGGGTGGTAAATTTTTCAACCCACATTATGGAGGGGCTAACTCCCAGCCACAATGGATGAATGCCCCGAGAAGTAATCTTCTTTCCTACGGTTGGAGCAATTTTCACAACACTTTTACCTCACAACCGATGGCTGGGGGCAACCCCAACCAGCAGTACATAAGCCAAGTTTTGGGAGGTTCACCCTACCGAACTCTTGCTTACCAAATTCCATCGACACGACCTCGTTTACCTTTTCTGGAAACTTTGAATTTTCCAGATCTTTCAAAACTTACTAACGATCCGGTGCGCCACAATCCTACATGGCCATCAGTTCCCACCAAGATGCTTTCAGACATTCCAAAGTTTGAAGGCAAGACTAGCGAAGATCCTGGTGACCACGTCACTACATTTTATCTATGGTGCTCTTCTAATTTGTTGAATGACGATTCCATCATATTGAGGCTCTTTCAGAGAACCTTGACTAGTGTCGCAGCTAAATGGTATATTGAACTGCCTGCAGCTGCTTATGATAACTTTTGGGATTTGGAAATAGTTTTTCTGAATCACTTTCAACTTCCTGTTCGGTATGATGCCGACACAGACCTTCTGTCAACTTTCAGACATAACAAAGCCACTCACTTATCTAACCATAATCAGGAGTGGCGAAGAAGAAAGAGGCTCATTAAAGCTGACATCCCTCAAGAGTTCCCATTAGAGTGGTATCTTAAATCACTCCTTCCTTACATTTCTAAGGAAGTAGAAACTTATGGGGTGTCTTCCGAAGAGGAAGCTATCCTTAGGACCCAACAACTTGATCTGGTATATGCTCAGTCTAGGCTCCTATATGAGATTATTCCCAACGCACCGATATCTAACACAGATCTAGGTAAACCCAAGCCTGGACCACATGATGATGGCATCATGGGTTCAATAGATTCTGTAGTGTTTGAAGCTTTAACTAAGCAGGTTCACACCTTCTCTATCAAACAGTCTGCTGCAGAAGAAACTTCAGTTGAAACCTCCCCTTCGCAAACAAAATTTGTACAACAAGTGCAGACAAATCAAAAGGGACCTCGACATCCCAAAAATAATAAAAAGAAGGGCAAGAAATGGGAGGGGAACCACCAAAAGCACAAAAACACAGAAAATGCCGAGGAGGCAAAAAAGATAAAAAGAAAGTGAAGTTCCCTTGCAATTTATGCAAGGAGGACCACGTCACCCATCAATGCCCTCTGATGGAAGAATCCCAGAAGCTACTCTGTGATAAGAAACCAACTGTCCTAAAGGACCCTTTCCCTCATGGACAAGGCTCATCTTCTGGCAACTCCAGTGCTGGGGGCACCCCTCGTGCCTCATCAGATGATCAATCGTTTATCAATATGGTTAATTCAGACATGCTTTTGCAAACTCGAGCTAGGAACTATAATCCAGACTAGCAGCAAAGAGATAAGGATGTTCCTGAATCATCTACCTCTCTCCACATCAAGAGACCAGTAGATTCGCTGCCGAAGATTTCGAAAGGTGTCTTCAAACGGGTTGTACACAATCCTAACGCGCGGGCTGCTCCTAACTACAATGTTGTGTAGGATTTATCCCAAACTCCTTGTGCTATGTCCACTTTAGAAGTATTGTAGAGTTGTCCATTACAACGCAGTGCACTTCTTGCAGCGATCGGGAGCGTTGACTCATCCAATATGCTTGCTCATTTTGATATGACCAATATCAAACCCCAATTTCCGTACCACATCGCTCTCCAAATAGAAGTAGTCCATGGTCCCAAGACCATTGGGAAAGCTGTTGTAGATGAGGGCACGTTTACATGCATAATGTCCATTTCTTGCTGGAAGGCTTTGGGCTCACTCGAATTAGCCCCCTCAAACACTCTGCTTACCAACTTTGATGGAAGATCATTTTGTCCACACGGAGTCTTACCATCATTTTATGTTGAACTTGTTGGTAAAGTAGTGTCTGTAGAGGTTGAAGTATTGGATGCTCCACTTGACTACAATTTGCTGTTAGGTAGGAGCTGGACGTATGCAATGCAAGAAGTCTCATCGTCCATTTTTTGAGTTATAATGTTCCCTCACGAAGGCAAGATCATCATAGTTGATCAACTTTCTTTTTCTCGGAAACACAACCCGGCTTCGTCAGATTCAACAATTCCGTTGGTTGATCAGTCTCACCCAGCTAGTGAGAGTTTAGGAGTAGGGCTCTATGGGTCATTAATGGGCACTTTTGACCTACCTGTTCCTATTCATTTTATTGGTTCTGAGCAGTGTTCATCGTCCGATATTTTCATGGTCTGTCCAACGATAGATCCATGGATTCTCCCCACCGAATCGGAATCAGTAGTGCCCCTATCTGTTGCGGAAGTGGCCTACTTATATTCACAACATGCTGCAACAGAACATATCATGACTCCATTGGTCTCCGCCGAGTCAGATATGGACTATGCACCGGCATGGTCAATCGATGCCATCCACTCTTTTGACTATCTAAATACTATTTTTCCCTCTGATGAGGCTATTTTGGAAGCAATGATAGGCCTGGATCATCCTTGGGAACATAGGCACCATAGGTCTTATTTTCTTCTCGATATTGACAGGATAGAGAGAGGAGAGTTTTCAATGAGACCCGGTGGTAATGTTTATTTGTCCTCTATCCCTTCTGTAATGTCCCCACCCTTGGGCCTAATTTGAGGAAGGGAACATGATGGCAATCTTTGGGGCTTTGACATAAAAATCATCCCATGATTAGATTCATACACATAAACTCAAGTGTGTGCCGATGCTGATTAAGCAAATATGCATAGCGGAATTAAAACTCATCCACACACATTACCTATGCATACAACATATCAACAATCATCAAATTAGTACATTGCAGAAGTAAAATACACATAGAGAATACTTATCTTCATTGTGCAATTGTCCCAAACAACTAGCTATGTCACTGCAACGTTCCACCCAACCATAGGCTAGTTGTGTTCATCAATCTCTCAACACAACTGCCACCCCCGAGCTGGGCATGATTCTTACAAGGGAAAGGGACATTCAAGTTCAGGTACAACCAAACCAACATTTCATCTAAGCCAAGCCAGTCCATTGCTGGGTTTATCAGGCTAAAGTTGAACCTTGGATGCTTGCACTCAAACTCAAGCCAAAACAAGGGATACCCATCTCAAACCCAACATTCTCTTACACAAATGAAACTCAAGAACTGGGCATGGATACACATTTCCAGCAATGGGGTTTACCAACAGGATGGCCATGGGTTTCCCCCAAATCGTTTCCATCCAAAAACGAATTGTGGGATGGGGAAAAAAACTTCACAGGGAGGAAAAACGTTTTCTCCCCAACTCTCTAAGCATTTAACAAAAAAATGATCTCTATGGAACCCCAATTCCATTCCCTTTCTTCCCCACTGGTATACAACACAAAAACGCCCTTCTCCTAGCTGAGAATGAAGGAGAACACAGACATACATGGCTGGAAAACGCCCAGGTGGCTCTAAACTCATGAGGGAGAGAAACTGGTTGATAGATAATGGCTTGGGGAGCAATTCATGGCTCTTTTCTTGCCTAAGACCCAAAAACGTTTTTCCATGCAGGGTGGCTTGCCCATACTCGAATTTGGATAGCTATACCTCCCATTCCCCAAGGCATTAACTACCTCAACCAATTCTTGGGAGAAATCAATGATTGGGTACAAAAGTCAACATGGGTAGTTGAGGGTTTGATGGGTTCTCTCATTGACACTTGGCTTGACTTGATTGGCTCAAGGGTTTGAATGTTTTCCCTCCCAATTCCTTGTAAAATCATGCCCCCATCTCTTGTTGCATTGCATAGCTAGTTGTGGGTATTTTATATTAAAATGCATATTTACAATTCCCATGGTTCACTAGCACATGGGTAGCATACTATCCAATAATTGCCTCTTCAAGGTCGAGTGTTCACTAGCGGGGCCTTGGCCTTGAGATCCACACTAGGAATCATACACAATATGCATACAATATTTACGTTATAGCCCAAATTATTATAAGGGTCAAACTGGGGACATTACACCTTTACTTCAAAAGCAGTTTAAGCTGAAGGGAATATGGCAAACATATCAAGAACTATTTCAATCAACATTTCCATCAAACCTGGAGTTGTGGAAAACCTTTTCATTGGAGCAGACTGTTCTCCTGAGGAGATCATTTTGTACACCAATCTGTTTAAGGAATTTGACGATGTTTTTTCCTGGTCTTATGGGGATATGTCAGGCATCAACCCGACCATAGTAGAGCATGTCATCACAACTTACCCAAATGATAAGACTGTGAGACATAAGCTCTGTCCATTCAACCCTAGAAAAGCAGCAGCCATTAAGGCGGAAGTTGAGAAGTTGCTCAAATCCAGATTCATCTATCCAATTTCTATAACGGAATGGGTCTCAAACCCTATTCCGGTAGATAAGAAGCAAGGAACCATTCGAGTCTGCACAGACTTCAGGGATTTAAATAAAGCTCGTCCTAAAGACAATTACCCCACACCGTTCATAGATTAGATTATCGATGCGTGTGCGGGCCATGAAATGTTTTCCTTCATGGATGGTTTTTCAGAATATAACTAGATTCAGATAAAACCTGAAGACCATCACAAGACAACTTTTATTTGTTGTTGGGGGACCTTTGCGTATCGGAAGATGCCATTTGGCCTAAAGAACGTTGGATCTACCTTTCAGCGTGCAATGAACTTCGCTTTTCATGATATCAAGCACGTAGTTGAACATTATCTTGATGATCTCCCAACGTGATCTCACAAGAGACGGGATCATCCTGATCACTTGAGACTTGTGTTTGAACGATGCAGATATTACAAGATTCGATTGAATCCTAATAAATGTGTTTTCTGTGTCGAGTCCAGACGTTTACTGGGTTTTATTGTATCCAGTCGTGGTATCATGGCCGATCCACTTAAAGTTGAGGCTATTGTAAATCTGCCTACTCCTTGAACCTTAAGACAACTTCAGAGTCTGCAGGGTACGTCCAACTTCTTACGACGTTTTATCATTAACTATGCCAAAATCACAAAAGGTTTCATGAGACTGCTCAAACAAGATACCTATTTTCTTTGGGATGAGGCTGCTCAAACTTCATTTGAGGCTTTGAAAAAGGCATTATTATCAACCCCCTTGTTGATCCCGCCAGACTATACGAAGGATTTCCTGTTATATCTGGCTGCATCCATATACACGATTGGCATAATACTTGTTCAGGAGGATGACAAGCTCCAAGAGAATGTCATTTACTATTTGTCGCTTGACTTAATAGCTCTCGAGATTAAGTATTCTTATGTGGAGAAGTTGGAATTAGCTTCCATCCATGCTGTTCAGAGGCTACGTCACTATATCTTATTACGAACTACCATAGTGATTGCTGAGGTCAACCCGTTTCAATATGTTCTCACTCGACGTATCATCTGTGGGAAATTCAATAAATGGATTGTGATCTTGCAAGAATTTGACCTAGTTTTTCAATCAGCTAAGTTTAAGAAGTCACTGGTTTTCACCGAACTAATCTCTGAATTTCCTAGTGACAGAGTACACAATGAAGAAGAGTCATCATTCCCGGATGAACACATCTTCCTTATTGTGTCTTCTGACCCATGGTATGGGGATATTTTAGTATATCTCCAGACTTTGAGGTGTCCTCCTACTTTCTCTAGGGATGAACGATAGAAACTGAAGAATCATGCAAAGAACTATCTCATCATTTCTGATACTCTATACAGACATGGGATAGATTCCATTTTACGTCGTTGTTTGACCTTAGAGGAAGCTGAAACAATATTGAATAATGTTCACAGTGGAGCCTATGGGGGTCATCTTTCCGGGTTGGCAACAACCCAGAATATACTGCGTGATGGTTATTTTTGGTCCACGTTCTTCAAAGATTGTGTGGAAGCTGTGAAACACTGTTAGCCATGCCAGTTTTTCACCAAAAAGATGAGAGCACACCCAGCTCCTCTCCATCCCGTGATTACAACAGGCCCCTTCACTAAGTCAGGAATTGATTTCATGAATTGTAATCCAGCTTATGTTGGAGGTCATCATCACATCATTGTTTCCGTCGACTACTTCACCAAGTGGTCCGAGGCAATGCCTACTGTCAAAGTAGATGGGGAAACGTCTGCTTACTTCGTATTTAACTAGATCATTGCTAGGTTTGGTGTACCCAAAGAGATCGTTACAGACCACGGTCGACACTTTCAGAACAACATGATGACCGAATTATACACCATGTTAGGTTTTCGGCAGGAACATTCATCTTCGTTTTATCCACAAGCGAATGGTCAGGTCGAAGCGGTCAATAAAACTTTGAAAACCATTTTGCAAAGGACCGTTAATGCCAATCGATCCAACTGGCACATTATGTTGTATCCATCTCTTTGGGCATACCGAGCTAATGTCAAGACTGCCACCAGGTTCCCTCCCTTTCAACTTGTTCATGGGATAGAAGCAGTTGTTCTGGTCGAATGTGAAATTCCTTCGTTGAAGTTGGCTCTCCAATTACTACCCAACACTTCAGTTTTAGAAGAACGTTTGCTGCACCTAGAACATATTGATGAGCAGCGCCGTGATGCGCTCATAACAAATGAAGCACACAAGAATCGAGTTAAAGGTCAATATGATAAGTCTGTCAAACCTAGGGTTTTTCTCGAGGGATACTTTGTTTTGCTTTACGACCAAGACAAGGAACCCTTAGGAGCTGGCAAGTTCAAGTTAATGTGGCTCGGTCCTTACATAGTCTCTAAGTTTCTTAAGAAGGGTGCTTATGAGTTAACGGATTATGAGGGTAATAAGTTTTCGGAGCCTAGAAATGAGTTCTACTTGAAAAAGTATTACGCTTAGGCCTCAATGCTTTTTCATGTATTATAGCTATACATTTTGTAGAGTTAGCTTTGCTTGTAGTTTTCGTTACGTCTTATGTGTCTATTGCTTTGTGTTTCAGATGTCGACTAAACACTTTATAGGATTTTCTGATGGTGCTAGTCGCCACACTAGTCAGTTGGCTGCAGCTACTTGGGTTATTTACTCACTGACTGGACAACTTGTCTCTTCCGGAGGGGCTTGTTTGGTTCCCACAACGAACAATGTAGTTGAATACAACGCGGTCATAGAGTTACTCCGAGATGATCTTTTCCATGGCATTTCACATCTGGAGGTAAGACTCGACTCGCAACTAGTTGTGTTTTAGTTAATGGGTGAATATCAAGGTAGAGATCCTGTTTTGTTACGCTAGTTCTTGCGAGTTAAGTTATTTGAAAGACAATTTGATTACATTACATATCAACACACTCCAAGAAATTTAAATGCTCTAGCTGATTCATATGCAAATTATGTTTTAGACTGGCATCTACATCATACACATCCATAATAAACAATTCACACATAAATATAACAACACACATGTAAATAAAGCCGATACTGTATATAAGCCATATCAAAAAATATATGAGTTTGAGTCATAAGTCTTTCACAGTGTCATATGAATATACAAAAAGGGATCAACAACCTCAAAAAATATACATATATATGTCCTCCTCTATGGAGAAGGAGGGGCCTCTGCCATCTCTACCATCTCTGCCATAGCCTCTCTGTAATAGATGATTAGTCTCACTACTTTTCTAAGTAGCCGAATCCATGCTGGGGGCACACCCACCACATCCTCGTGCATGACGAGCGACATCCGCTCAATCTTGTACGTAGGGATGTCATGAGTCAATCGACTCATCTTTCCCTCTATGCTCACTAACATGGCATCGGATGCCCCTACAATGACTGGTTTCACAAAGGTACGAGGGTTTCCATCAGGACGCACAGGCCCAACATCTGCAAAAGACAATTTATTCAGTATTTCAAACTCATCAAAAAATCGTATATATAAAATGAAAAAATTAAATAATTTTTCAAAAATAAACTTACCCATCTCTCCCTAGGCTGATCATGGAGGAAGAGCCAGCTCAGGGTTGTTGCAGAAGTCCATAACCGCATAAGGGAACTACTCTAAAGCCAACACTTGTTGATCCCACCATGCCCAGTAATCCTCATCACTGTAAGAGAGATTGCTCTCGCTGCCACCTTAGCACTTGAAGATATCTCCCCAACGAGTCATAAGGGGCTCGCGAGGATTGGGCGGGGGCAAGGCCATCCCCGGACTCAATGCAGGAACCCTCTCAAATAAGAAGGTACAGAGGATACTTCCATAACCAAAGTTCTTCATTTTACTGGTTTTGCACCGGGTAAGATGAAGTTTCATGTTCACTAACAAGCTAGAACACCAGTCATAAACAACCCCATGCAAGCATTCTGTGCCCACATGCATATAGTTCCGTGAAGCAAGGTGTTGTGTTGCGCTTCCTCCCATCCGGTTCAGAGTACTCAAGATAACTTTCAGTGGAAAACTCACAATGGTTGCTATGGAAACTTGACTACCGATCTTTTTAGTACCCGACAGGCAGTAGGTATTGACATAATCTTGCATGGAGAGGGCACCCAGATTTCAAGAGGTACCTTTGATATTCACCACCTCTCCTCTTCGAGAGAGACTAGTGATAAAGTAGATGTCATCAATAGTGAGTTCGAGAATCTCCCCATGGATATTGAACACTCCTGTGTTGGCATCTCAATATTGTACCATCCTTTCGAGCAATTGGCTTTGCGCTCGCATATTGACGGTTCGGTAGAATTTCAATAGTCCACATCTTCTTAATGCATGAAGAGTTAATGGATCGCCCATGGCTTGCCGATCCATTTCCTCATGCTCTCTTTCACGCCACAAAAGAACCATCCTTCAAGTAATCAAGCATTGCGTTGGTCATTTTTTATTTTTTGCCATACTTCTTACGGTATGCGTGACTATCATAGATGGACAGTGGCGCCCTGAACGCAGCTTCTTTGAAAATAGACCAACGCACTTTTGTCGAGTGCACTAGTCTTTTTCAAATAAACCCGCGCACCCATAGAATCAAATTTAAAACTTCAATAAAAAATTAATTTGACAACTAAAAACCTATAAATTTGCATGCAAATGTAAAAGGAGGATGATATTACTTACTTGGAAGAGATAGAAGATGGTTTGATAGCTCGGTTTGATCGCAACAAGCAAAGGAAGTTGAGGTTGGCTCTCCAAACTTTTCCCTAAAATTTTTGAAATGGTGAATTTTGATTTTAATTTGAAACTATTTATAGAAATGCCGTGTTAAATTTTTACCCACTTTGCTAAATATGGTATAGTTTCAATTTGTTTTTAAATGTTTTATTTAATTCACTAATGTATTTTGAGTTTGGTGGATTAGGTAAAGTATACATTGCAGAATTTCATTATATTTTAAAATCAATCTGTCAAAAGTTTTTTCTTCTTCATTAACATGTAAAATTAGGTACCATACTGCTCAGTATCTTATGTCATCGAGAAAATTTCTCTTGATTATGCGATATATCATTAACTTGGTTGTCTAGAATTCTATCATCTGGCAGTTCATGATACTTGTGTCCCTGAAGCTGATCAAGTATTTTTTGTGATGCACCTGCAACAATTAATTAATACGAATATGCGAAATAGCAGAAATGACAGAACTCAGAATCACTTTTATATTGATCACAGGCCACTTCGAGGGGGCAACCTCCTATGAGCAAGCTCAATACAAATAACTTCACGGTGCCTTCATAGGTCTCAACACACACTTATATACTAAGTCTAGGCGCCAATACTATGGGTCAAAACCATGGGCCACTACAAACTATGGATCAACAATACTATGGGAGACTTACAAAGCATATGCGCCAACAACAATAACATAAACTATTGATCGACAAATATTACGGGACAACTTACAAAGCATATGCGTCCAACAACAACATACTAACAAAGTAAAGACATGGGTTCCTAACATCCCCTCCCCTTTAAAAAAAGTTTTGTACTCAAAGATTTAGATGTGGAAATTGTTGTTGAATATGAAGGAGTGGTTCCCATGTAGCATCCTCTGGTTGCATGCCGTGCCACTGAATTAAGACCTCTGTGATAGAGCGAGAGGGAAGCTGATGAGTGCGCCGATTGAGGATGGCCTCTGGCTCCAAAAGGATGGATCCTTCATTATCCAGTTAGGGTAAAATCGTTTGTCCATTGATGTTGGTGCCAAGAACTTTCTTCAGACAAGAGACATGAAAGACTAGATGAATGCGGGAAGAAGGAGGAAGTTCCAATTTATAAGCAACGGACCCAATCTTCTGAAGAATTCGATATGGCCCATAGAACTTTGGAGCGAGCTTATGACGCCCTTTCAGTTTCAAGGAGGATTGTTTGTACGGCTGGAGACGAAGAAAAACCATATCGCCGACTTGAAAAGTGCACTCAGAACGGTGCTGATCAGCTTGTTGCTTCATGCGATTTCTTGCCATGTGAATATTGTCCCACAATATGCAAAGAATATGATCACGGTTTCGAAGGACCGTGTCAACTTCCTGAACTGGTGAACTGGTGGGGGTGGATGGAAGAAGAGCTGGAGGTGCCTGACCATAGACTGCTTCATATGGGGTCATTTTAGAGGCAGTGTGGTAAGAGGTATTGTACCACCATTCAGCGAGAGGGAGCCACTTTGCCCACTGATGTTGTTGTTCCGAGGTGAAGCAACGAAGATAAGTTTCCAAGCATTTATTGATAATTTCAGTCTGACCATCTGTTTGTGGGTGATACCCTGAACTCATATTCAGTTTGGTGCCAGTGTGGCGAAATAGTTCTGTCCAAAAATGACTGGTGAAAGTCGCATCATGATCCGAGACAATGGAAGAAGGGATGCCATGAAGACGAAAGATCTGGTCCAGGAAAATTTGAGCGACGAAGGAGGCTGTATAGGGATGGCTGAGAGCACAAAAATGACTATATTTGGAGAGGCGATCAACCACAACGAGAATCACTGTCTTCCCACCAGATTTAGGGAGCCCTTCAATGAAATCCATAGAAATATCTGTCCAAATCCGTGTAGGTATGGGAAAGGGTTCAAGCAATCCTGGAAGGAGTGTTGTTTCACCCTTATTGCGCTGGCAGGTATCACATTCGGCCACCATCTGTTGAATTGTCCTTTTCATGCCCTTCCAAAAGAAGTTACGCCGTGCTTGTTCATACGTTTTGAGGAACCCAGAGTGCCCTGCCGATGGAGAAGCATGGAGTTCATAGAAGACAGCCTGTTGAAGATCTGTGCTTTGGGGAAGCACCAGACGACCCTTGTATCGCAGAGAAGCACCATCCCAAGAGTAATGTGGTACAGTAGAAGGGTTGTTGGTCAAGTGTTGGATGATTTGAGATAAGAAAGAGTCATTAACATAACCCTGTTGAACAGATTGCAACCAATTTGGAACATGCATAGAAATAGCTGAAAGAGAACCTTGGGCATCAAATGTGCGAGAAAGAGCATCTGCCACAATATTGTTTTTACCCTTCTTGTAAGTGATCTCATAGTCATAACCCATGAGTTTGCTAACCCATTTCTGTTGTGCCAGGGAGGAGACGCGCTGGTCCAAGAAATATTTCAGACTTTGGTGATCAGTCTTGATGCATAAATGATTCCCTAATAGGTATGGGTGCCACTTCTGTACTGCATGCAAAATAGCCATCATTTCCTTCTCATAGGTAGAGGCAGCTAAATTCTTACCTGAAAGGGCTTTGCTGGTGAACGCAATGGGGTGTTCATCTTGAAGGAGAACAACACCAAGTCCATTGCCGCAAGCATCACTCTCAATAGTGAAGGGCTTGGAAAAATCGGGCATAGCTAGAACAGGTGTAGTACACATAGCTTGTTTTAGTTTGTCAAATGCACACTGAGCAGCAGGTGTCCATGTAAAAGCATCCTTTTTCAATATAGCAGTTAATGGAGCTGCAATCTTCCCATAATCCTTGACAAACTTGCGGTAGTAGCCAGTCAACCCCAAAAAACCACGAAGGCTCTTGAGTGTCTGAGGATGCGGCCAATTGTTCATGGCATCGATTTTGGCAGGATCCACGCGAACCCCTTGTGCTGAGATAATGTGCTCGAGATACTCAACTTCCTTCTGTCCAAAAACACATTTAGACTGCTTGGCATGGAGATGATGGTCAGAGAAAAGTTGCATGACAAGATCCAGATGCTGGAGATGTTCATCCCATGTTTTCCTGTAGATGGGGATATCATCAAAGAATACCAGAATGAATTTCCGCAAGTAGGGTCGAAATATTTTATTCATTAGGCCTGGAATGTGGAAGGAACATTAGTGAGGCCAAAGGGCATGACCAAAAACTCATAATGGCCATCATGTGTGCGGAAAGCTGTTTTAGGGATATCATCCTCATGAACCCGAATTTGATGATACCCAGAACGAAGATCCAACTTGGAGAAAAAGTGAGGCCCATGAAGCTCATCAACAACAGGAATTGGAAACTTATCCTTGATGGTGAGGTGATTAAGTGCTCGGAAGTCAATGCAGAGGCGCCATGACCCATCTTTTTTGTGGACAAGAATAACTGGAGAAGAAAAGGAACTAGTGCTTGGGCGAATAATACCTTGCTTCAATAAGTCCCGAATGAGCATTTCAATCTCCATTTTTTGGTGAAATGGGTAGCGATAGGGCCTGATGTTGGGAGGAACGCTGCCAGGAAGGAGCTGAATACGATAACCATAACCAGGATTTTTTTTTTTTTTTTGACTGGGTAGGAAAACAAAAACAGAAACTGCTTCAGTAAGGGAAAATCTGGACTTGGGAAAAAATCTGAAGGGTAATTGGGGTTTGACTAGGTGTTGGACACTGTTGATTAGACAGGGAAGTAAAAAATGAGGATTTCAGAAGCGGGGTGAAAGAATGGGAAAATTTGGAAGAGGGGGACAAGGAAGCAGAATTCAGAAAGGAACTCTGTGGTAAAATTTGAAGGTGATTGAGTGAAATCTGAGGAAGTTATGGCAAACCCTAAAAATAGACAAATGTGGGCTTTCGGGCTTTGGGAAGGGGAATTGGGGATAGGGTCCTCAGGAATGAAATATGCAGAATGGGATGATAGGGGTTCCCCGAAAATTTCAAGGGAAACAAAGTGAAAATAAGGGAGATATGGACAAAAAAACTGAATTTTATACCTTTTTTTTTTCCAGACTGGAGCGGCTACGGCTCGGAAGGGATCTGGAACAGCGCCGAATGGATTGAAAACGGCTGGATCTGGAACGACTTGCAAAATGGATCTAAAACGGCGCAGTAGTGATCGACAATAGTTCAACTGAAAGTAGATATGGACCTCAGGTATGTGCGGCTTCCTAACAGTTCAGGGTTTTCACTCGGCCACCAATGCTGTCTGACGGCTTGCGTATTGGGGCAGTACCCCTCACTCCATGGCTCAGGTAAAAATGATAACCGCTTTGCCACAAACGACAGCTCTTGATTTACCTCACGGGTGGGAACTAGTCAATCAGGTAGGGGTCGTTGCCCTTTTCGCTGACAGGTCCTCTCAATGGGCCAGCTACTTCGGGGTTCCTGTGGTACTCCTCAAAATGAGTTTTAGGGCTTATGCCCAAGTACTTCCCACAGTTAAGCGGATAGGGATTATTCCCAAATCCGAACTTGCAACAGATGCGAAAAAAAAATTGGCAGAAATTTCACCCAGCAAGCCCAAGAAAGTGCTCTGATACCAGATGTGATGCACCTGCAACAATTAATTAATACGAACATGCGAAATAGCAGAAATGACAGAACTCAGAATCACTTTTATATTGATCACAGGCCACTTCGAGGGGGCAACCTCCTATGAGCAAGCTCAATACAAATAACTTCACGGTGCCTTCATAGGTCTCAACACACACTTATATACTAAGTCTAGGCGCCAATACTATGGGTCAAAACCATGGGCCACTACAAACTATGGATCAACAATACTACGGGCGACTTACAAAGCATATGCGCCAACAACAATAACACAAACTATTGATCGACAAATATTACGGGACGACTTACAAAGCATATGCGTCCAACAACAACATACTAACAAAGTAAAGACATGGGTTCCTAACATTTTTAAGCCCTTGTTAGAATTTTTCAAAACAAACAAGATCGTCGAGTATAGTTATCTTTTCAGACTCGTTAAAGTATTTGAAGCGACATCCACCTTGGTATAAGTTTACCCATTTTCCGGACCTTTGTGAATCACCTACGAAAAAGGAATACTCTAGTCATACGTGGCTAGAAGAGTTCTTCTCTCTTTGTTTTATACTTTTTTCGGGTGAGGAGACTAACTGTACGAAAAATGATCATTTGGAGTCTTCTTTAGGGTTTTCAGGCTCTCGAAACATGAAAACACCAATGAGCATTCACCTACTCGGGATCGATGTGAAATCCACGAGAAGGTATATAGAGGATTGTTTAATTTTTTTAGACTCTTTAAACAAGAAAACACCGGCGAGCACATACCAACTCGGGCTCAATACTAAAATCCATGAGTAGGTGTATGGAGTTATTGTTTAAGTTTTTCAGACTCCTCAAAAAAGAAAACACCAGCGAGCATGAACCAATCCAGGCTCGACATTAAAATCCATGGATCAGTGTTATAGATTATTCGTCTATCTCTTCTTCAAACTCTGTAAAAAATGAAGAAGGTACTGATTTTTCCTCCCATGGGCTCATTAAATTTACATATGGTTGGGCTTGTATCAAGCAGTCTTCTCCCTCTTTCTTCGAGCTTGCTTCAAAAATGAAGAAAGACTATTGAGTTTTCTTTCTTGGACTCATTAAAATCAACAAGAAGGATATTCTTTGATAAAAATAAAAAAAGGGAAGAGAGGGGTATCAAACATCTTTTCAGTTTCAAAGGAAGCTAGTCAGTCATGTCCTTGAACACAACACCTATTTGAGTCCATCATTCAATTGGGTTTTATTTTTTGACCTTAGGGTGAACCTGATCTCAGAGTTTTACTCCTCCGATTGGTTATTCTTCCAATCATATGGAGAATCTGCTAATGTCTCCTACATTGCAGGTTTATATCACATTCCCGTCATACTAAAAGATGCCTAAGTCACTTTTGTGTCGTGCTAACTATTCAAGGATACAACCTGTGTCGGCCATTCTGCAGTAACCTTGACTTCATGTGTTGGCCATCCTGGTGTCAGTATCTTGTATTAGTCCTACTCCAAATCAGCTCAATCTTATGAGTGCTCCTCGTGTTGGATGATGGAGGATGCCTTAAGGCCTCCCTTCCAACGGACTTCTTCCCATCAACTTCAACTCATTGTACTCTGGGAATGAAGTTTAGAGTTTCGAATAGTACCTTGGGGATTGCAGTCATCAGTGGAAGTTTCCCTCGGTATTGAATAGTGGGAATACATCAATGTCTCCTATTTGATAGATTCTTCAAGTGTTCGACTTCAGGACCATTTATTCACACTTTCTAGAATGTACTAGGTACCTTGTGCCCCATTAACATTATCAATGGTATCCCTCGCATTTGTTAACGGTATACAACAATGACTGGTAATCAAACGGTACCCCCCATGTTCGACTCCAACTCATTTATTCACATGGATAGGGTTCATACCTTGGGATGTTTTGGATGAAGACCTTGGGACTCTGATAGCATCATCATATTTATGTTATTACCCAAGCTGCGCAAGACTGAGCCATACTCATTTTTGGCTCTTCATGAGACATAGATGCAGCTTGTTGTTATGACTATGATCTCTTAAATCTTCGACATGGATCCACGCTTGTATTTCAGTGGCCATGCTATATATACATCTCCTAGTTATGTATCGGAGATCATGTTGTACCGTAACGAACATCTATATGATGTCAAGATTGTAATTGCTGCTGACCTTGATCGTTGTTTTCAGGTATTTTTGTGACTTCATCGTGTGGTTTCTTGCTCCTCCTCTCACTTGGAATTATAATGTATTTCGACCATCGTTTCCATTTGATCTCACACATTAGGGGGCATCTGTTATAGGTCAAATATGCACTTCTTCATTCGTGATCACATTGCCCTATGGATCACACAAAATGACACTATGGATGGAAGAGCTAGATTGACCTTAGATGATTTACTGCTGAGATCACACCTCTTTAGCTGAAACTATATTTTTTATGCATATTTCATTAGAAGTGCGCTACTCTTGTAATTGGCATTTAGCGCACCAGGCGCAGGTTCAACTGAAGACAACCCGCGCACTTATCCCAGAAGTTGTATGCGCTGGTTATTAAGAGCACTAGTTGCACACTATGCGTAGGTTTACTAGTATCATACCTGCGCACATATTAAGATGAAATGGACAAATATATATTAAGATTACGAATTGGGATTAGTTGAGTTTGGTATTGTAACTCCCCCAACTTCCCAATTCAATTGCCTCACGAATCTAACTTCCTGCCTTGGCCATAAATACAAGGGGAATCCATGAGGAAAATACCAATGAAGAAGAAGCTATTGTTACGCTGAAGGAATTTCTAAGTCATTGAGAGGAGCAGGAGCCCAGAACTTGGTTTCAGAAGTGCTTGGAACAAATCAGGTATAAACTGTATTTGGTTGCATTTATTTGACAATAAAGATCGAGATACCCTTCCCGTCCCAATGGAATGTCGTTTCTATTGAATTTATGATCATAATTAATGTTTTATTGTCTTCAATATCCTTATATATTTATAGTCAGAATACGCTGAGGAAGGTTTGTGTATTTTGCAGGTACATTGCTGTGGAGATTGGGTGAAAGCTACGACCAACCACCATAAATAAGGTACTAATTTCCAAATCCTAATCTCATTTTCACAGTAATTAATGCAAGATATAATGTATCTATCTATCAACCCATGTACGTTGATAGCATCCTTTCCCCTACTATAGGGTATAATCCTTAACAACAATCAACATGAAAACCATGCTATTTTGGGTTTAAGGGTACTATGGGTGTTGGCCCATAGTTGTTGTAAATATGTGATCTTCAAGCACAATCTATAAAAAGAGAAATTTTGCATAACGAAGGGTTGGTGATTGTAAAATACTTAGAGAGATTAGGTTAGATCTAGACTGACAGAGATCTAAGAGAGGATAAAGACTCTGCAACGCGCATAGATCTATTGTAGATAAGAGTTTGCAGCTGAGTGCGCAGTTAGGAACTCTTACCCCTTCCAAGTAATATAATAACAGTTCTCGTGGACGTAGCTCCCATCTGGGGGGTGAACCACGTAATATTTGTGTTGTATGTTTAAATCAATATTATGATTTGTGTTTATGTATGTTTATGCTTATATATGTATTTTCATATGAATGTGAATGTGAATGATATGTTAAGTAGCAGAACACACATGTATGAGCATTGTGAAGTTGTGTTAAGTATGGAAAATGTGTAGTTATTAGGTTAAAGGTAGCAACTATTCAACGAAGTCTGTAGGTTGTTGATGACTGCGAAGTGCGCAGTCACATGTTGGTAATAATATGTTAAGTAGATGTTGATTATGCTACACATAACAAACTCACATAACCTAACCGTGCGCCACCAAGGTTGCAGAAACCTGATTCTGTAACCACCCATCTTTGCTTCGGGTGAGACTTCAGCCTGTCCGCAGGTTGATGTTGAAAGGGTCAGTGAAGGGGATTTTTTTGGGTCTAGAGAAAGGAAACTATGCAGAACCCGGGTCAGTCCCATAGAAGGAATAAATATCCAACAACAAAGCATGTGTGTTAATTTATGACCTTATGTATGTCTCATGAGCCCTAAAAACATATTTTATTCCCTAATACATTTTTATCCCTAGACCATGTTCAAGGTAATTTAGAGACCTAGATATAGTGAACAAAACTTTGTAATGGTTCCCATATTACACCCATGGTCTAAATATTCTCTTCATAAGGCACATGTGGTGGTTTTAGACCATGTGCATGATCCATGATCCCTAAAAGTTTCTTTTGCAGCCTAAGACACTATTATTCTCCTTAAGGCATAGTTAAGGTCCCAAGCTATATTTGCGATGCACAAAATTTTTAAGCCCAAATATGTTGGTTTCATCCTTGAACCATAGTTATGGCACAAAGAACAATATGTGGTTATAAAACTTTGTAATGACACCCATATTACACTCATAGGCTAAGTATGTTCTTTATAGGGCATATATGGTGGTTTGAGACCATTCTCATCGCCCATGGTCCCTAGTATATGCTAGGTCAAAAGACATTGATTTTCATATTTAGAACATGGCTAGGGCCTTGGACTCATCCTTGGTACACAAAACCTCGTCATGGAATCCATATTCATTGGTGGGACAAATACACCCTTCTATTTTTTTTAGGAATCTTAGCATTGTCCATGGGCCCTAAAATCATCTTCTAGGCCTTTAAATGCTAATGCTAACCTCAAACCACATTCAAGTCTCTATGACCCATTTGTGGTGCAACAAACATTATAAAGGTGTTGATATTATACTCATATGCAAAAGAGATCTTATATAGGGATTGCATTGATTTTTTGGACCTTATGTGTGCCTCATGAACCTAAAAACTTATTTTAGGCCCTAAAGGCTAAGACAATCATTTCATCATTATATTGTAGCTAGGGCCCATCCCTTAGATGATCAATTTCGTAATGGTGCCCATATTACACATGCACGCATCATCTAAATATTTCCTTTATATGGGTTGTGTGGTGATTGAGATTGTATTCGTGGAACATTATCCTTAAAATAATCTTTTAGGCTATATTAAGATGCTCGTTTGTGTACGCGTTAACAACGCGTGCGCACGTCTGTTGACGTGGATATGCAGACACATGTGCACACTTTTAAGAGCGTGTACGTGCTTCTTCTATCCATGCCAACTCACCGACGTGGAGGCTCGACATTGCCGAAGCAGGACCGCGTACGTGTGTTTAGAGGCTCGTGCACGTGTTTATTTTTTGTGCTCACGTGCTGTCACTGCAACATTTTTGGGTATCGGCGTCGTGCGGGTGCCCTTAAAGGTAATACTATTTTTGACATTATCGATATTCCATAAAGTGTCATTTTCATCAATGCCCCAATGGTCTAACCAAGCCATCGTATCTTTACACCAACTCCGCTTGAGGCGTAGTTGGTTTTGACTTGAATTTACAGCAATTTTAGAAAGTCTCTCATTTCCCATGTTATTTATCTTGTGCTTTTACATCAGGTACCTAGTCATAGCCATGCTCTCGATGGGGGAAAGACCCACTTCTATGAGGACAATATGATAAGGCGTATTGCTTTTAATTTTGAGGTGATAAGTTATAGATCGCTTCTGGATTTGCTCAATATTTCTCCAAGATTCTCTACAAATGTTGCACCCCCATTCTTCACAATCGTATACGATAACAGGGATGACAAGAGTTTTAAAGAGGAATTTTTTTTATCCCACATGACCAGGTTGGTTGATTATATCAATGTTTATATAATGTTTTTTTAGTTTTTTATGTTTATAAACATGTGCATTTTTAATTATTTTTGTGATAGTTATATTAATGTGTTTAAGAAAAAAATTATCCTGGAATTTCAAAGGTTAAAGTAGGGAATACTTTGGAATAATCCTTTTTTTATGAAAAGATCAATTTCATTTTTCTTTTTCAAGATAGCTTTCCAAAAACTTAAAAAATATGACAAAATGAAAATTCTGGAAATATTATCAAATTAATAATCAAAATGATTTGATGCTAAACAGAATATTTATTTTAAGATTAATATTGAAAAAATGTAAAATCAAATTTGAAACAATTTTCATTTATGACAATATAAATAAACAATTTGGTGTATTCGTACCCGTCAAGAGATGTCTAAACATGATCATATTTCTTATGAGCATATATTCAGAAATCATAATTCTCATGCAGATCTACTTTCAAAACAAGCTTTTGATGGGGTTGAAGGAATGCTGTATTGGGAGGAATGGATGGATTCCTGTCTTCTGGACAGGGGTAATCTATTTTTCTTTTAGTTGGGTACTCTTTTTTTGTAAAGATGAAAGTCATTTTGAGTTGATTTTTTGAGCGGCAAGACTTCAGATTGTAAAACAGTTATGATGGACACTATTTTTGAGATCCTTGATCATGAGATGTTTTCATATTCCCTCATGTATTTTCAATCTATCTTTGTACTATTTGATTCGGTATAAATAACAATAGTACAATTTTTTTTTAATGGAAAAAAAAATATTATATACCATTCATCTTACTCTACTACAAATCAAAGTATAGAAAAGTCCACATACATCCCACTCTAATACAAATCCAACTATAGAATAGTCCACAACAGAAATTGATTTCTTTAAAAAAGATCTTTGACCATGAGTATCTTCTAAACATGTATCTTCTCAACGTTATTAAATGCAGAAATAGCAGTGACGGATTGGATAGACCTTGTTTCATCACTAAATACTTCCAAGCTTCCAAATAAGTTTATGCAAAGTTCAGTTTGAGAAAACACGTTGAGAAATTGGGCCGTTCAGGATAGACATGATTTTAATAAGTTATTAATATAATTATCTATTTTGGAAATAATTTATAAATCAAAGACAAGCACATTTTTTTATTGATTTTGTCAAAAATGTTTGTTTATATTTTTTAATTACCTTTTATATTATATATATATATTTTAAATATTTATGAAATATTTGTTGTATATCATATTTATTTTGTTATAAATATTTATCCAAAAACTATAAGTTGAAATGAAAAGTGAAAGTTTTATGATGTTGTAAATGATGGAAGTTGATATTTTTTAACTACATCCTTTAAAGTTTTAAAGTAGTGAAGTCTCCATACTTTTTCAACTATTTCATTCCACTGTATGAAACTTCATTTAACTACTTCCATCACTTCTTATTGATTAAAATTTTTAGTTTTTATTTATTTATTTAATGTATTATAATATTGAATAAAATTTATTATATTTTGTTATTTTATATATTATAATATTAAACAAAATTTGTTATTATCGGGTAACTTTTCATACTTAACTTTTTATATCTTTTTAATCGATTTATGTATTAAAATTTCCTTTCAACTTCTTTATTTTTTCATACATTTCAAGAGCATAATCAATTAACTTTGGAACTATTCATTTTATTGATTTGTAAAAATATACATGATTTTCAAAGAACCCAATTTTGTTGTTAATATGTCTTCAGGTTTTCTCTTTAACTTAAGCTTTGTTCAAAGTAGTGTGTGGTTGGCAAATTAGCTAAAGCCAAAGATGCCAATTTGGTTTTGCATGTACTCAACATATTTCTTTTTGTTGTACACATCGATGTATTATTCCAATCGATTTGTTTTCCTTAGTTTGTTTGACAACCTTCATTTTCCTTTTATTATATGCCAACAACTCAAGATTAGCAACATCATTTTACTGTAATTGCATTTTTGGATGTTTTTAACATCAAATAAATGATGGCTAAAATTGTGTAACATTGATTAAATGTTAAGAAAGTAATGTCGCATAAGAGAATTTTATGTTAAATAACTCATGGTAATTTAATGTTAAATAACTCATGGTAGTGTTTTGCGTAAGAGACCTTACATTGAAAGGCAAAGACATAAAATTGTCTTATAACATCACTTAAATGACATTCCATAAGTATCCCATCGATCCTACCTCGACATATAAGTGACGTTAAAGTTTATTATTCATTTTTTAGTTCCATGTTAAACAAATTTACTTTAATGTCATATAAGAGAAGGGGTATTTCTTAAGAAATTCCTAAGAGATATTAGGGTTGTAACAATGATTAGCTAGGAATGAATCAATAGATTTGAGGACAATTCGATGTGGTATTCATCCACACTATGTTAAATAAGCGATGTTGGGTGTTTGTTTGAAAAAAAAATTAAAACGTATATATGGACCCTTGTAGATGTCCTCAACCTCTCATCTTCGTATCCTATCCCGATGACATAGTTGTTAGAAGATCTCCTTATCTCAACTTTTCCATCAATAGTGTGAATAGAATGGCTTTATTATTTAATGTGAAAAAGTGACAACAAGTTCCTCTACAACTCTGGGAGATAGAGAACATTATACAACAAAAAGTATAGGAATATAGGAAATTTGAGCCTCATGGCATTGCCAATTCCGTTAGGTTTGAGGTTGAATTTATCTACAAAGTATACTATACCTTCTACATTATCATTGAATGCATCAAATAACTATTTCCTAAAATTCATGCGGTAGGTAGCACTGGTTTTAAGTAGTCAAGTATATCTCGGAGAATCAAAAGAAGTATTAAGTAGAACTTCATTTACACCAATATTAATGTGAAACAATGAAATTAAAAAAATTAGGAGCTTTATGTTTTTTATATTTCCTTTTCTTCTTCTCTATGATAATCTCCCATGAAATTCTACATGTATTTTTCTCATGTCCCTTCTTTCCACAATAAACATAATGAAAACTAGATCTCTCATTGTGGATTATGAACCCCTTGCCTCTAAAAGTATTTCTTCCATGACCTCTCTTACTTACATATCCTCTACAAGAATAATGTGATTCATTAGATTCCATTTTTAGCAAGGAATATAGTCTCTTGAGTGGGATGAACATTTTTATTTCCTAAATATTTATCTCATTCTACAATTTTCTCCACCAAACTATGTCAAACTATAGGGTTTTTCGTTATCCATGAGCTTGAAGTGATTCAAGATGGTGGGAATATGTGAGGTATAGGACTTGATCAAGTCCATGATATAAATGCCTACCTTCACTTCAAAGGAATAAATTTCATGCATAATGGCTTTAATTTCGTATGCTAAATCCATGGGGTTATTATTCTTCAACTCTAGGTTGCAGAGCTTCAACAAAAACCTAATGATCTGTAATTCTGAGTTTGAGTCATATGAATCCTTCAATTTGTTCAACACAACATAAGAATCATTAATGGATATGATATGAGGGTTCACCTCTTCACTTATTGCAACAACAATCAATGCTTAAGATTTATTGTCATTGTTCTTCCATATTGAAAGATATTTATTTGATATATAGGTTCTATAGATTCCACACCATTCTCGCTGTCACAAATGTCATTCCACATATCATTAAAGATGATTGCATGCTTGATCATCCTTGACCCTTTTGGATATTTTTCTTTTTCAGCTTAACACCACTCCAATAATAGAAACAAGACAATGCATCTTCAAGAAAATTGATAATACAATCTACAATCTTTGCAATACAATGTACGGTAAAATATTTATAGTACAATCTACTGTAATTAAGAAATAAAATAGCTATGTAGATAAATTTTAACACGATGCATTGGATTGCTTGTACAATATAAAGTTTAGTTATACATTGTGAAGCAATTTTACATTCATTTTTTCATAAAAATATACAATCTAACGTATACCATATATACATTGTGAAGCAATTTTACATTAATTCTTTCATAAAAGTATACAATATGAAGTATATCATATAGTATGCAAATGTATACAATGTGAAGTATTCCATATAACGCAGAGATGTACATGAGGTATTTTTATAGTTAAAATGGGATAGATGTGTTTAAAAACATAGGCCCTTGCTAACAATAACAATAACAAACTATTAGAGCCTCATAAAATATATTAACTAAAGCATAGTCCCTTGCTACCAACAAACATTTAGAACTTTTTGATAGGATACTATTTATCACAAAAGTTAAAAAAATGTGAGGTTCAAGGTTCGAAACTGGTGTCTAGATACACAAAGTTGGATGAAGCGGATTAAGGTTTCTACAATGGTAAGACTTACACAGAAGAGATAGTTCATAGGTTTTATCACAAAGTGATAACACGATATAAGTGATATCGAAGAGTGACTGGTGATAACCCATGCAGAAAGAGGTCCATGAAAAGGTGGAGGAGCGATTTGTGATAACCAGGTCACACAAAGGTATATTGGTGATAACCAGGTTACATAAAGGTATATGTAGTGTAGCACCACACAAATACCACGTCCATACACAATAAGTAGAGGCAATACCATGTAGAATAAGTGAATACTCAAAGTAGATAATCCATTAGATTAAAAGGGGATCTACCAAGCTTCGAGAGGGATCAAATCTCTCCATGTGCAAACCCTTTTTTAGAGTCCAAATATTGAGAAATGATTTTAACTTATCTAAATTGTGTAGTTTTATATATGTCATAAAATGTTTTAAATCTAATTTGAGTAAACATGTTATTTTTTAAATTTGACACCTGTCAATTCAAAAATGAGTAGGGAAGGAGTTACACATTAAAATACACCTCTTCAGTACAAAAATTAAAGTAATATGCACAATAACCATATAGAAATAATGGATAGATATATACACAAGTGTTCCTACAATACTCATGAGACGATGTTGTAAAGGAGACAATATGCTGCATAGGATCTTAGGTGAATTTACATAAGATAACAAGGTGTTTTTTGAATTTTGATGGTGTTATGGCAATTTTTTGAAAAATACTGTTCGGCTGGACGATTAAGCAGTATCTCATATACATACAATTTGTTCGAGTTGAAAAATATGAGTGTTTTTTTAAGAAACTTTAACTCATTGGTTCTTTCTTATAATTGATTTGTAATAGTTTTTAGGAAAAAGTAATTTTTTTAATAAAATTTCATTGTTAATGTACAATTTAAAAAAAAAGCATTTTTGAATTAGTAATGTAGAAATCAAAACACTTAAGATCTTTAATTTGCTCATATTTAATGTGTTCACATTACATGATTTATAAACAATCTATAAAACTAAACCTTATGTATGTTTTTTTTTTTTTTTTTTTTTAACAGTAACAGGAAAAAGATAGTATTTATAAAGCTGTGCACAGCTATACATTACAAGCATTCATACCAAGTTTTTAACAGAGCTGAAATGATTGGTCTAGCTAGCACTACCAAAACTAAAAGCATTACAGTGCAGTCTCTAAGTCTATTCTTCCTGGAAACGTCCAGCTTAGAGCTGGTATACACCTTGACGAACTGTTTGCAGAGAAGCTTACAAAAAAACATAAACCAAACAAAAGTTGTGTGAAACCTGGACTAAACTAGCCATTCTTCCTGGGCTTGACAGATGAATCGTCCGCCCTCGGCTGGTGAATTTCTTGATTCACTGTTGTATTCTCATGAATCCAGCTGCCCTGTGTCGCTTTGAAGTAAACTACCAAATCTTCCTGCATTCGGTCAACTTTCCCCATTAATTCTATAATATTTCGTTCCAGATCATCGATCCTGGAATCCTGGCAAGACAACTGATTGCAGACGTGCTTGATAACCGACGCCATGTCCGAGTTTTGGTTTACACTGGTGCAGACTGTCTCGTATGTTCTTCGGACAGCAAATTTGATGTCTGTCATCGTTCTGCTTAAAGCAGCAATGGCCGCCCTAACAGACGGCATTGTAACCGGAGTATCCACCTGCAAAGGACGAGGGGCAGAGGGGGCAAGCTCCCTATCCCAATATTCCACCTGCGAGAGACGAGGAGCAGAAGGGGCAAACTCCTCGAGGGACAAACGGCTCAGAGAGTCGGGGAGATGGGAAGGAACCATCGCGAAAGAGGAAGTAAGGAGGGCGGATGGGGGAGTTATGGTAGCCCCGTGGGAGCTGACACCGGAGGGAGGATCCAGGCGACAGATGTATGAAAGGACGGGGGGGCAGGTGGAGGAGCGAGTGGGAGGAAACGTGGAGTACAAGTTCGGGATTGAGGGCGAGAGGAGGGGACGTCCTAAGTATGGCAAAGGGAATGTGATGACCCTTGAGGCCAAGTCCCTAACCAAAAACCGCATCACAAGTTTGAAGGTCCAAGGCATAAAAGGTTAGGGGAGATAATGAAAACCAAGAATTCCTTGATGGTCCTTAGTTTGCCCAATTGAGAGCTTAATTCCTTGATTCGCGGCTAAGTCCGCCTCCCAATTGTTTTCTCTTAGAATATGGAAGAAGGAGGCCTTAGAAGATAAGGGAATGGTCTTAATTCTTCGCAGGTATCTATCTGCTTTTGATCCGGGCGAGGCAAATCCTCTTCTCATGATTTGGATGACGTGCCTTGAGTCTCCATAGACTTTGAGATTGGCTATGCTGTAGTTGGAGGCCAGTTCTAAGGAGAAGATAAGGGCTAACCATTCAGCCTCGTTATTAGTTTTCTTGCCTAGTCCCCAGGCGAAGTCAGTGAGTTTATTTCCACCGGGATCAAAAAGAATCCCACCCGCACCTGCCACCCCATTATGTATGTTTTTTATTATATCAACGTCATAGATCTATTACCAACAAGAAGCAAGATTTGAATATTGCATCGTTTTCTTTTAAAGAAAATAGACTTATATTAGAAACGTGTATGTAATGGTTAAAAAACAATGTCATTAACATTTAAATTCTTTAAACTATTAGTTCTCATTTAGTTCCTTTAAACTATATTATTTTTCTCTTATATCTATAATAGTTTCTGTAGAAATTCCGATTTTTATTTTTTTTGAGAAAGCAAGCACTTATAATTTCCATGTTCCGTTCAGATTTCCTGATTTATAAACAATGTATGAAGTATACTAAACACTTTGTAGGTTTGTTTTAATATAGCTTCATAGATCCATATTAATTTTTCTCTCTCTCAATTAAAATTGTGAATTAGCCGTTTCTCTTTCAGTCTAAAATATGTATTTCCGGGTTGAATTTTATAAAGAAAGATTATCTAGAGTATTCAGAAGAATTTGAACAATCAGTGATGGCGACTAAAAGTTTGTAAATAACCATTCAAAAACTCCAAGCCAATAAAGAAAGACTGCCATTCCTGGAAATCAGTGTGGCACGTGATTATCAGACTAGAGTAACAGCAAACCAACTCTAGAGACACCGCAAAACTCATAACATTATTGCAAATACCACAACTTCTACCATTTATTAGCATCAGCAGAACGCCAAGACACGATAGAGATATTATTTGGAATTAGTGACCATCACCGCCAGAGCCAGAGCCAGAGCCAGAAGCTGAAGCTGCAGCGCTTCCACTGCCAGAAACCGAAGCTGAAGCTGAAGCGCTTCCACTGCTTGAAGCCGAAGCCGAAGAGCTTCCACTGCCAGAAGCCGAAGCCGAAGCGCTTCCAGTAGTAGCAGATCCAGAGGCATTGCAATTCACAGAAGCAGAGGGACCGCCTCTTGAAAGTGATCCGTGAGTGGCAGACCCTGAACTGGAGACATGGCAACTAGCACTTGCTCCACCATTACCACTGCTAACACCATTAAGTGAAAGGAAACGCAAGTTTCCATCCGTACAGTGTACACTGTTAAAAAGACAGACTGCAAAGAGAACGATAAGAAGAAACGAGAATGCCAAACGCGCCATGGGAATGTGCCTAGGGTATTAGATGCTAGAGAGGAAGCACAGATCAAAGGTATTAGATGCTACAGAAGAAACACGGAAGCAACTTAAACAATGTACTTTGTTATAGCCAGGGAACCTATTTTATAGTTTCCCGTGGCTCGGTATACACACTGTACTTTCCAAATTCCCATATCCTCTCCTCAACTTTGACCACGTAATTAAAATAATAAATTAAAATAAGTTTGCCTACGTTATTTAATTTGACCACGTCACTTAATGATTTTTAAATTAAAAATATTATCAAATTTGATAATGTTAATGCAATGCATTTATTTATTAAATTAAATTTTTTATCCAATTTAAAAATTGTTTTTATTTAATCTTAATTATAATCTTTTTATAAATAAATTCAATATCTTCAAAAAATACTCTATTTTACAATATATATATCTATAATTTCAATAATTTTAACTAAGAAATATAATACTGATTGACAAATATATCACTGATTGCAATCAGCAAGAAGTAGAATACTTCACGGTATTCATATCCTCACTTTTGACCACTCAACTTAATTACTTCACGGTACTCATATTCTCACCTTTGACCACTTAACTTAATGACAATAAATAAAACATAAATTTGACTGCATCACTTACTAAATTTTAAATTCCAATAAACATATATATAATTTCAACAATTTTAATTAAATTTAAAAAAATAATACCAAAAACCAATCTAAAACTTAAACTTACTCAACACCTAACCAATTTAACACTCTCATCTTGTCATCCAAAGGTCGATTAATAGACGTGGAGTTTAGTTCTTATCAAATTATCTATCCAAGGCTCATGGGCTTCTCTTGTGACATTGATCAATGAAATTCAACTATAATTAAAACCAAAGCAAAACAAATTTAACCGCCAATTAAATTATATTTTTATTAGCCAATATTACTACATTCACAACAGAGGAAACATGTACGCAACTTCAACAATAGGGTGGACAGAGAACTTATTTTATAGCTTCCCTTTGCTCACTATACTCGCTGTACTTTCCGACTCCCCATATCCTATTCTCACCTTAAATGAAAAAATAAGTTTGACCACATTACTGGTTAACATTAAATAAAAAATAACGACGTTATTTAATAAATTTAAACTAAAAATAATATCAATGCAATGTATTTATTTCTTAAGTGATTTTATTTGTCCAATGTTAATTATTTAATTTAGTTAAATAATTTTTTTACTAAAAATATTTTTTTTAAATAATTAATTATTTAATTTAGTTAAATAATTTTTTTACTAAAAATAATTTTTTTAAATAATTAGGTCTTTTCTTTTATTATGTTAGGCTACAAATTTACCTACATTGCTTACTAATTTGGCTGAATAACATTTTTAATATTAAAGTTTGCAAAGCTAATACCAATTTCATAATTAATATATTTATATTGATAAATGTTCTTTTAGAATTTGACTACATGATTTCTTAATTTAGTATTAAATTTGATAAAGCTAGATTTCTATTTGAATGAATAGTTAATACCATTTAATATCACTTTATTAAATTTCTTTTGGTAAATGGCTATCCTCGTAATCAAATTAACAAAGTTTTTAGATTTCTTTTCATTCCAAACCTAAATTTCTCCATCCTAATTCCACGAGCTACATTGATTTTTCGGTTATATCCAAGGTATCTCTATACTTTTAATGAGAAAGGATATCTAAACTATTTTTAACTTACAAAACTCTTAAATAATTATTAAGAAATATCAAACACGAGTTCAACTCCTTTTTCTTTCAAAAGTTTAACTAGATTCCTTGTTCATGTGGGAAAACTTATATGAGACAAAATGATAGATTAATTCAAGTCAGTCTCAAAGGACACATTGTTGAAACTAATTATAATCAGATTCTTGACATTAATCATAATCATCTCAATAAATTAGCCATAGTTAAACATTCATTTAATTTTAAACACTTTATATGTTTCAAAATCAAACCAAAATTTCAACATTCACCTCTCATTAAAAAAATTTAAAAAAATCCAAACAATCTTAACCTTCAAAAAGACCTATTGCCATAAGTTGATTGGCCCCTAATCAATCATCTTTGACCAAATACTTCATTATCTATTTATAATTATCTATTTATAATTTTAAATGAGATAAACTTATTTTATATAAAGATCTATACATTTTATCTTTATCTTTAGTTAATTCACCATTGCAATTTGTTTAGGATTATGTTTCACCTCATATTGTTAAATTTATAATAATAAATTTACAGTTATCTTTTATCTTCAATTAATTTACTATGATGGTTTTAGATTACTTCTCTCATATTTATCGTTTAACCCTTCCTATTATTATTCTTAATAATAAATCTACTCCCCCGTGAAATTCTTAATCCTCGTTAAATTTTTTATTAATTTAAATATTACTATTTAAATTAATTTTATTTTTTTAAATTATTGTTTCATCCGGGAGTGTTCACTCTAAACTTTGTAAATTATAAAGTTAATATTTAATTTTTAATGATGAAGAGGATGATCTTCTTAATAGGACCAATAAAAAATTTGACTAAAAAATTTAATAAAGTTTTAATATCTATTTTTATAAGTTAATTCAAATAATTGAAAATATGAATAAATATTGATATTTTTATAAATATTATGACTCTCATTTAATTTCCTTCCTAAACTCTAAATTTTACATATTAATTCAATAACTATTTATAACTTCCTTAAAGACCTTTTGTTCTCCATATTCACATTTAACTTTCACATTAATGGTATATGTTTTAATATTTTTTAAAATAAAAATTTTAACTTAAATGTTAAGTTTGATTATGTTAATGTTTTGTAGAATTTATTCATCAATATTTAATAACATTTAATCAAAATTTGTCAAATAATGAAAAATGTGGTCACCATTCTTAAAATATGTTCAATATTGTTAATGACATATTGATCTTAAATTTGATCAGTTTCCTTTTGGGTGTGCATAATTATATGCTATTACTTATTATAACTATCAGAACATATCTAATTTCTTAACACGAGTAAAAAATATAAATTAAATCTTTCTATATATTATTATTATTATATAAATTAATTATTATATTTTGTTATTATTATTATATATTATATATGTGGAGTACTATATGTTATTATTAATATAATACTAGGTTTTATTATAATAATAAATGTAATGTGACATATAATATGGGACCAAGGGGAGGTTCATATATTTGAACTTTAAAAAATTGTAGGTTTTTTTTTTCAGAAATAAAAGTCTATGTTTTTTTTGCAGAATAGCTATTTTGTGCTGAAAAGCTATTTTATCATGTAAAATTGATAAGCAAGAATAGGGCTGGTTTAAAAACTACCAAACTCATGTACTAAATGTAATGAATATCAATAATATGTTTTTTTTTCGGTGAAAAAAAAAGCAATTATTTCTCATTATATTAATTCTTAATATTATTATTAACTATATTTATAAATTGTAATATTACTATCCTATAGTATTTATAAATTGTATTATTAGTAATATTAATATTATTATTATTATATATTCTTAATATTTAAGAATTATATATATTAAATATGGGGAAATGTTATTATGAATGGGCTATTAAATTTTTTTAAGTTTTAAGTGAAAGTTTTGTATTGTTGGTTGGAAATCTTTAAAAAATCTTAGAATCTCAAATATTAGCTATGGAAATTGTCTATTTATGGATTCAAAAACACAATTTAAACACTTAAAAATTTGGATTTTACCGAAATTTTTTTTACCGGATTACTACCAAAACCCACGAAAACTTAGAATAAATAGTCTGCTCCTAAAATTATGGTGCCCTCTAAATATTCTATGTTTTCAACCTTTGTTGAGCATATGAAAATCTTTAAAAAATCTTAGAATCACAAATATTAGCTATGGAAATTGCATACTTTGGTTGCCATGGGGTATTCAAGGGTGTTGAATCTATTTATGGATTCAAAAACACAATTTAAACACGTAAAAAATTTGGATTTTACCAAAAAACAAATTACCGGATTCCAACCAAAACCCACCGTAAAGTCGAAAACATCCGCTCTACGAAAACATCTGCCCCTAAAACTATTATATATAAAATTTACCAATTTATATATTATTATTTTTTATTATATTATTAGTTAATACTATATTAATTTGTAATATCTATCATCCTCATTAATTATTAATATAAATTTATAATATTATTATTATATGTTATTTTTGAGTTGTATTAATGATGATGATGATGATGGTATTTAACATCCACTAAGATCAACCTAGTGTATTGGACCCTAAGATGATGCTCTCCATTGTTTTAACATGTTAAAAGGTTAGGGAGGTTTGTATTGTAGAAAATATTAGGAAATTGCAATCTACTGTGGGTGTACGCAAGGCATTCTTGGAGAAAGTGATGTTCATCCTCAACTCTTGTAGTCTCACATAGATGACAAGTCATTTCCACCCACGGTGTTTTAGGAATTTTCTAGTGCCTTGTTTCACTATGAATCTCATGAGAGTTCGTTCTTATCTTGGCTATATTATTTTTCTTCTTCGAATTAGTTAACACAAAGAGATATTTTTGATCTTATAGATTAGGGTTAATGACATCCTTATAGTATCTTAATTTTCCTTTAGCCTCTAATTATTTCTCACCCCATATTTTCTCTTTAAACTTAGATCTGATAGTTTTTTAAATGTTATTGATATCTTGCAAAGTGACATTTTCGTCAATACCCCAATGGTTTAACCAAGACATGGTGTCTTTCTACCATCCTCACTTGAGACGACATTGGTCTTGGATGGATTTTAAATCAATTTTAGGAAGTCTCTGATCTCCCATGTTATTAATCCTAAATGTGTACGTTAGGTACCTAGTTATAGTGATGCTCTCGATGGGAGAAGACCCACTTCTAGAAGGAGAATAGGGTAGGGTAGGGTAGGAGAATAGTGATGCTCTCAAGTATTGGGTATGTTACATAAACAATGAATTCCATAAATTTCCAGTAAATTTAGAATCTCTATCAGAAATTATTACCTTAGGAATTCCATGCAAACGAAAAATTTTCTTCATAAACACATCAACAACATTAGTAGCCTTATAAGTAGTATTGACAGGTGTAAAGTGAGCTTCCTTGCTAAGTTTTTCCACTACTAACATCACATAATCATTTTTCTTTTGATTTTTAGGCAGTCCTGTTATAAAATCAATGCTGATAATTTCCCATTTCCAATCTGGAATTGGTAATGGATGCAATAAACCATCTAGGTGTTGATGCTCAGCCTTAACTTGCTGGCATTCAATACACCTAGCTATGTATTCAACCACCTCATTCTTCATGTTTGGCCAAAAATAATCTTTTCTTAGCATCGTTATCATTTTTTGATAACCAGGATGTCCTGAATAAGGACTTTTATGTACTTCATTTAAAATCAACAATTTAATTTCTGGTACGTTAGGTACATATAATCTGTTTTTATACAACATTAGACCATTTTCATTGAAACTGAAATCTGTTTTTATATTTTCAGATTCATTTTCTGCAACTTTTTCATGTAATTTCTGTTAATTTTTATCAATTTTTATCCCGTATTTAAACTTAGTTTCCAGATCTATTTTATAGCTGCTAACAGCGGCCATTCAATTTAGTTTTGCATTTCTGCTTAAGGCATCAACCACCTTTTTTTATTTTCCTTTTATATGTTTGATCTCGAAATCATATTCGCTGAGGAAAGCTAACCACCTAGCTTGCCTTGCGTTCAGATTTTGTTGATCCAACATATATTTTAGACCCTTGTTATCCGTCATTACTAAAAATCTTGTACCGATTAGATGATGGCGCAACATTTTCAAAGCATGTATTACGACAACCAACTCTAAATCATAGGTAGCATAATTCTTTTCATGTATTTTTAACTTTCTTGATTCATATGCTATTACGTGACCTTCTTGCGTTAAGACTCCACCCAAGCCTTCATTGCATGCATCAGTGCATACAACGAAGTCTTTGTTTGGATCTGCTATTTTTAAGAGAGATGCGGTGGTTAATAATTCTCTTAACTTTTAAAAGATTTCTTCACATTTTACATCCCACACAAATATTTTTCCCTTTTTCTGTAATGATGTTATAGGATTCACAATTGTCGAAAATCCTTCTATGAATTTTCGATAACAACCGGTGATTCCCATGAATGACCGTACATCCGTCACATACTTAGGGAAAGGCCATTAATTTATGTAATGTCCCTAAAATGTAAAAATTTAAATTTTTTTTCGCTTACGACTATTATCTACAGTTTGGAACATGTTTTTTAAATTAACTTCAGTACTGGGGTTTAAAATACAAGTCTCACTAAAAAGCTTTGCGGAAGCGTAGAATAACGATAAACTGCTTTGGTTAATCTATATTGGATTTACTATATTTTATTTTGTTGGATGTAAGTCTTGCTACTTGGTTGGAACTTCACAAGTTAATTCCAACCTGCGTCTAGTTTATATGTTTCTCCTTTTATAACTTGAGGTTATGTGTTGTTAACTTTACGTCTAAGTTGTATTGGTGCTGAATGGAGACTGTAATTTCTTTTAGGAACTTTATGGTTTGGGGGAGAAAGGATTTGACATCCTAAAGACCAAACTTACTTAGTTTTCTGCTAAAGTCTATTTCGTTCTTGTTGTGCTTTTGTAGGCAATTTATTTACAGGCTAAGTATTTTCCACTTCACTACCTATGTCAAAACCTATGGTTGGTTTTATGTTTGAGAAAGGGTTAAAAAGGTCTAAAGGTTTTCACTAAACAAAAAGAAAGGAATTGTATAATTTTAATGCCATGTAAACAGGTTAATATATGGTTTTCCTACGGTCTTGAATCCACCCCTTTGTAATACTTTTGTAAACAATACAACAAAATCTCCACTATAGGGAGTGGGTTGTAAATCGAAACTTGAAGGAATTTGGTAATGAATTTAATGGAGCTATACGATTCTCCTTTGAATGGAATCCAGTTGGTGCATTGGGAACTAAAACCTGGGGTTTTCGATTACACCAATGTGTTATGCTCTTCGTTTTCTAGTTTGTTGAAAGGGGGACGCAGAGCTCTACTCCTCAGCCTTGTAGGTGCTCATGGTCAGTTTCGTTCTGCACTTCTAACGCTACTACTGACTTCTCCGGGTAAGTATGTGACTATCAACTCCTTTGCTATCAGTATTTCCATTCTTTTAACATTGTTTGTTGTGATGATGTTAATCGTGGCTTGTCTTGTGTTGGCAGGAGAAACTTATGACAATAGCTTAACCTGGTATCGTGGCTATGGAGAAATGCGAGGTAATTCTGGGCTTTCGTGGCTTCTTCTTTCCCCTCAAATAATAGGTTAGTTGATGGGTTTAAGTACTGCGAGGCTCCGTTGGAGTTATGGTTTTGCTTGATTGTAAAAGAGATGGGTGGCTACGCCCCGTAGCATGTTGTAGCAGGTTCTACGATGTAAAACCTCAACGTTTGGCTGAATGGTAGCCTTAATGGCGGTTTTAGTGAATGGAGGTGCTGGTCTGTTCTTTATAGCACTCCCGTGGTTTGTATAACTCCTTGATGGTTTACATTGGGCATTTTTACGGCTGTCACAACTTTGTAATAAATGTTACCTTCTGTTGGATGAATGATGAACTCTGGGCTGGTTTTGAAATGCTGAGCCCTTCTTTGTTTTGGTATTAATACTGTTTGAATCAGTGATGAACATGAGTATTATTTTAATGGTTACTTGATGTTTTGGTTTCGTTTTACGAGACCCAGCCTGTGGTTTATCTGCATTTTCTTTTTAAGGGAAAAGCATTAAGTTTCTGTCAATGTTTCGAATGTGTGGCTTTTGACTCTATCAAGACAGGCGTAAATCGTTTTACTTCTGTTTATGTAATTATTTGAAAAATGTTTGGTACTTATAATGTGGCTATGATTTTAATGGATGAACCCAGTAGTTTAAATACCAAGCTTAAGAATCAGGTCTGACCCTAAGAGGTCGTGCCTATCAGAAGGAAGAGTTACTGTTGAATAAACGCTTGATTTCGTTGTTTGTGATGCTTAGGGTTTCGTCTAATCCTGTAGTTTAGATATGATAATAATTTTATATATGTATAAACTAAAACCCTAGATAGGACAGGTTTGCGTGTGGTAGCTCATTTTTCCTGAAGGTTTAAATAGTGTGGTCTTTTATTCTGGGTCACGATCCACGTTGAGGAAAAGAAGGGTTTAGAAAAAAGCTTGGGCAAGGGTTTCGATGTCCTGACCTTCGTTGCGTTGATTTACTTCTGAGTGTGACTGTGTTGACTAAATGGAACTTCGTGGGTCCTATCCCGAAGGCTGAATGTTGTTGTTCATTGAAAGGATGAAAGCCTCAACTAGGTTGTACGTGTTTGGTAGTTATTGAACTGGAAGAAAAACAATGATGTGTTTGTTTAAAGTGCCCAAACCTATGTCTGCTTTTTGATGTTTAAAAGTTGGCAGAGGGTTTCGATACATGGTCCTGCGTTTTACTATCACTTGTTTTTGTTTGGTTCCCAGAATATCTGCGTGGTTACTATCTTGTGGTTTAGTTTGTTCGTTCGAATTTTCCTGATTTTGGTTTTCAAGAAATAAAAAAAGAAGAATTACACCCTAGCTTAATAATACAAGTTGAAAATAAATCAGTAGTACAGTAATAGAGTTTAGAAGGATAAGAGCAATTTCAATGAATAAGGTTTAAAGGTTCATACATCAATCAATTAAAAATTTTGGGTTCTAAATACTTTAATTACAGAAAATGATGGCTAGCACAGGCTAGCAAAGCTAGCCCTGCTGGACCCTAGGAATGTTTAGAGAAGAATTTCTTTCCAACGTTACAGAGATAATAATTTAAATGCTGACCTTGAAATGCGATCTTGAGAGCCCATTCCAATTGGCCCTTGCTCTATGAAAAAGAAATAAAATCATAAAGTTTGAAAACATAATTGTTGCATAATAAATCCTACTTTAAATGCCTAGATCTTTTAATTAAACTGTAAGGAAAATCACAGTTCATACCTGATTCTTGCAGCTGAATCCTTCCTTGTAGGACCTGAACACCCAAGCACTAGTTAATGGAAATAAACTCTATGAATCTAGCTGACCTGTAGGATAATCTTTAACTAGATAACTTTGGGGCTACCATTTTCCTCCCAACCATGACCCTTAGACCATTGCTGGCTCTATCTGGATCCCCCCAAGTTGGTTCCAACATGCAATGAGAGAAGTAGAGTCCTAGGTTGATCTGCTAAATCAGATCTGGAAATTAATGTTGGGCTGCTTCAGTTATGCAGAAATAATTCTCTTCTGTTCATAAGAGAATGATTATAGCAAAAAATGATCCCCTCTCTTGGGATCCGCCCTGTTTTATATAGGCGAGTCTTGTTTGGAATATAGCTGTTTGAATAATTATATATTTAGTTTTTTAAATTTAATTTGAAATATAATATCTTTAAAAGATATTTTACTAAATATTTAGTCCTTGTCTATCTAGGACCTTTATTTGTTTTAATTGGATGTCACTTAAGTTAACTTATAAATAATAATAATAATAGCTATATATTATTACTAATATTAACAATATAAATAATAATACTATTAATAATATTAATAGTATGATAATGTGAGAGTCATTCTATGCATAACTTTTATGCATTATATATATATAAGAAACATTTTTTTTTTCTTTTAAGAAAATAATAATAATATTATTATTAATACCATTAATAATAATATCAACTTTGAGAGTTATCTTATGCATAGCCTTTATGCATGTCATTCACATAAGAATATTTAAATTTAATTATTCAATAATTTAGTTATGGTAATTTTCTTTGATTTATTTATGTATATACCATAATACTTCTTTTAAATATTAAGTACAAGGTCCAACTCTTTGGACGGGTCTTTTGGTAAGCTTGGATAGTTGGCTTGGTTAGGTACCTCTAGGTCTCTCTCTTGCATGTTGGATTCCCTCATTTAACATAGCAGTTCCCGCAAGACTTGATGATAGATAGAAAATGATGCATTTAACCAATTTAAATAAATGTGATGCATAGAAGTGCTATTTAGATTCTTCTTGACTCAACACTTTTAAGATCCAGTAACCTCGAGTGCTCTTCAAAGCTTTAACTCAACACTCTCACATGGGCGTTACGCTAGTGAAATTCCAGAGCGTCCCGCTCAACACTAGTACTAGAATGTGGTTGTGAAGCACATCTAGAATGTACAAATGGCCTCGGATCCGGTATTCATTATCAAGCTTGGAGTGCTCCAGGGCTTATGCCCAACACTCTACGTACATCGGGGCTTACGCCCAATACGGTACATCGGGGCTTATGCCCAGTACGTAGGTCATTCGTGTGTTCCTGAGTCCATGCTCAACACACTACAGAAGTCAATCATGTGAATCATAACTCTGCACAGTATGTAACAAAAAGGCCATCTTAGTATATTAGGGTTTGTACCTAATTCACATAACAAAACATAATCAATCCATTAGGGATTTCTTGCCCAATATATAACAGTAATGCATCAGTCAGGGTCCACGCCCAATATGTAAATCTATAAAGGAAATGAACCATGTGCACTAGGGATTATGCCCCATAATCAAAACAAATCATATGTGTTGGGGCTTTAAGCCCAATATATAACATCATAAATAGTTAGTCAAAATTCAGGATATTACATCCCTCCCCACTTAGAACAACACCATCCCGATGTTCTAGGGACTAGAAATAAAGTCATGAAATAAGGCGGGGTATGCCTCTTTAATGGTTGCCGCATTTTCCCAAGTAGCCTCCTCTGTCCCGAAGTGCCTCCATTGCACTTTCAACTGGGTGACGGTCCTTCTTCTAAGTTGTACCTCTCTCTTGTCTAGAATGTGGAGCGGTTCCGGCATGAACTCCCCTTCGGGATCCTCCTATAATAGGGACCAATCAATCACATGTTTAGTGTGGTATACATATTTCTTTAATAAGGATGGATGAAAAAAATTATGAACTTTGACATGAGATGGTAAAGCTAACTCATATGCTACTGGGCCCTTCTTGGCCAGTATCTCAAAAGGTCCACAAAACCTGGGGGCTAGTTTCCGGCATCGTCCTAAGCTCAAGGAGCTTTGTTTTGCCTTTACTTTTAGGAAGACATGTTCGCCGACTTGGTAGTATTTGTCTTTTATTTTCTTATCCGCATAACTCTTTTGGCGGCCTTGTGCCTCCTTCAAGTTTTGTTGTACCTTGGAGACTAGATGCTCCAAGTCTTTTAGTAAATCAGGGCCTAGCATAAGTCTATCTACTGGACTATCCCAAGTCACAGGTGTCCGACACTTCTTGCTGTAGAGTACCTCGAAAGGGCTCATCTTAGAAGAGGTTTGGTATCCGTTGTTGTAGGCAAATTCTGCGAGGTGTAAATAATATTCCCACTTGGTGGGGTTGTTCATGACATACATCCTTAGCATATCCTCAAGGATTTGGTTTACTCGTTCCATTTGTTTGTTGGTTTGGGGATGGTACGCGGTACTGAATTGTAGTTGTGTCTCCAAACCGGAGAACAATGCCCTCCAAAAGTTGCTAGTGAACTTCGTGTCTTGATCGGAAATGATTGCCTTGGGTATCCCATACAATCGAAAAATATGCTTTAGGAAGATCTCCGCGATGTGAACGGATTTGTAGGTAGAATTTACTAGTATAAAATGTGTTTCCTTGGATAACTTGTCTACTACTACAAAGATGGAGTCATTCCGCCTCTTAATTTTTGGTAAACCCGTTATGAAATCCATACTGATAACCTCCCACTTCCATTCTGGAATGGGTAAAGGTTGTAGTAGTCCCGAAGGGTGTTGGTGTTCTGCCTTAACCAGTTGACACTCCTGGCACTTAGCAATGAATAAAGCTATGTCGGCTTTCAGTTTAGGCCAAAAGAAGTGTTTCTTTACTGCGGATATCATCTTCTGATACCCCGGATGTCCTGAATAGGGTTTCTGATGGAACTCTGTGAAGATGTTAGGTCTAATGTCTCTGTTTTTTGGAACATAAAGTCTTTCTTTTGACCACACCAGTCCTGATTCATCTATCTTATACTCCTTTTTGTTGTTGGAATAACCTATCCTATTGGATCTTTCTAAGGATCTCGATGTAGAATCGATCACTTTGACATGCTGTTCTAATCCTGTGGTGTAAGTATGAGTCAGTTTGATTCACGGTCACCTCATATAACATATGATCCTGTCGACTTAAAGCATCGGTGATCTTGTTCTCCTTTCCCTTTATGTGCTTTAGTTCGAAGTGGTACTTGCTAAGGAAGGCTAGCCACCTAGCCTGTCTGGCGTTTAGGTTTGGTTGGTCAAATAAGTACTTTAGGCTCATGTTGTCTGTCTTTAGTAGGAACTTCTTTCCCATAAGATAGTGCCTCCACGTCTTCAAGGCATGGATAATGGCGGCTAGTTCGAGATCGTGTGTGGGGTAGTTCTGTTCGTGTTCCTTCAACTTCCTTGAATCATAACAGATAGCGAAGCCATTTTGCATAAGAAATCCACCGAGTCCTTCCTTGCTTGCATCTGTGCAAACCACGAAGTCCCCATCGGGATCGGGAATCCATAGGATGGGTGCACTAGTCAAAAGTTGTTTTAACTTTTGGAAACTTTCCTCGCATTTTGCCATCCAAAGAAATTTGGTTGTTTTATTCTGCAAGGCTGTCATAGGACAAGCAATTCGAGAGAAGTTCTCAATGAACTTTCGGTAGTACCTGGATAACACTAAGAATGATCTTATGTTGGTTACGCATGTGGGGGTAGGCCATTCGTCTATGGCTTTAATCTTCTCGAGGTCAACTGCTATCCCCTTCTCCGAGATGATGTGCCCTAGGTACTGTATCGGGGGTTTGTAGAAATCACACTTGCTAAATTTAGCATACAGTTTATGTTCCCGTAGTATTCGTAACACTATCCATAGATGTTCTTCGTGTTCTTCTTTGTTCTTGGAGTAGATTAGAATGTCGTCAATGAAGACTAGAACGAACTTGTCTAGATATTTACTAAAGATGTTGTTCATCATGCACATAAAGTTGGCAGGTGCATTAGTCAGCCCAAAAGGCATTACCACAAACTCGTAATGGCCGTATCGGGTTCGAAACGTGGTCTTACTGATGTCTTCATCACATATTCTCACTTGGTGATATCTAGATCGTAAGTCGATCTTTGAGAAGATCTTCGCTCCTTCGACTTGATCAAACAAGTCATCAATTCTAGGGAGTGGGTAATGGTTCTTGATGGTCAATTTGTTGAGTTGGTGGTAATCGATGCACATACGCATCGTCCCGTCCTTCTTTTTGACAAAGAGTATGGGTGCTCCCCAGGGAGACACACTGGTTCAGATGTAACCCTTCTCGATCAACTATTGTAACTGAAGCTTGTGTTCCACCAATTCAGGCGGACTCATGTGGTAAGGGGCCTTGGACACTGGTACGGAATTGGGTGTTAACTCTATGGAGAATTCTAGGTCTCATTTAGGCGGTAGCCCGGGTATTTCCTCGGGAAACACATCCTTGAACTCTACAAGGACTGGGAAGTCTTTGATTTTCTGTTCTCTATTAGCTTCTACGGTTCGAATGTTGACTACAAAGAGTTTACAACCCTTCCTTACGCATTTCTTTGCTTGTAAGGCAGATATCTGTCTTACATAAACCTTCTTAGGGATACCTTGAATGGTTTTCTAATTCCCTTGGTTATCCGTGCAAAGTATAGATTTGTTCAAGCAGTCAAGTAGGGCATGCTGTTCTTCTAACCAATCCATGCCTATTAGTACATCATATGACCGTAGTGGTAATATATTTAGATCCACTTTGGTTGGGAAACCGTTCAAATCTATCTTACAAGTTTTAACTAGTTCATATACTTTTCGTTTGGTACCAGTGGCTAGTTGTACCAGCCATGGTTTCTTGTGGCTCACTCGGTTTAACTTACAAGTATCAAAAATCTTAGGAGAGATGTAACTTTGGCATGCACCGGGATCTATAAAAACTGAAACGACTGTGTTTGAGATCTTACCCTCAATTTCAACCACAGTGGCCTGGTGATCTGCTTGCCGACCATCCAAAGCGGCATAAATCCTTGGTGTTCTTTCCATGTCCCCTACTGTAGGGTTTGCTTGGACATTGTGTAATACTCTGTCCGTCTTGTTGGGGCAATCCCCGAAGTAGTGGGGCCCTTGGAATTTCCAGCAAGTAACGGTTGGTGGGGCAGCCTTTTCTCCTTTGTTGAAAGTTGGTATGTTGGCATGCGGTGGGGGTGCACCTGGCCTTGCCCGAGTTCAGTTGAAGCCTCTGTTGGGAGGGAAACTATTGTTTAGTTTCCGGTAAGGTGGTGGTATAAAACCTGGTCTTCGGTTTTCTGAGAAGTTTCTAAATCTATCTCTATTTCTGTTTATGTTATCATTTATTGGTTGTCCATGTTCATAACAGAGTCTTGCTTTATGTAAATTCACGTCTAAGGTTTTGGACATGTCAAATTCAATATTTTCTCTAAAATTTGGTGGTAGACATCCCAAGAATTGCTGTATCTTGACTTTTTCATCCTTGATGTACGGGACATAATGCTACAGATCTAAGAATCTGTTTATGAATGCTTCCATGGTTAGGGAGCCCATTTCCAATTCATGGAATTCTTTAATCTTCTTGTCAAAGAATCTTTTCGACATGTATTTGTCCTAAAATATTTTGTTGAAAGCATCCCATTTTATGTCCCTCATTTCCTGCCCTTTGGTGTGTTTCAAATCTCTCCACCATCTAGCCGCTTTACCATTCAGATTTTAAATGGCCAGTCGGGCTTGCATCTCACTGGAATAGTTGTGGACTTTGAAATACTTGTTCATTCCTAATAGCCACTCCTCAGCCTTTTCCCCGATATTTATCTCTCCATCACATGTTGGGGCTTTGATTTTCTGGAATTCTCCTTGTAGACTGTCATCATTCTTCCTCCTTTTCTTGCAAGGGGAAGGTGATTCATCCTCATTGGAGGAGCTTTTACAGTCTTCTTCCATGTAATTAGGTATGTGTCCTTCCTGCATGTCCTTTGTAGGACTGCTGGACCTTTTTCTGTGATAGTTATTTTCCTTGGTTTTGTTGGCTGATTGAGTGGATTGTCCATGGGACCTTGCCCCTATTAATCTCTGCAGTAGAGCTTCATTTATTGCTTGCTGTTCCTGTCTTTCTTCCATATTGTCATCCTTAAAACTCCGCAACTCATTTTGCAACTGTTGTATAGATATCATTAACTCTAAGTTTAGTTCCACCATGATTTCTTGCTCTCGTGGTGGTGAGTTCAAATTTCCATGTATCCTGCTGTCTTTTTCTATATTCATATTCAGACTATGATTTGTACCTGCATTGTCGTATCAATGTTACGAATGGAAATCTGTTAGTTCATATACGCATACAAAAATAAAAATCATAACATACATTTCTAATTTATAAGTATCTGCAGCGGGTGTTCTTTTGCAATGAGCCAAATAGGTCACTTAGTATTGTAGCTGGGCTTTGATACCACTTGTAATGTCCCTAAAATGTAAAAATTTAAATTTTTTTTCGCTTATGACTATTATCTACAGTTCGGAACATGTTTATTAAATTAACTTTAGTACTGGGGTTTAAAATATAAGTCTCACTAAAAAGCTTTGCGGAAGCGTAGAATAACGATAAATTACTTTGGTTAATCTATATTGGATTTACTATATTTTATTATGTTGGATGTAAGTCTTGCTACTTGGTTGGAACTTCACAAGTTAATTCCAACCTGCGTCTAGTTTATATGTTTCTCCTTTTATAACTTGAGGTTATGTGTTGTTAACTTTACGCCTAAGTTGTATTGGTGCTGAATGGAGACTGTAATTTCTTTCAGGAACTTTATGGTTTAGGGGAGAAAGGATTTGACGTCCTAAAGACCAGACTTACTTAGCTTTTTGCTAAAGTCTATTTCGTTCTTGTTGTGCTTTTGTAGGCAATTTATTTACAGGCTAAGTATTTTCCACTTCACTACCTATGTCAAAACCTATGGTTGGTTTTATGTTTGAGCAAGGGTTAAAAAGGTCTAAAGGTTTTCAGTAAACAAAAAGAAAGGACTTGTATCATTTTAATTCCATGTAAACATGTTAATATATGGTTTTCCTACGGTCTTGAATCCACCCCTTTGTAATACTTTTGTAAACAATACAACGGACTCTCCACTATAGGGAGTGGGTTGTAAATCGAAACTTGAAGGCATTTGGTAATGAATTTAATGGAGCTATACGATTCTCCTTTGAATGGAATCCAACTGGTGCATTGGGAACTAAACCCTGGGGTTTTCGATTACACCAACATGTTATGCTCTTCGTTTTCCAGTTTGTTGAAAGGGTGAGGCAGAGCTCTGCTCCTCAGCCCTGGAGGCACTCATGGCCAGCTTCGTTCTGCACTTCTAATGCTACTACTGACTTCTCTGGATAAGTATGTGACTGTCAACTCCTTTGCTATCAATATTTCCATTCTTTTAACATTGTTTGCTGTGATGATGATAATCGTGGCTTGTCTTGTGTTGGAAAGGGAAACTTATGACAGTATTTTAACCTAGTATCGTGGCTATGGTGAAATGCATGGTAAGTATGGGCTTTCATGGCTTCTTCATTCCCCTCAAATCATGGGTTAGTTGTTGGGTTTAAGTACTGCGAGGCTCCGTTGGAGTTATGGTTTTGCTTGATTGTAAAAGAGCTGGGTGGCTACATCCCGTAGCATGTTGTAGCAGGTTCTACGATTTAAAACCTCAGCGTTTGGCTGAATGGTAGCCTTAATGGCGGTTTTAGTGAATGGAGGTGCTAATCTGTTCTTTATAGCACTCCTGGGGTTTGTATAACTCCTTGATGGTTTACATTGGGCCTTTTTATGGCTATCACAACTTTGTAACAAACATTACCTTTTGTTGGATGAATGATGAACTCTGGGCTGGTTTTGAAATGCCGAGCCCTTCTTTGTTCTGGTATTAATACTGTTTGAATCAGTGATGAACAAGAGTATTATTTTAATGTTTACTTGATGTTTTGGTTTCGTTTTACCAGACCCAACCTGTGGTTTATCTGTGTCTTCTTTCTTAGGGAAAAACATTAAGTTTCTGTCAATGTTTCGAATGTGTGGCTTCTGACTCTGTTAAGACAGGCGTAAATCGTTTTACTTCTGTTTATGTAATTATTTGCAAAATGTTTGGTACTTACGGTGTGGTTATGATTTTAATGGATGAACCCATTAGTTTAAATACCAAGCTTAAGAATTAGGTTTGACCTTGAGATCTCATGCCTACCAGAAGGAAGAGTTACTGTTGAATAAATGCTTGATTTCATTGTTTGTGATGCTTCGGGTTTCGTCTAATCCTGTAGTTTAGATCTGATAAGAATTTTATATATGTATAAACTAAAACCCTAGATAGGACATGTTTGTGTGTGGTATCTCGTTTTGCCTGAAGGTTTAAATAGTGTGGTCTTTTATTCTGGGTCACGATCCACGTTGAGGAAAAGATGGGTTTAGAAAAAAGCTTGGGCAAGGGTTTTGATGTCCTGACCTTCGTTGCGTTGATTTACTTCTGAGTGTGACTGTGTTGACTAAATGGAACTTCGTGGGTCCTATCCCGAAGGCTGAACGTTGTTGTTCATTGAAAGGATGAAAGCCTCAACTAGGTTGTACGTGTTTGGTAGTTATTGAACTGGAAGAAAAACAATGATGTGTTTGTTTAAAGTGCCCAAACCTATGTCTGCTTTTTGATGTTTAAAAGTTGGCAGAGGGTTTCGATACATGGTCCTGCGTTTTACTATCACTTGTTTTTGTTTGGTTCCCAGAATATCTGCGTGGTTACTATCTTGTGGTTTAGTTTGTTCGTTCGAATTTTCCTGATTTTTGTTTTCAAGAAATAAAAAAAGAAGAATTACACCCTAGCTTAATAATACAAGTTGAAAATAAATCAGTAGTACAGTAATAGAGTTTAGAAGGATAAGAGCAATTTCAATGAATAAGGTTTAAAGGTTCATACATCAATCAATTAAAAATTTTGGGTTCTAAATACTTTAATTACAGAAAATGATGGCTAGCACAGGCTAGCAAAGCTAGCCCTGCTAGACCCTAGGAATGTTTAGAGAAGAATTTCTTTCCAACGTTACAGAGATAATAATTTAAATGCTGACCCTGAAATGCGATCCTGAGAGCCCATGCCAATTGGCCCTTTCTCTATGACAGAAAGAAATAAAATCATAAAGTTTGAAAACACAATTGCTGCATAATAAATCCTACTTTAAATTCCTAGATATTTTAATTAAACTGTAAGGAAAATCACAGTTCATACCTGATTCTTGCAGCTGAATCCTTCCTTGTATGACCTGCACACCCAAGCACTAGTTAATGGAAACAATCTCTATGAATCCAGCTGACCTGTAGGATATTCTTTAACTGGATAACTTTGGGGCTACCATGTTCGTCCTAACCATGACCCTTAGACCATTGCTGGCTCTATCTGGATCCCCTCGAGCTGGTTCCAAAATGCAATGAGAGAAGTAGAGTCCTAGGTTGATCTGCTGAATCAGATCTGGAAATTAATGTTGGGCTGCTTCAGTTTTGCAGAAATAATTCTCTTTTGTTCATAAGAGAATGATTATAGCAAAATATGATCCCCTCTCTTGGGATCTGCCCTCTTTTATATAGGCGAGTCTTGTTTGGAATATAGCTGTTTGAATAATTATATATTTAGTTTTCTTAATTTAATTTGAAATACAATATCTTTAAAAGATATTTTACTAAATATTTAGTCCTTGTCTATCTAGGACCTTTATTTGTTTTAATTGGATGTGACTTAAGTTAAATTATAAATAATAATACTATTAATAATATTAATGGTATGATAATGTGAGAGTCATTCTATGCATAACTTTGATGCATTATATATATATATATATATATATATATAAGAAACGTTTTTTTCTTTTAAGAAAGTAATAATAATATTATTATTAATACCATTAATAATAATATCAACTTTGAGAGTTATCTTATGCATAGCCTTTATGCATGTCATTCACATAAGAATATTTAAATTTAATTATTCAATAATTTAGTTATGGTAATTTTCTTTGATTTATTTATGTATATACCATAATACTTCTTTTAAATATTAAGTACAAGGTCCAACTCTTTGGACGGGTTTCTTGGTAAGCTTGGATAGTTGGCTTGGTTAGGTACCTCTAGGTCTCTCTCTTGCATGTTGGATTCCCTTGTTTAACATGGTAGTTCACGCAGTACTCGATGATAGATAGAAAATGATTCATTTAACCAATTTAAATAAATGTGATGCATAGAAGTGCTATTTAGAGTATTCTTGACTCAACACTTTTAAGATCCAGTAACCCCGAGTGCTCTTCAGAGCTTTAACTCAACACTTTCACATGGGCGTTAAGCTAGTGCAATTCCAGAGCGTCCCGCTCAACATTAGTACTAGAATGTAGTTGTGAAGCACATCTAGAATGTACAAATGGCCTCGGATCCGGTATTCATTATCAAGCTTGGAGTGCTCAAGGGATTATGCCCAACACTCTACGTACATCGGGGCTTATGCCCGTACGTAATGAAGTCCTCTAGGTACATCGGGGCTTATGCCCAGTACGTAGGACATCTATGTGTTCCTGAGTCCACGCTCAACACACTACATAAGTCAATCATGTGAATCATAACTCTGCACAGTATGTAACAAAAATGTCATCTCAGTATATTAGGGTTTGTACCCAATTCACATAACAAAACATAATCAATCCATTAGGGATTTCTTTCCCAATATATAACAATAATGCATCAGTCAGGGTCCACGCCCTATATGTAAATCTATAAAGGAAATGAATCATGTGCACTAGGGCTTATGCCCCATAATCAAAACAAATCATATCTGTTGGGGCTTTAAGCCCAATATATAACATCAGAAATAGTTAGTCAAAATTCGGGATATTACAATTTATTGCTCTTATTTTTCTGGGTCAACTGAGATTCCATCCTTGGATATCACATGACCTAAATACTGTATCTTATCTTTAAAGAATTCACACTTGCTAAATTTAGCATATAATTTATGTTCTCTTAACACTTGTAAAATTATCTGCATATGTTCATCATGTTCTTCCTTTGTTTTTGAATAAATTAGTATGTCATCAATGAAAACAATTACGAATTTATCCAAATATTTATGTAAGACATTATTCATTAAGCACATAAAAACTGTTGGAGCGTTTGTTATCCCAAAAGGAATAACTACAAATTCATAATGCCCATAATGGGTTTTAAATGTAGTTTTAAATATATCTTCGTCTTTAATTCTGATTCGATGATATACAAATCTCAAGTCTATTTTTGAGAATATCATTGCTCCGCGTACTTGATCAAACAGATCATCTATGCGGGGCAATGGATATATGTTTTTAATTGTCATTTTTTTTAACTAACAATAATCTATACAGAGGTGTAAGGTACCATCTTTCTTTTTAACGAATATGACAGGTGATCCCCAAGGAGACACGCTTGGTCTTATGTAATTTTTATCTATTAACTCCTTTAACTGTAGTTTTAATTCATTAAGCTCTAGGATATTCATTCGGTAAGGATATTTTGAGTTTGGTACAGGTACAGGTACCAACTCAATAGTAAAATCCAATTCTCCTTTCGGAGGTAAACCTAGAATCTCTTTCGGGAATACATCTAAAAAGTCTTTTAAGATTGGTATGTATTCAACTTTTAATTTATCCTCTTTATTCAAGTGTTCATCATTTATTACATGTAAAACAAAAACTTTACAACCTTTACGTGCAACCTTTTTCATTTGTAAAACATAAATCTGTCTAAAAGAAACTTTCCTAGGCACTCCTTTTACTACGGCTGTTTCTCCTTTTTCATTCAAACAAGTAAATGTTTTCTCAAAGTAATTCAAAACTACTCTATGTTTTTCCAGCCAATCCATACCTATTAAAACATCATACGACCCTAGAGGTAACACATCCAGTTTTACTTGGGTCTTAAATTGACTCATAAACAGTTCACAATCTTTCACATAATTAACTACCTTTCTCTTGGTTCCTGTAGCTAACTGAACCGACCAAGATTTTTCAAACTTTTCCAAATACAATTTACAACTTTCTACTATACTAGGTGATACATAGCTTAAACTAGCACCTGGGTCAATTAAAATAGAGATTGGTTTGTTCTTGATCATACCTTCTATTTCGACCATTGATGTCTGGTGATCAGCCTGTCGATTATCCAAGGATGCATTAATTCTGGGCATCTTGTTTGCTAAGTCACCGATCATTGCCTCTTCCTGTACTGTATGCATGTTGCTGAAGTTTCTTTTTATGTTGGGAAAATCCTTTGCATAATGTGGTCCCTGACAATCCCAACATTTAACTGGTTCTCTTTGTTCATTATTTTAAACATAATTGTTAGGCATGTCTCTATTTCTTGCTGCTGTATAATTCTGCTGAGCATTGCTTTTAAAATTTGTTCCCTGAAAATTCTTGTTAGGATAATTCCGAGAATTATTATTTCCAACATTTCTGTTAAATTTAAAACTTTTTCTTCTTTGTTCAAAATTACTTGGTCTTTTAACCTTCCAGCTAGGTACACTTTCCCTTCTATTTCTGTTCTGTTCGTAACAGAAGTTAGCCTTCCTCATTGCTTCCTCAAGGGTTTTTGGGTTATCATATTCAATTCTGTCCTTGTGTTAAAAGGAAAACAACTCAAAAATCTCTATATCTTAGGCTTTTTATCGATGATATAAGGTACATATCTTAGTAGACTTAAGAATTTACTGCATAGTTCTTTCATGTTCATAGAGCCTAGCTTTAAATCATATAATTCTTTAGCCTTTTCTTCATAGTATTGTTCAGACATAAATTTCCTTTTAAAATATCTCTTAAAAGTACTCCAAGTTACATTCTTTTCTTTAATGTTTTTTACCCTTTTTATATCCTGCCACCATATATCAGCCTTCCCAGTTAGATTGTAAATAACCATTTTAGCTTTCAGCCTGTATGAGTAATTACATATTTGGAAGTATTTCTTCATCCCAGACAACCATGCTTCGACTTCTTCTCCCTTTTCTATCTCTCCATTAAACATCGGAGGTTTTATCTTTTTAAACTCTCCTGAGATTTCTTCATAGGGTTTGTATTTTCTCTTTTTAGGGTTGCAGTCACTATCACTGCTATCACTGGAATACTTATGTTTCTTTCTATGTGTTTTACCATTAGTTTCTGAGGATGATTTACTTTCATTATCAGAGAATTTTAAATTTTTGACTTTACGTTTGTAAGACATAGTTACAGATTCAGATTCAATTTATCTTCTTTTATCCCTTCCTTCACTATGTAATTTATCTAGCAACACTTGATTTAGTTCTTCCCGTGCTTTTAAGATTCTTTCAATATCTTCTTTAACATTATGCAATTCAGCCTTTAAATCTTTAACAGTTCAAAGTAGTTATGATGAGTGATCATTTAATTCCACATATATATTTTCTTCATTAACATTTTCTTGTTCATGATTATTATGATGGGGATCCATCCTTGACATATGCCTCTACTCCTTCTATTACCTGGAAAATAGATATTGAATGTTCTGTATAGAAACAATTTTTAAAACAAAGTCAGTAAATTTGTTTTTCATTTTTACTTTGAATGCGCGAGTTGAGCCACTTTCAGGCCTAGTGTTTGAACTTGCGCTCTGATACCACATGTAACGACTCAAAAAAATACATAAAAATAAAATTTTTATATATGGTATAACTATCCATAATATCTAGAATCATGCTTAAGGAATACTTCATAATTTGTTAACTGCTTAACTGTATTTTGTATTCATTGATGACACTTGTTTATTTACAAAATCGATGTTTATTTAATATGTCCTAGAAGCATTAAAAACTGATAATGGATCTCTTTTACTATATTGATTATAATAATTGATCTCTTGTATCAACGTCAATATTTAATTTGTCGTTTATAGATAATCGTACGTTCTCATTGTCGTAGTATGCTTTCTTAGTTTGTGATGTTTGTGATGCTGATTATCTTCTTTTGTTTAAAGGGGTTCTGGTGATGACCCTTGGGCTTACTTAGCTTTCGAAATCTAACACATAAATGACATGATGTTCTTGTTCTCCAGGTGAGGGTTTAATTATCATTGAATTGGATTGGAGATCATAAAAAATATGTCTACTAAGGTGGAAGATAACCTAACTATAAGTTTTTAAAGCTTTATACAAATGTTAACAAGGATTACCAACTATAGAATAGTGGTATCCTAACTAGAAATAATATGCATTAACCCAAAGTGAAGACGATCTAGGAGATCCAAGTCTTATCCAAGGTTTTTATGGCTTGCATCGAAGTTTCTTTTAAACGTAGCACAAACTATAGAGCGTGGCTACGAATTAAACCTGTAGTGGTTACAACTTCCATAGTTAATGCGACCACGTGAAGGCCATGTGTGGGGAGCCAATATCGCTCAACCCTAACTCCTTGGAAAAAGGGGTGTGTCGAAGAAACTAAAGCTCATTTGCGTTGTAATGGAGGCTGAGCTCTCGATCGCCATGGTTGGGAGAGATCTTCACCGTGTTTTAGATTGATGGAAAATTACAACGTTAAGTGGAAGGATTTTCCTCGTAGAGATAGTTGTTTGTCTGTTCATGGTCATGAGGGAAACTAACACGCAGAGGTGGCTCGTAACCGAGGCACCTAACTTGCAGAGGTATGCGTTTGGCTCCTTTATCAGGTTTTGTTTGTATTATTTAAATTCGGTTGCAATGTATTCAATCTTTTAATAATATATTTATAATGTGTGGACAGGAGGATTCGACACATCCCTGGACTTCTCTGTTCATACCCTGAAGCTAGGCTAATGAAAAAGATAACGGTGGAAGACTACACAGTTTGGAATGGCTTCGGTAAGCCTCGGACCGTCCTGGATTATCTCTATTCAAACGATGTCTACGTTAAAAGTTTAATGTCACCTTAGGGGCTAGTTTACTTCTTTAATTCATGATGGAAAAACTGGGCAACAATGTTGTTTTGTAAACTCTTTGGCTAAATGCCCACGGTTGGGGTTCTTACCAACTTATGAATAAAAGAAGAATACCCGGGGTACCAATATTTCGTGTTCTGCTATGTGTATTTTCTTAGTTAGAAACTTCAAGGTTTTAGTAGCATTAGTTATATTCTGACTTACCTGTTGCTAGATTTTAAGATTTTGTTTAATGAATTCTGGGCTAAGCCCTAAATATAAATGTCGTTTTGTTTCTCTTGTTTTATAATGCAAACTTTAAGCCAACATAGGCACTGTCAATAATGATGTTTCGACTTGGTTGTGAATATGGTTCTGTTTACAATGCTAATGTATTTTTTTATTAACAATTTGGGAAAAAATCCCAACTGTGAATACGATTCTGATACACCATATATTATAAGTTTTATAATTCCATTACGGCTCTGATGATGTTGATAGCGTAATTTAGTTTATAGGTATTCAATTATATTTGTATAGATCTGCTTATTTATTTGCTTCCGGTATATTAGGGTTTTTATTTTAAATATATCAATGTTCTTTGGAGAACGATTCCATATGGGTCTCGAACCCTAGACTTCAGTCTATCTCGATTTAAATTTGAGTTTTATTGTTTAGATAAGTCATACGAATGGGATTTGATCCCCACTCTGTAATTGTGTATTTTCTAGGATTTAAATGTAAATATTTAGTTACGATACCAGAAATGACTCTGTGTTGTTTTAATCCGGCAAGACCCCAAATCAATTTCTTGGTTAGTTAGATGAAAAGATCATTGATACCAACGTTAACCTAATATATGCTGATGTTTATTATTTAAGTATAAAGTTATTACGATGGTTCTGGAACACGACTGTGTTAATATATTGACACTGTTTATACTTTTGGCACTTGTTACAATAAAATCCTATTTGTAAAATATGAGTGTTTTTATATGGGCAAGGCCCTAGCTACACTTCGGTGTTTGTATATCAATACTTCTGATTGTTTATATGAATACAATATTTGTTATTATTTGGGCAAATCCCTACTTGTAATTATATTTTTGATTACATAGTAAGTTAATTAGTTTCTTTAAGCATTACAAGCCATGTCGATGTTGGTGATTGTAACTCGGTTTATATCTAATCATTTAAATATGTTTGAAACTCTGTTTGTTTAAAAGCCTTCAGTATTGGGTAAAATTTAGGGTTTGTATTTAAAAGATATGATATGGCAATAGTAAATATTATATGTATATATTATATACATAATACAATTCTATAAAAAAAAAATACTATTTAAAGGATGATTATTATTTATATAAGCTATAGCTATGTGGTTACTGAATTTATACTTAGCATAATTCATTCACTGAAAAAAAGTAAGATTCTACCAGCATATAATCTGTTTATAATACATTGTAAAGAACATCAATTCTACTCACAAAGTTGAGATCATGTAACATCCCGATAAATTCGCAAAAAATTAAAATTTTTAAAGTAGCAATAATTACTGAATTTGCTAATGCGGAACATAAAATAATAGTGAAATCTCTTTAACTAATTTAATGATAATGACACATCGAAATTCTTAAAAACAAATTTTAATGATAGTTGTATTTGCTAATGCGGAAATAAATGAATATTAATCTTTTAACAAAAGACAATTTACGATCATAACACAAAAATACCTCTTCAAATCTGCTTGTGTTTAATTGTAAACTACATGCTGTACATAGGTTTGTACTATGATTAATTTCTTGGTAAAGTACTGACAGTTTGCTTTTGAATGATGATGAAGGGGTCCTAAGAGGTACCCTGAGGTTTACTTAGCTACGTTTTAGCTAAAGCATTTGAACATGTTTCACTGTGCAGAAACACAGGTAAGAATAATACGACAATTCAAGTGTTTAAGAGTGAAAATGTTTTTTCAATTCATCGTCAATGTATTGTGAAAAACTCTAAGTACTTCCTTGCATGCAAGTTAATGAAGGTATGGATCTTTATCCTACTTCTCGTTTACATGCTAGTTTACAAGCTTATTAGTGCTATCAGAATCCTGTTGTCATTCGTCATTGTGCATGGAATGGTAATATTATGTACATTTGTTATGTGAACATCCCAAATTTACACGCTGCTTCAAAATGTAAAGGCATGAATCAATAGCTATTTAATATGTATGGATTATCTTGAAAACATAATTAAGTATTATAGTAATCTATGTAAATCTCATTTTATAAATATTACTATTTATGAACATATTTACAATGTACATTTAAATGGTATGCTTAAACTATAACCCAAACTCATATTTATCCTATAAAGAGATACTACCTTACAATATATGGGAAAACAACATACAATACATAAACCCTGCATTTAAAGGACTATATTATGGAAATGTTTTAAATGAATGGGTATCGACTTTATACATTTGAATGTCACAAAAACATACATTCGATTTACCAATGTATTGGAAATGCAATGAATTATACGTTGTAACCCTATTCTTGACACTGGCAGGTGATATGATGGGGTAATGAATGTTTGAGTACGAGTGTGCTGGCATCGTTAATAAGACTGGCCTTGACATTTAAGACACCTGACTACTGCATTGAGTGTAAATATTAGTGGATGCTCTCGTGGCTGAATAACAAGTGAAGGAGTTCACAACTTACAATTAAACGTTGAGCTGTAATAGGCTTTGCCCTTAGGTCTACCGAGTTGGCATCGCAGTGGATGAAATAATAAATGAACAGTTTAATGCAATGGTTGCCGGATTCTCAACGTATTTGGTTGGAACCTCCTCCATCGTCGATCTCACCAGATCTTGGACGTTGAAAGGAAACCCTAATCCTTCATCGTAAGTAGTGTTGAAGTGTTTCTCGACCTTCATTTCACCTGTTAGAATTGAGGTAGTGAGGTCGACAGCCTGCTACTATGTAGGGTTTGGGAGAGTACTTTCCGGAGGGTTCTTTCCTTGGTTTCGACCATAAGACCTATGGGAAGAACCTGTTAGTTCTTGGAGTCATGTAAATTGTAGAGCCGAGCTAGCAGGCAATCTTCAATGATGTTTTAAGAAGTAGTTTCAGGGTTTTCTTTTCTATCGGGAAATGTAGTTTTCTTCTTTTTCGCTGCGTTTACAAGATGGTGCTAACGTCGAATGTCACCGGTGTCTCTACTCCTGGAGTTATAATATACTGGTAATGTTTCAACACTGAAATCTTAACGCATTCTGTTGTGTTTAAATTTATCTATGAGATTTTGTTCTCATTTAACCTCTTAAATTTTGTTGTGGCAGGTATTTCTTCATTGGAGGGTTACTCGTTGGATGCTTAGTGGAAGGAAATTGCTCGACTTCTTGGTAAGCCTCAGAGGTTCCCTCCCTCGTAGGTTCTCCTAGCCTGGTGTGGTCGATGCTACGTGTTTGACGAGAGTTAGTTTTGGTTCCTGGCAAGATTTATGGCCAGTGTTTGTAAATTTTGGAGAGTCAAAGATGAGTAATCCACGGCTCATCTTGATACTTGGCTCTGCAGCTTTTCGTTGTGCTTTTAAAATGTAATTTTGTTGAAGATATTAATTATGAAGGGATGAACCCTAAAATACAATGTTTAAAAAAAATCGTAAATAAGAAATCTTAAGATGTTTCGGTTTCAAGTTTGAGTTTATCTAAAACGATATTTTGACTGAAATGATGCTATGTTTAAAATTAGCTGGTAGCCGAGGGCTAACTTACTTCACAAATGAGTAATCCTGTGCTTTGTGTCGTTTCAATTTAAAGTCTGAATAGTGATGAAAACTCATTAGTGGGTAATGAATCCACACTTAACTAGAATTACAGTTAGAATAATAACGTTCTGGTCTGAGCTTGTCCTAAATAGATGGCTATTGTATCTGGGATAGATGGACCATAGAATGTTTTGTTTTGGAATTCTAATAAAAGGGTTTTGACCGTCGAACCCGTTACTGTCATGTAAATGTAAAAGATATGTTTTTCTCTATTAAAGGTTCTGATCCTATGTCTAAGGTATTGAAAAAGAATGATAGTAACAAATAAAACAAAGTTAGGGTTATGTCTATAATGACAGTGTTTGAATTTAAATATTGTAGTTGTTAACTAAATCGAAATGCAATATAAGAATACTGAAAAGAAATAGTACAATACAATGATGTTATTATTTTTGAATGATAAGTATCTATCTATCGTTTATGTATAACAACTCTGTATAAAGAAATATATTAGAATGCATAGTATAAAAACAATAAATAGATAGTAATACTTTGAAAAACCTAGTCTTGTGCAAAAATGAGATGTTTTTACTTTTGTTCTAAGTAAAGAAAATGCTATATGTCTGTTTTTATAATATACTGTTCTATTTTCTGAGTTTCAAACATATATAAGTGATATTTCAGAATTTAAATGAAACAATACAGTGTTTATCTAATCATTCAAATGGCATTCTGCCTATCATTCATCTCTATTAATTCTACTTTTTTGTACTAGAGTATTATACAAATAATAGTATGGGAAAAATGCAGAAAATATTTTAATCATTCATCTCATTTACTTAACCATCCTTATACCAAATCATCTCTAGGTCAGAAATTGAAAACAATTACTTCTATATGTCATTAACTGTACTAAGCTTACAAGTTCAGAAAATTATTTAACTGTAAGCAATAAGGTAGAACAGTAGAACCTGATTGATTGTAGGAGAAACAAACAACCCAAGGAGCCTGTTCCACCCAACCTATTCCTGAAGACAACCAAATTACTTGCCTTAGGATCCCCGAGCCTGTTCACTGAACCACTTGGAAGAAAAATCTGTAGAAGCTTTAGGTCATCTACTTGCAGCAACAAAATAGCTCATCTAGTCATATAGAATTAGCAGTCAAAGAGACCTCCACCAGCATCTCTGGTTATTTCCTCAGAATATTTCAGCAGCCTCACAATGCACTTCCACATAGCCTCCCTATTCGAATCTCTCAGTGATCACCTGATACACTTGAGGAATTATTTCTACAGAAAATAATGTAGAGCTGCCTGCTCAATTCGAATTTCCTTATCTAGGCTTCCTAGGACTTTTAGTGGCTAACCTGGTCATTAATGAGCCATCAGCTCTCTTCCACCCACCTAGGGGATAATGCCACAAATTTAGGGGTAGTTGTCCCATAACCAACAACTAGTGGTGGAGTGCAAATGCTGACATCTGTCCCATGCCTTCTAACAGCTTCCATTCCTCTTAGTAGGTCAGTGAACAGTCATTTAACAGTTCCCTTGGGTGTTTGTCTCTTGTTTTAATTTATTAAATAATAATAATCAGTCATTACAATCATCCTTAACCAATATTTGGTCATAATTACAAAACTTTGTAATTATATTTTAATTTAATGTTTTTGCAATAAAATAAATAGTCTCAAAATTTGGGTAGGTGACAGATCATTTCTACTCTATCTATTTAAACAAACTCTTTGTACTAGAGTACATCACTTATGTGAAAGGAAAAATACAGAGAGGATTTATATTTCATTATTCTATAAATCAATTCTAATTATATAAAATTTTATATAGAAATAATTATCATTTCTATAAATAATTCTAACACCTATTAGAAATTCCAAGAAGCATTAGACAACTGATAACTTATAGATAAAAACTTTCAGAAATATACATAACAATTTATAAGTAAATAAACCAGAACAATGTAGAACTTGTTTAATCATTGAGGTGGACAAACACCCAAAGAAGACCGTTCCTCCCAATCATCTCCTAGAAGTAGCCAATATTACTTGCTTCAGGACCCCTGATCCTGTTCACTGAACCACTAGGACGAAGACACTGTGTAGAAGCATGTAATAGTCTCTTTGTATCTCAGCAATCATAAAGACTTGTAGACAATACACTCTCTGCAAACTCAACAGAATAAACTTGCAGTCATTACACTAGCAACTCACTTTAGCTTTCCCCTCATCGAATCCTCTTTTGTGCTTAACCTTTCAGTATGTAGCCATCCACAAAGTAAAAACTGGTGAGCCTCCCGCTCATTCTATGGATATAAGATTTCCCAGGTCTTTGGGTAAGTTTAAACATTTAATGATCCACCTGCTCAGTTCCACCTTCCTTGGGGAACATGACCACATTTTTAGGGAAGTTGCCTCCTACATTAGCTTTGCCACTTGTCAATTTTCCTTCTACACCAGTTCATTCCTCCTAGTGGGTCAGTGGACACTCTTTAATGATCCACCTGCTCAGTTCCACCTTCCTTGGGGAACATGACCACATTTTTAGGGAAGTTGCCTCCTACATTAGCTAGAACGTGAGTGCAGTTGTTGCCACTTGTCAATTTTCCTTCTACACCAGTTCATTCCTCCTAGTGGGTCAGTGAACACTCTTCAACAATCTTCTTTGGATAGGTGTCTCTTATTTTAATTATTAAATAATAAAAATATTCAATTATAGTCATCCTTGACCATCCTTGGTCAATAACATAAAACTTTACAATAACTTTTAAAGTAATGTTTTCCCACAAACATAAAATGTTTCAAGTTCTAGGTAAGTTACAGTTTATGTAATAAGGATAAAATAGCATCCAAATAGAGGTAGGAAGACTCGACAAAATATATATATATGATTATTTATGTTAAAGCTAAGACTATGTTACTTTATGCTTAATAACTAGGCAATAAAGAAGATACAAGCACGATTCCATTAGGGGAGGAAGAAGAGAATTAAAAAAAAAGATTCAAAATATTATAATGAATGATAACAAATATTAAAGAAATAAGAACCTAAAATATTTCATAACTAAATATAATTGAATTATGAAATAGGATCTATTAAAAGAGGAAATGGAAAGAAAATGCCAGTTCAGAGGGAAGACACGAGAAAATAAAATATTTTTTTTTACACAAGTGTGTGAATGCATAGTATATGCATGCTGCATTCTAGTACGTAAAAAATTCCATTTCCCTGAGCACTGAGAGGTACATGTTTTGTACCAACTAACTGTAGCAAGTGTACAATTAGAGAGGTCTTCCAAAATCTAAACTTACTATTGGCAATGTGACTAATGGTTAAAGATTTACATTGGTATAGGGTTTTTAAGAGAAATAAACTTATGAATCCTTTAGTGGAATCATGTATTGGTTTGGGGTGAACCTAAAAAAAACAAGATATTGTTTCTTGCATTCTATGGTTGGGAGGCTCCTTGTTGAGTTATTCTGAAAGTTTATGGACTTTCAATAATTTCTAAAAGCAATCCTTGCTCTTCATTTATAAAGATTGATTTATATTCTCTAAACTATGTTATGAAAGTTTATTTTCTTGATAATATTGTAAGTTTAGGACTCTGTAATTTAAAGAGAAAGATATACATGTTTATTTATAGGAGATATTTTTCTTTACCATGTACACTTAGGGTAAAGCTATGATTTTGTTATTATCAAGATTTAAAAATTAAATGAACAATATGCAAAACAGTATACCTGAATTTATCTTAATGTTCATTCCAATATAGTTATCAAAAGACAGAAACGAGTAATCATTGCAAGTATTAAAAAAAATAAGAATATTGTGTGCATGTATTTTCATATTTGTGAAAAATATTACATTCACAAAGAATGTAATATTACCATAGAACAACAAATATTCACGGGCTGGAAGAATACCATAGAACAACAAAGAAGTATATTATTAACCTGTAAGCGAGTCTAGAAACTTAATATATATATAGAAAGGAAGTTTGGAAATGGATTGAGAAACCTACTTCCGGATGTACAAAGTTCCAACTTTATCTATTTAATCAGAAGAAAAATTAATTGTAAAACAACCGACGGAGAAAACCATTAAGAGGTAAGCGAAGCTAGTAGTTGTGGCCGAAAATAAGACGCAATACTATTTCCAGGACTCAAAACCCTAAAAGTTCATTTATACTATTAAAAGAGAGGCGTTGAAATGCCTTAAGTGAAATATTCACAAAATGTGTGATTACATTTTATCAAGATAAACCCTAATTGGAACCTTCACAAGCAAAATTCCACATACCATGGTAAAAGCGAAAGGAATTACTGAGTCCTTTCCACCAGCTCGAAGGGAGTATGTCCATTGAAAGGGTGTGGGGCTTACCCATTAACTGTTACCTCTCACCGTCCTCCGGAGATGGAAAGTATCCATTTGAAACTCACCTATGTAATAGACGTGAATTCCCTATGTTAACGCTTAATACAAGAGGTAGATATTATTCACAATTCATTACAAATAATACCAATTACAAATTAAATTAGAAACTGAACAATGGAGTTAGACATTCGCATTTCAAGTTAAATGCACAATGAGGTAGTGTTGGAGCCTCTTATATGTTACGCATACAAGTTGCTGCATCCATTGTATACTCTTACACACTCACATTTCTTAAAAATTGAACCCAGGGGTGATTTCCCCATTTTTAAAACTACTGTTTGAGCTCTATACGAGCTCCCTGGAGTAGAGCTCCTCACTCAAGACCAACAATACAAGGATAGAATGCCCTCGGATAATATCTCTAGCACAAACTTCTAGAAGTGAAGTACTATATGTTTAAATGCCAAACTAGTACAAGTCCAGGTGGATTATATGTTACTAATCAGCATTACAAACAAAATGTTGTCGGACTGTTGACCATATTTGAATTAATGTGATGGACTAGTGACGGAATGCCTCATCAATACAAATTAAAGTTACATATTTGGAATTGTAAACCCTTAACAATATGTTGATCACCATGGAATAATTATTTTAACTTGTGCAAGGGAGGGAGGACCCAAATAAATCCCCCATCTTATCCTTTGTATTGCCTACCGATTACAAACCCTGCCAAAAAAAAATGAGTATGTTAGCAAACTTACTAAGTAAACCTCAACCCCCTTCATTGAACCAAATACCATTCGAGTTATGGATGGGTCATGAAGAAGGGTCAAACATACAATTATTATATATAACACTTTGTTAAAGCAAATTGGTTGAGGATATTATTTAAGTTTTCAAAAAATATTCATAAACCAATATAATAGCTAATGAATAAATAAACAAGATTATAATTTTTTTTTATGGTTTGACATCGGTTACATTACATTACTAGTTAAAATTATTGTTCATCTATTACATTACATTACTAGTTATAGTTAGGAATTTTCGATAAGATACTATTCATCACAAAAGCTAAAAAAATTGGAGGTTCAAGGTTCGAAACTGGTGTCTAGATATAGAGAGTTGGATGAAGTGAATTAAGGTTTCTACAATGGTAAGACTCACAAGAGATAGTTCATAGGTTTTATCACAAAGAGATAAAACAATACAGGTGATACCGAGTGACTGGTGATAACCCATGTAGAAAGACTTTCACGGAAAGGTGGAGGAGCATTGGTGATAACCAGGTCACACAAAGGTATATTGGTGATAACCAGGTTACATAAAAGTATATGTAGTGTAAACACTATACAAATACCAAGTCGATATACAATAAGTAGAGGCAATACCATGTGGAATAAGTGAATACTCAAAGTAGGTAATATACTAGATGGAAATATGACCAGTATAGATTCATCTTAAAAGGGGATCTACCAAATTTCCACAGGATCGAATCTCTCCATGTGCAAACCCCTTTTTAGTGTGCAAATGTTGAGAAAGGGTTTTAACTTATCTAAATTGTGTAGTTTTATATATGCCATAAAATGTGTTAAGTCTAATTTGAGTATACATGTTATTTTTTAAAATATTTTATTATTTTTTAAATTTGGTACATGTCAATTTAAGGATGAGCAGAAAAGGAGTTACACATTCCCTACTAGACTGTAAAATGCACCTCTTCAACACAAAAATTAAAAATAATATGCACAATAGCCTTATAGAAGTAATGGATAGATATATACATAAGTGTTCCTACCATACTCATAACACAAGATGTTGTAAAGAGGACAATATGCTCTATAGGATCTCAGGTGAATTTACATCAGATGACATGGTGTATTTTGGAATTACTCATGACACAAGATGTTGTAAACCGGACAATATGTTGCATAGGATCTCAAGTGAATTTACATCAGATGACACGTGGATTTTTGGAATTTTGATGGTGTTATGGCAGTTTTTTGAAAAATACTGTTCGGCTGGACGATTAGGCCGTATCTCCTTGTTTTAATAGAAATATAACACAATTTGTTCCAGTTAAGAAATATGAGTGTTTTTTAAAGAAACTTTAACCTATCGATTATTTCTTATAATTAATTTCTAATAGTTTTTATGAAAAAGTGACTTTTTTAATAAAACTCATTGTTGAATATATAATTAAAAAAAAACATTTTTGAATTAGTAATGTAGAAATCAAAACACTTACGATCTTTATTTTGCTCATATTTAATGTGTTCACATTACATGATTTATAAACAATCTATAAAGAAGCAAGATTCATATTTAATGTGTTCACATTACATGATTTATAAACAATCTATCAAGAAGCAAGATTCATATTTAATGTGTTCACATTTACATGATTTTGTTCATATTTAATGTATGTTTTTTATTATATAAGCGAAAAAGTGATTTTTTTAATAAAACTCATTGTTGAATGTATGATTAAAAAAAAAACATTTTTGAATTAGTAATGTAGAAATAAAAACACTTACGATCTTTATTTTGCTCATATTTAATGTGTTCACATTACATGATTTATAAACAATCTATAAAGAAGCAAGATTCATATTTAATGTGTTCACATTTACATCATTTTGTTCATTAAAAAATGTATGTTTTTTATTATATCAGGGTCATAGATCTATTACCAGTAAGAAGCAAGATTTGAATATTGCAACGTTTTCTTTTAAAGAAAATTGACCTATATTAGAAACGTGTATGTAATGGTTAAAAAACAATGTCATTAACATCTAAATTCTTTAAACTATTAGTTCTCATTTAGTTCGTTTAAACTATATTATTTTTCTCTTATATCTATAATAGTTTTTTAGAAATTCGAAAAGAAAATTTGAGAAAGCAAGCACTTATAATTTCCATGTTCCGTTCAGATTTCCTGATTTATAAACAAGGTATGAAGTATACTAAACACACTTTGTAGGTTTGTTTTAATATAGCTTCATAGATCCATATTATTTTTTCTCTCTCAATTTAAATTGTGAAAGATTATGTAGAGTATTGAGAAGAATTTAAACAATCAGTAATGGCGACTAAAAGTTTGTAAATCATTCCAAAACTCCAAGCCAACAAAGAAAGACTGCCATTCCTGGAAATCGGTGTGGCACGTGATTATTAAATAGCAGAGATATAGTATCAGATTAGAGTAACGGCAAACCAACTCTAGAGACACCGCAAAACTCATAACATTATTGCAAATACCACAACTTCTACCATTTATTAGCATCAGCGGAACGCCAAGACACGATATAGATATTATTTGGAATTAGTGACCATCACCACCAGATCCAGAGCCAGAGCCAGAGCCAGAAGCCGAAGCTGAAGCGCTTCCACTGCCAGAAACCGAAGCCGAAGCCGAAGCGCTTCCATTGCCAGATCCCGAAGCCGAAGCGCTTCCAGTAGTAGCAGATCCAGAGGTATTACAAATTCACAGAAGCAGAGGAACCGCCTCTTGAAACTGATCCGTGAGTGGCAGACCCTGAACTGGAGACATGGCAACTACCACTTGCTCCACCATTACCACTGCTAACACCATTAAGTGAAAGGAAACGCTCTTCATTCAACAATTTTCCATCCGTACAGTGTACACTGGTAAGAAGACAGACTGCAAAGAGAACGATAACAAGAAACGGGAATGCCAAACGCGCCATGGGAATGTGTCTGGGGTATTAGATGCTACAGAGGAAGCACAGATCAAAGGTATTAGATGCTACAGAAGAAACACGGAAGCAACTTAAACAATGTACTTTGTTACAGCCAGGGAACCTATTTTATAGTTTCCCCTTGCTCGGTATACACACTGTACTTTCCAAATTCCCATATCCTCTCCTCAACTTTGACCACGTAATTAAAATAATAATTTAAAATAACTTTGCCTACGTTATTTAATTTGACCACGTCCCTTAATATTTTTTAAATTAAAAATACTATCAAATTTGATGATGTTAATGCAATGTATTTATTTATTAAATTAAAATTTTTATCAAATTTAAAAGTTGCTTTTTTGTTGAATCTTAATTATAAATTTTTATAAATAAATTCAACATTTTCAAAAATACTATATTTTACAATATATTTATCTATAATTTCAATAATTTTAATTGACAAATATAACACTGATTGCAATCAGCAAGAAGCAGATTACTTCACGGTACTCATATCCTCACTTTTGACCACTTAACTTAATGATAATAAATAAAATATAAATTTGACCCATCACTTACTAAATTTTAAACTACAGTAATATTGATGTTAATTTATTTATCTTTTATTTTTTAAACTATTAATTAATCATTTATTTGGATTTTTTTATTGTAATTCCAATAATAAACATATATGTATAATTTCAACAATTTTAATTAAATTTTTAAAAAATAATACCAAAAAACCAATCTAAAACTTAAGCTTACTCAACACCTAACCAATTTAACACTCTCATCTTGTCATTCATAGGTAGATTAATAGACGTGGAGTTTAGTTCTTATCAAATTATCTATCCAAGTCTCATGGGCTTCTCTTGTGACATTGATCGATGAAATTCAACTATAATTAAAATCAAAGCAAAACAAATTTAACAGCCAATTAAATTATATTTTTATTAGCCAATATCACTAGATTCACAACGGAGGAAACACGTAAGCAACTTCAACAATATACGTTGTTACGGTAGCCGGAGAACTTATTTTATAGCTTGCCTTTGCTCACTATACTCACTGTACTTTCCAACTCCCCATAACCTATTCTCACATTAATTGAAAAAATAAGTTTGACCACCTTCAGTGTTAACATTAAATCTGTACTTTCCAACTCCCCATGACCTATTCTCACATTAATTGAAAAAATAAGTTTGATCACCTTCAGTGTTAACATTAAATAAAAAATAACGACGTTATTTAATAAATTTAAACAAAAAATAATATCAATGCAATGTATTTTATTCTCAAGTGCTTCTATCTGTCCAATGTTAATTATTTAATTTTAGTTAAATAAGTTTTTTATTAATCAATAATCAGGTCTTTTTTTATTACCTTACGTTAGAAATTTACCTACATTGCTTACTATAATTTTGTTGAATACCATTTTTAATATTAAAGTTTGCAAAGCTAAATTGCATGAGAAAGAATATAAAAAATAACTGATCTAGAAAAAGAAGAGAATAAGTAGCATACAACTTATTCATGACACTTAACTTATGGACTATCGATGTTCACCATCCACAAGTTAAGTAATTGAGCTAGTTAATACATAATAATAAAAATGACAATAACTTAACAAATTTGACCACATTATTTCATAATTTAGTATTATAAAGCTATATTTCTATTTGAATGAGTAATTAATACTATTTAACATCACTTTATTAAATTTCTTTTCATAAACGGCTATCCTCATAATCAAATTAACAAAGTTTTTACACTTCTTTTCATTCCAAACCTAAACTTCTCCATCCTAATTCCACGAGCTAGCATTGATTTTTCTCTCTTATATCCAAGGCATCTCTAGACTTTTAATTAAAAAGGATATCTAAACTATTTTTAACTTACAAAACTCTTAAATAATTATTAAGAAATGTCAAACACGAGTTCAACTTTATTGTCTCTCAAGAATTTTACTAGATTCATTGTTTATGTGGAAAAATCTATATGAGACAAAATGGTAGATTCATGACACTAATTATAATCACATTGTTAACACTAATCACAATCCTCTCAATAAATTAGCCATAGTCAAACATTCATTTAATTTTAAACACCTTATATACTTCAAAATCAAACCAAAATTAATATTTACCTCTCATTATCCTTTATTTGGTTAACAAACTTTTGTTCATCTTTACGGTAGTGAGCTCTAAAGATATTAAACGTTTCATTCAATTTCCTCTCAGATATATACCATGGATGCTTTTCCAATTTCACTCCATAAAGCTTTTTGACGTAATTGATAGAGTTCCGTTCAACTTGAGTGAGCTGTTCTAAACAGATATTTCTGAGTTCATTTTTCACCATTTCTCGAAATGCCACATAATTAGAGATACCAGCGTAGAATGAAAAATAGGAGTGTAGTCTTTTATAGTAATACCGGATTATGAGATCTTGGGCTGACATTCCTTCCTCTGTCGCAATCATAGCAGGAGGCTTTTTCCCCTAATATTTTGTTTTTCTCCGATCTAAAGGAGCTATCAAGGTCAAGGTACCATTGACATATTTTCTTATTTGCCCCAAGAAAAGAACAGAACTACCAAAGGGATGAAGACTTCTTTTTAATTCTAAGTAAATCCCCTTAATTAATGCGTTCATTTCTTCTTGAATGCAGGTATCCAATCGGTCGTCTTGCTTTCCAAACCCTATAATAAGGTCATCGGCATAGCGTAGATAGTGCACACTCCCGTAAGGAGAAAGAAAAGCCGAAAGCTTCAAGAATCTTGAAGAAGACCGGTTGACATAAGGTGATTTCGTCCCTAATCATTCCTCTTTAACCAAATACTTCATTATCTCTTTATAACTTTAAATGAATCTTTATAACTTTAAATGAAGCAAACTTTTTTTATGTAAAAATCTATACATTTTATCTTTAATTAATTCACTATTTTGTTTAGGATTATGTTTCACCTCATATCGCTAAATTATGTTTCACAAATTTACTCTGGTATATATAGAGTTATCTTTTATTTTCAATTAATTTACTATGATTGTCTTAGAGTACTTCTCTCATATTTATCGTTTAACCCATCCTATAATTATTATTCTTAATAATAAATCTACTCCCCCTTAAAATTCTTAATCTTCGTCAATTTGTTTTATTAATTTTTAATTTAAATATTATTATTTAAACTAATTATTTTTTTTCTTTTTTTAAATTATTGTTTCATACTAGTGAAGTGTTCACTCTAAACTTTGTAAATCATAAAATTAATATTTCATTTTTAATGATGAAGATCATCTTCTTAATATAACTAATAGCAAATTTTACTATGTTATTTAATGAAGTTTTAGTATCTAATTTTATAAGTTAGCTCTAGTAATTGAAAATATTATCTTCATAAATATTATGAGCCTCACTTAATTTTCTTCCCAAACTCTAAATTATACATATTAATTCAATAACTATTAAAACTATTTATAACTTCCTTACAAATATTTTGTTCTCTATATTCACATTTAACGTTCACATTAATTATATATGTTTTAATATTTTTTAAAATAAAAAGTTTGACTTAAATGTTAAGTTTGATTATGTTACTGTTTTTTTAGAATTTATTCATTAATATTTAATAACATTTAATCTAAATTTATAAAGTAATGAAACATGTGATTACCATTATTAAAATATGTTCAATATTGTCAATGACATATTACTTCTTTCTTTCTTTTCTTTTCTTTCTTTTTTCTTTTTCTTTCTTTTTCTTTTCTTTTCTTTTTCTTTTTTTCTTTTCTTTTCTTTTCTTTTCTTTTCTTTTTTTCTTTCTTTCTTTCTTTCTTCTTTTTTTCTTTTTTTCTTTTTTCTTTTTTTTTTTTTTTTTTTTTTTTTTTCTTTTTTTTTTTTTTTTTTCTTTTTTTTTTTTTTTTTTTTTTTTTTTTTTTTTTCAGCGGAAAAAAGCGTACTATTGATATTCAAAAAATATGAATCAAATAGTACATGATAGATCAGTCATCATCTGATGCTGAGCTCATACTACATCTTTACAGTCGAGATAACATTACAAAATTTCATACTTTTCAATATCTCCCAACATACATTTCTTCATCATTCAAAATTTAATTTTCTCACCAAAATATACATATTAATCTAGAAAATATAATGATCCATTTCCTTGGCTCGACTTGTCAAAACATTCATCCCAAAATAAAATACCATCTTCACCATCAAATGCTTGTTTAGACATATTGTCCGCCAAGTAATTATACTCTCGATAAATCTATTTGAGTATAATGTTGCTGAACTGCTCCATTTTGGTTCTGATCCTATTGCACCAATGTGTTAAAACTGTCACATGCAACTTGTATTCTCCTTTGGCCCATTTTATGGTAACTTTGGAGTCACCAAATATTTTGATCCTTGGTAAACCAAAATAGTTTGCCACCCTGAGTGAACACCAAAGTGTTAAGAGTTCCGCCTTCATATTTGTGCCCTTGCCACATCTAAGTCTAAAAGTATAATAATTTTCCTGATTAAGTATAATAGCTCCCCCTGCTGCACATTGTCCCATTGCTGTTGCTCAATCAAAGAAGATGACAGGATCATCAATATCAAAGTGAAAAAAACTCACCTCCCTCGGAAATTGTATTTTCTCCAGCTGTTTGTTTGGCATATACAATCTCATAGTTTGCACAAATGCTGCATCAATATTTGGGCTGTAATCCTCAAATATCACCCTATTACGTGAACATTCCAGATCTTCCAAGAGATAAACACTGGAAGTGTAAAATGTGCCTTGCAGGTTTTGTTCCAAGTTTTTAAACAACTATCAAAGTTGCCACTACCCCAACGTACTTCAAGTTTAAGTGCCCTATAAAATTTTTCCCACAATTTCTTTTAGAAAATATAGTCCATAAACAAATGCTTTGAAGTTTCAGAATTGTCCTTGCATAAAACACAGAAGCTCGGACCACACTGACCCTTTAATAATAAGTTTTCCCAGGTTTTTCAGTCTGTCCATAAGTATAAACCAAATGAAACACTTGAGTTTTAGTGGAATTTTCCACCATCAAATATCCTTATCCCACCAATGATTTGGGAATATGCATTTTCTTTTAATAATTGATCTATAAGCTTTGTTTGCCATCACTGTCCCCATACTTTCGTTACTAGACCAAATAATCTTGTCTTTTCTGGATTTAGTCTGCACCTAGCTTCATTTAGTGACTTAATATATGAATCCCATTCTATCACCAGTGTTCCAGTCAATCCTAATTCCACTACACTGTACCAGTAGCCTCCCCTCCTGTTATTTTTAACACTGTTCAAAGTAATGAAGCCAACACTATTCACAACTCTTTTTAAATTAGCTGAGAGCAAATATTTTCCTTCCAATCCCACAATAGGGTCTACCCCGATGGATATTTCCTTTCCATTACCTACCTGCCAGCACAGGTCCATAGAAAGCCATTGATATACCTTAAGAAATCCCCTCCAAACTGGCGAAATTCCTCTACAGATCTTCTTTGGGTTTCTAAGCCACTGAGAAATCTCAGTTTTAACCTACTTCAATTGAAACACTTTGGACCAGAGTGTGTTTCCAAATAACGCCCTCCAAAATATCTTAAGGCGTAAAGCCTCACTAAAAACATTTAGATCCTTAATCCCCCAACCACTAGAACTAATTGGTAGCGAAATCTTCTCCCATCCTGTCATGACTAAACCAGATCTTTTTAAACCTCTAGTCCATAAAAAATTGGAAATAAGTTTCCTCATAGTGTTTAAAATCTTCTTAGGGACCGAGAGTAAAGAGAACGAGTACACCGGGATATTGGTGAGGACTACCTCCACCAAGGTAAGCTTGCCTCCTATGGATAGCATACAGAAGGTCCACTGTGTAATCCTATTCTCCAAATTTCTTATTAACGAGAGCAAGTCCTTAATGAGATAACCATTGGGTTTGAGAAAAAAATCCAGGTATGTGATACCTTCTCCAGCACTTGCCCACTTATGTGGCAAAATACCAACTCGTTCCTTATAGAATCATCAGCATGGAAATGATAGAAAAAAGATTTTTTCTTACTCACCAACATACCTGAAGCTTTACATAAGAGTTCCAAAATGTCTTTATAACACCTGCATTCATTCAAAGTCTCAACACTAGCTAAGAGAACATCATCCACGAAGAGTAAATGTGTAAGATGTAGACCTTTAATAATCTCCGGACCTTTAATTAAACCCTCTTCTTTAGCCTGTGTGATTAGACTCAAACCCTCAATCACCAGTGGAAATAATAAGGGTGATAAAGAGCATCCGTGTCTTATTCCTCTGGTACATCTAAAAAATCATGTATGTGCTCCATTCACTAATACTGCAATGTTCATCGTTGTCACACAAGCCATTATCCAATTAATGGCTAAAGCAAGAACCCCAATTTGTATCAGGATGATTCTCAGAAAGTCCCAATTCACTCTATCATATGCTTTTTATAAGTACAATTTTAGAAGTAGATCCTTCTGCTTCCTCTTCTTGATGGCGTGTAATATTTCTTGTGTTATTCCAACAACATCATGGATCTGCCTGTTGTGTAGTAATCCAAATTGTTTAGCTGAAATATATTTAGATAGTGTAGGCTTCAACCTATGAGCTATGATTTTTGAGACAATCTTGTAAGCTAGATTGCATAACGCAATTGGTCGATAGTCCCCAAAAGTATTAGGATCATTGACCTTCGGAATTAATGTGATAAAAGTAGAGTTTAAGACACCAGAGATATACCCAATTTTTCTGGTAAATTCCACCATCTTCACAATATCCTCACCCATTATGTCAAAAAATGTAGAAATAATTCTACAGTCCAGCCATCAGGCCTTGGACACTTCTCTTTGGTAAATCTTTTTAGTGTCTCTTCAATTTCAACCAAAGTAACCTCTTGAACCAAATCTGCTTCATCCTGACTGTTGAAAACTCTAGGGTATAATTTTGTCACCTTTAATTGTGAATCAAGGTCACACTTCCCATCAGCTCTGTAGATATTACTAAAATATTCTTTAGCCAATTCTTGTAGAGATTGTTCACCTGTAACTTTGTTTCCATCTGAAACTAGTAGGTTCCAAATTAATTTGTTGTTCCTCCTTGCTGATGCATAGGAATGGAAAATTTTAGTATTTTTATCCCCATGTTCAATCCACACTGCCAGGCTCTTAAGACGCCATTCTTTTTCTTCCATGAGTAGTATACTGTCTTTCTTCTCCTCGAGGATATTTAGCCTCTCCATATCATTCCCATCCAAAGGAGCCATCAGACTGCTAGTGTAAAGTACTTTTAATTGTCCTTCTACTTCCCTTAAAATCTATTGGTCCTTTCTTTTTTGTTGACGTATCCAGCCCGAAACAATACCTTTTAGTGTCTTCAACCTCTGACAAAAAGAGTCAAGTGGATTCAAATTTGTGTCCGGACCTGAGTTAAGCTAGTATTGTTTCACGACTGAGCAGAACTCATCATTGATTAGCCAAGAGTAATTCAATTTAAAAGGAAACCCAAGGTGTGTTACCTCATCACCCAACTGTAGGAAAATCGGCCAATGATAAGATATTTTGTTGTCGCCAACCCAACTTCTATACCTCTCCCATGTATTAAGTAAGGGGGTTTTTACTAAAAATTTATCCAGTCGTTTGAAAATGCCAAATTGTCCAGCCCTACCATTAGTCCATGCTAGAGTGTAGACATTTGTGCACACATCAACCAGATTGTATGATTCTAACATCTCCAAAAATAATCTGCTAGAACATCTACCTTGGCAGTAGGACCACATATTTCCCCAGCCATTGTGGTAAAATTAAGGTCGCATGCAATAATCAGATTATCAATATCCAAAATGCCAGAGTGTTTCAACCCATCCAAGAAAACACTCATATCTTTATATGGACCGTAGCAGTTTAATATAGAAAAAGACAAGTTATTTGAATAACAAAAACCCTCCAGTAGCAATCCCCACTTCGTTTTGAAAACACAAAAAGTATATTATTTGGGATCCCATGTCGCCAATAAACCACCCGATAAACCATCAGATTTAACCGCAGACATCTCCTAGCTAGGAAGAATACCCGCAACCTTTGTCACTGCCATCCAGTCTACACACATAGTTTCTTGTAATAAGACGATACCCAGGCCAGTATCAGTAATATGTTTTGATAGGGCCCTGACCGAGACAACCCTACCCAACCCCCGAATATTTAGAGAGCAAATAGACATTAGGTACCCAAATCATGGGGGAAACCTGCTCTAAGACCCCCATAAGCACTACCTTCTACCAATGCCGAAAAGGAACACAATTAAATTTCAGCACAACATATCATCCTCAAACAGATGGCCAGACAGAAAGAACAAACCAAGTAGTGGAAGACATGCTTTGCATGTAGGTAATGGGTAAGCTAACTAAACGGGGAAACTATCTCCACTTGGTAGAGTTTGCAAAGAACAACAGTTGTCAAACTTCATCCAATACGAGTTCATTTGAATTCTTATATGGTCATTAATGCAATACACCCAATAGTTGGGATGACCCCATAAACAAAATTAAAGGCTTGGACTAGAAATGTTCAAATAAATGGAAGAAATAGTAACAACAGTAAGACATAATTTAAAAGAATCACAAGACTAGCATAAAAGACATGCATATTTAAAAAGAACACCTAGATAGTTTCAGGTTGGAGATCCTGCATATTTGAAAGTTAGATAAAAAAGGAGTTATCTCAAATTGGGTAACTGTGCAAAGTTATCCCCTAGGTTATGTGGTCCATTTCAAATATTGGCCCGTGTTGGACCATTGGAATATCAATTAGCACTCCGAGCTACTACTAGAATTCACAATGTATTTCATGTTTCTTTATTTAAAAGATATGTACATGATCCTAAACATATAATTGATTGGAATGTTGTCCAAGTGGAACTAGAAGGTGACTTTCAGTTTGATCCAGTATGAATTTTGGACATGAGGGAGACTCAACTAAGAAATAGAACCATTGCACAGGTCAAGGTGCAACAGAAACATTTTTAACCTAATGAAACAACCTGGGAGATGGAAGATGCCACGAAAAAGGCATATCCATACTTATTTCAGATCTAGAATTTAGGGTGACTTGTTTTTAAGGGGAGGGGGAATGCAATACCCAAAGCCCCATTTATGTTTATGTAATAAGGATAAAATAACATCCAAATAGAGGTAGGAAGAATGGACAAAAAAAATTTGATTATTTATGTTAAAGCTAAGACTATGTTACTTTATACTTAATAACTCGACAATGGAGAAGATGCAAGCATGATTCCATTAGGGAAGAAAGAAGATAATTTAAAAAAAAGGATTAAAAATATTATAATGAATAATAAAAAATATTAAAGAAACAAGAGACTAAAATATTTCATAACTAAATAACTGAATTATGAAATAGGATATAAAAGAGGAAATGGAAAGAAAAGCCTAGTCTAGTTTAGAGGGAAGACACGAGAAAATAAAATGTTATTTTTTTACACTGTAAGTGTGTGAATGTGTAGTAGAGGCATGCTGCATTATAGTACATACTATTGAGAGGTAGTCGAGAATACCATAAAAATTCCATTGCCCTGAGAGGTCTTCCAAAATTTGAACTTACAACTCACAATATGACTAATGGTTAAAGAGTTACATTGCTATAGGGTTTTTAAGAGAAAGAAACTTATGAATCCTCTAGTGGAATCTCGTATTGGCTTGGGGGTGAACCTACAAGAAACAATATATTGTTTCTTGCCTTCTATGGTTGGGAGGCTCCTTGTTGAGTTATTCTGAAAAGTTTATGGACCTTCATCAGATTTTACAGATAACTTCTAAAAGCAACCCTTGCTCTTTATTTATAAAGACTTATTTATATTCTTTAGACTCTGTTATGAAAGTTTATTTTCTTGATAATATTGTAAATTTACGACTCTGGAATTAAAAGAGAAAGATATACATGTTTATTTATAGGAGAGTCTTTTCTTTACCATGTACAGTTAGGGTAAAGTTTGTTAGAAATAGTAATTACTTCAGTTAGCTTTAGCTTTTACTTGAGTTACTATTTAGAAGTTCAGTTAATAAATGCAACAACATGCTTTGCATGCATGAAAAAGCTAGGTTAGAGTTTTTAGGGTTTTTCCATAAGTGTTTAAATACACATTACATTATTGTTTGTATTACATCAGTTGATCTCCGTTTATGAATAAAGATTGAAGAGCCGTAGCTCATTCCACATTATCTTTGTTTTATTTCTGCCTCCAACCTTCAGTTTGGTATCAGAGCATAGGAGAAGATCAAATTGGTAGCATCAATTTCCGGAGAAGCCAAAGCCATAGCTTTGAAGAATTTAGAAGAAGATATTTGAAGATATTTTTCAAATCTTGTTTAAGAGGGAGAATTATTATTTGTTTTTTAAAAAAAAAAGACGAAGGGAGATTATTTTGAATAGAGCTAGTGAAAGACACCGCGGCGTCTATGGCTTCTAGTAGAAAATAATCACAGATTTCTCCTCTTACAGGGAAAAAGGACTATGATGTAGTGGGTCACAAGGATGGCGGTTTATCTTAGGTCAGAAGATGCGTGGGAATATGTCGTGTATGGCTATTCCGAACCTGCAGATGATGCAGCTTTTCAAGCCCTTTCAAACGCAGAGAAGGATGTCCTGCGAGCGCATAGGAAGAAGGATGCAAAGGCACTGCATCTCATCATGAATGTTTTGGATAACAACGTATTTCCAAAGATATCAGCATCTTTACATGCCAAAGCAACATGGGATACCTTGGCGACCAGTTATCAAGGTGCTGGTAAGGTTCAAACAACAACACTCCAAAACCTAAGAAGAGACTTTGAAGATCTGAAGATGAAAGAATCAGACTCTGTAGACTCTTTCATGACCAAAGTCATGGGGATTGTTAATCAGCTGAATATCTATGGTGAAAATATTGGAGATCAAAGGGTGGTTGAAGGGGTTCTGAGATCCCTACCCCACAAATTTGAGTCGAAAGTTTCAGCGATTGAAGAAGCAAAAGATCTGAGTACTCTCTCTATAGACGAGTTGACCGGATATTTACTTTCATTTGAATCCAGACTCAACAGGAATGAAGAATCCTCTCAAGAGAATGCTTTCAAAGCACATGTCTCATTCTCAAGAGGTAGAGGAAGAGGCAGAGGAAGAGGAGGATCAAGAGGATGAGGCAGAAGTGGCCGAATTAATGGCAATGGAGATCAAGATCACCATCATAACCATGAAGGCAGAAATTGCGACAAAAAAAGGTCAGATAAATCTAATATTCAGTGTTATTATTGCAATAAATTTGGGCATTATGCTCATGAATGCAAAATGAAAAAGGCTGATCAAGCAAATCATAATGCTAATGTGACTAATACCTCTGAGGATAAAGATGATATGTTATTTCTTACATGTCATGCTGCACACGAAATCCCAAAGGGACTTTGGCTTTTAGATAGTGGCTGCAATAACCATATGACAGGTGACAGAGGTCTAATTGCAGACCTAGATGAATCAGTGAGGACAGAGGTCAAAGTTGGCACAGATGAGGTGGTTCCAGTTCTTGGAAAAGGAGTGGTCAACATTCTGACCAAACAAGGCCAACAAAAGACAATCTCAGATGTCTATTATGCTCCAGGATTGAAGCATAATCTACTTAGCATTGGGAAACTCACTGAAAAGAAGTACAAACTTGTCTTTGATGGATCAGACTGTGAAATTTATGACCCAAATCGACATTTGATCATCAAAATACAAGTGAATAGGAACAGGATGTATCCACTAGTCATGAATTGCAGCATCAAGGTAACCTATTTTGCTCAAAAAGCCACTTGCATGGATGATTATTGGTTATGGCATTTTAGATATGGACATCTTCACTTTGGTGGTCTCAAGTTTTTGCAGCAGAAAGAGATGGTAAAGGGATTGCCCCCTATGAAGGAGACAGAAATCAGTTGTGAGTGTTGCATCATTGCAAAGCAGCACAAGGATAGCTTTCCTAAAGGTATGTCTCGAAGGGCACTTGCACCTTTAGAACTTATTCATACTGATCTGGTTGGACCAACGCAAACTCAATCGATTGGTGGAAGCTATTACTTACTTACATTTATTGATGATTTCAGTAGAAAAACATGGGTGTATTTCCTTCGTCAGAAGGCTGAAACTTTTGGCAAGTTCAAGGAATTTAGGGCTTTGGTTGAAAAACAGAGTGGTTATCAACTCAAAGTATTGAGATCTGATGGAGGGGGAGAGTATGAATTAAAGGAATTTCATGATTACTGCAAGCATCATGGAATCAAGAGGCAATTCACTACAAGATATACTCCTCAGCAGAATGGTATTGCGGAACGCAAGAACAGAACCATCATGAATATGGCAAGAGCATGCTGAAAGGAAGAAATGTGTCCCATGAATTTTGGGGAGATGCAGTGGCTTGTGCTGTTCATGTGATGAACAGATCTCCCACCAAAATTGTGAAGAACAGAGTACCAGAGAAAGCATGGTCAGGTATGACTTGTAATGTTTCTCATTTCAGAGTATTTGGTTGTGTTGCTTATGCTCATGTTCCTAAACAGCTAAGAAAAAAGCTAGACGACAGGAGTGAGAAATGTATATTTCTTGGATACGGTGAACAAACTAAAGCCTACAAGCGGTATAACCCTATTACCAAAAAGGTTATTCTCAGCAAAGCTGTTTTGTTCAAGGAGGAAGAGTCATGGAATGGAACCATAGACAAGGGTATGGGAGCTACAATACCCCAACCAGAAGATGGAGAAGATGAGGAGCTGATTGGACAACAAGATCCAGTAGCATCTTCACCAGTAGCAAATACTCCAGAAAGAACACCTAGAAACTCAGTTCGAGGTGAAGCATCAAGTCCGCAGTCAGGTAATGAATCTGATCACAGTAATAAAAAGACTAGAAGATTGACAGATATTTATGATGAATTGGATGCAAATACCAATTATGTTTTTATTCCTAGTGAACCTGTGTGTTATGAAGAGGCTGTAAAACAAGAGCATTGGGTAAATGATATGGACGAAGAGATAGATTCCATTGAGAGAAACGATACATGGGATCTAGTTGACCTGCCAAAGAATAAGAAACCCATTGGTGTGAAGTGGGTTTATAAAACCAAAATCAATGAAAAAGGTGAGATTGATAGGTACAAGGCAAGGTTAGTAGCAAAGGGTTTCTCGCAACAACCAGGAATTGATTTTGGAGAAACTTTTGCACCAGTGGCAAGATTGGACACAGTAAGAGCAGTCCTAGCAATTGCAGCACATAATAAATGGAAAGTGTATCAGATGGATGTCAAGTCGGCATTCTTGAATGGAATTCTTGAAGAAGAAATTTATGTGGAGCAGCCACATGGGTATGAAATAAAAGAACACAAAGACAAAGTTTACAAGTTGAAGAAAGCTCTATATGGGTTCAAGCAAGCTCCAAGAGCTTGGTATAGCAAAATTGATTCTTATCTGATAAAAAATGGTTTTAGCAGAAGCAGCAGCGAACCAACACTTTACACAAAGGTAAATCAACAAGGACAGATTTTAATAGTTTGTTTGTATGTTGATGATATGATTTTTATAGGTGACCTCTCAGTAGATGAGTTCAAGGCAGCTATGAAGAAAGAGTTTGAGATGACAGACCTTGGATTGATGAGGTTCTTTCTTGGCCTAGAAGTAGAACAGTCAGAAAATGGTATATTTATCTCTCAAAATAAATATGCTAATGAAGTTCTTAAGCGATTCAGAATGCTTAATTGCAAAACAATACCTACACCAGTGGAAACAGGTACTAAGTTGAGCAAAGAAGATTGCAGTCCCAATGTAGATCCGACATTGTATAAGAGACTTGTAGGAAGTCTCATGTACCTCACAGCTACGAGACCTGATATTATGTTTGTTGTCAGCTTGATTTCAAGATTCATGGAGTCTCCCAAAGACTCGCATTGGCAAGTTGGAAAAAGGATCTTACGATATGTTGCAAGGACTTCAAGCTATGGAATTTTATACTCAAGCACGGAGTATGATGTTTTGACAGGTTTCACTGACAGTGATTTTGCAGGAAGTTTGGATGACAGGAAGAGCACTTCCGGTCATGTTTTTCATCTTGGATCAGGGGTGATTTCATGGGCATCCAAGAAGCAGCCCATTGTGACACTTTCATCGGCAGAAGCAGAGTATGTAGTAGCAACATCAGCAGCATGTCAAGCAGTCTGGTTATGCAGAGTTTTAGAAGGTCTTCAACAGAAACAAGAAGGACCAACCACAGTTTATTGTGACAACAACTTAGCAATCACTCTATCCAAGAACCATGTTTTTCACCAGAAAAGCAAGCACATTGATACTAGATATCACTTCATAAGAGAGCTTGTGAACAATGGTGAATTTCGTGTTGAGCATTGTAAATTGATTGACCAATTGGCTGACATATTCACAAAGCCATTGGCAAAAGATATTTTTGAAATTCATAGAAATAATTTAGGCATTGTAAAAGTTGCAGTAGTCAGCAGTAGTAATTAAGAGGGAGTGTTAGAAATAGTAATTACTTCAGTTAGCTTTAGCTTTTACTTGAGTTTTTTTCCTTGGAAAAAGTCCGTAATTTTATTTCAAAAAGATGATTAAAATTACATTCTGCACATGTAGTAGAATCAACAAGGATCCCTACATTTTCACAAATTTCTGTTCCATATAAGCAGAAAACAACAACTTATAAAGAGCTGAACCAAAAAAGAGAAACCCAGAACAGAAAATACTACAGAAGAGTGAGCAGAAACCCACTCAAATCCACCATAGCCACACAAGAACTAGAAGCTATGACCAACAACTCACTTTGCAGCAGACCCTCCACAGAAAGATATAGATCCGTCATAACCGAAACCCTCATCGGAGGAAGCAGAAGGTCCATGTCTGTGGATAGAGCAGCAGACACTGTAGACCTCCCAAGCTGGCAAAACAGCCAGCAATCAAACCCCTGATAAAGAAGCAGCCAGACAAACTCCATTTTGGCTGGAGCAGTCCGCCGAAGCAAGCCGAGCGTCCCTGAAACCAAGCCCCAGACGTCTCCACCGAATGATGGTGGTGGCGGAGGCAGAGATGGCATCGATCGTGGTGAGGCAGGCGAGGCCGTTGCAGCCGTTGATGTAGCACAGGATCCGCAGATGCCCTCCCTGCAGGAACGCCTGAAGGTGAGCGAGGGGTCTGTCTCGTTCTTGATCTTGATCAGGGCGTCTAGCACCATGGACCCACGCTCCTTCAAATATCAGCCGAGGCTTCTCTACGTGCTCCGTATCCCATCGACAGTCGATGCCTTCGACTGTTGCAGGCGAAGCCGTGCTGGAAGAGAAGGAGTTGCAGCCGTTGAAAGGATCCGCAGATGCCCTCCCTGCAGGAAAACTGAGCGAGGGGTCTGTCTCGTTCTTGATCTTGATCAGGCGACTCACCGCCATGAGCTCCAGTAAGAGCCCCGCCTCCACCGACACCGACCACCAGGAACAGCAAAACGGCTCCGCCATAGTCAGGACCATTGAAGCCCGCATAGAATGGAGCAGACCGCCATTGGGAGTCCCTGAAGCCCTGCGATGCCTCTTCTGCTCTCTGTATCTCTGAAATTCCGCGGCTCATGTTCTTTGTCTTTGCCCACTATGAGATACATGGCGGAATTCCTGATCTCATCTGATGCTCTCCATTCGCCTCGGCCCCGCTGCTCTCCACATCTATTGTCTGTTCCCAATGTTTATTCGCTTTTACTTGAGTTACTATTTAGAAGTTCACTTAATAAATGCAACAGCATGCTTTGCATGCATGCAAAAGCTAAGTTAGAGTTTTTAGGGTTTTTCCATAAGTGTTTAAATACACATTACATTATTGTTTGTATGACATCAGTTGATCTCGGTTTATGAATAAAGATTAAAGAGCCGTAGCTCATTCCGCATTATCTTTGTTTTATTTCTGCCTCCAACCTTCAAAGTTATGATTTTGTTATTATGAAGATTTAGAAATTAAATGAACAATATGCAAAATAGGATAAGTGAATTTATCTCAATGTTCATTCGACTATAGTTATCAAAAGACATAAACGAGTAATCATTGCAAGTATTCAAAAAAATAAGAATATCGTGTGCATGTATTTTCATATTTGTGAAAAATATTACATTCCAGAAATTAAACTCATTTACTATTGATTGTAGGTTAATTAAATAGCAGCAGCAAAACAAATTTTATTGAACTTCCTTTCGAAGAAATATAAACAATCTCACCAAAATGTTAAACCTGGTATCTAATGTCCAGGGGTATATTCATATCCAACCCAGTTCAAGATATATTGGTTTCTCGAATTCTATTGTTCTCAAAACTATTTAACAGTCATAAATAACGTGTCATAGGGATCACGTAATTGGAAATCCCAAGGAGTAAGACCATAACTTGGAATGCTTATGGGTAAAGCCGAGAATAAGCAGATATCATTAAAAATTTACAACAGATTACTAATAATCCTAGAACATACATCTAATCACGGGCTGGAAGAATACCATAGAACAACAAAGAAGTATATTATTAACCTGTAAGCGAGCCCAGAAACTTAATATATATAGGAAGGAATTTTGGAAATGGATTGAGAAACCTACTTACTGATGTACAAAGTTCCAACTTGATCTATTTAATCAGAAGAAAACTTAATTGTAAAACAACCAACGGAGAAAACCATTAATAGGTAAGAGAAGCTAGTAGTTGTGGCCGAAAATAAGACGCGGAAAACATCCAGAATGTACTTTTTCCCAGGACTCAAAACCCTAAAAGTTCATTTCAACTATTAAAAGAGAGGCGTTGAAATTCCTTAAGTGAAATATTCACAAAATGTGTGATTACATTTTACCAAGATAAACCCTAATTGGAACCTTCACAAGAAAAATTCAACATACCATGGTAAAATACAAAGGAATTATTGAGTCCTTTCCACCAGCTCGAAGGGAGTATGGCCACTGAAAGGGTGTGGGGATTACCCATTAGATTTTACCTCTCACCGTCCTCCGGAGCTGGAAAGTATCCATTTGAAAACTTCGCGTGTGTAATAGACATGAATGCCTAATGTTAACGCTTAATACAAGAGGTAGATATTATTCACAATTCATACACATAATGCCAATTGCAAATTACATTAGAAACTGAACAATGGAGTCAAACATTCGCATTTCACCCAACATTCTATAAGTTAAATGCACAATGAGGTAGTGTTGGAACCTCTTCTATTTTACGCATAAAATTTGCTGCATCCATTGTATACTCTTACACACTCACATTTCTTAAAAATTGAACCGATGGATGATTTCCCCATTTTAAAACTACTTTTTGAGTTCCATATGAGCTCCCTGGAGTAGAGCTCCTCACTCAAGACCAACAATACAAGGATAGAATGTACACTTAAAAAAACATTTTTGAATTAGTAATGTAGAAATCAAAACACTTACGATCTTTATTTTGCTCATATTTAATGTGTTCACATTACATGATTTATAAACAATCTATAAACTAAACCCTATGTATGTTTTTTATTATATCAGCGCCATAGATCTATTACCAGTAAGAAGCAAGATTTGAATATTGCATCGTTTTATTTTAAAGAAAATTGACTTATATTAGAATCGTGTATGTAATGGTTAAAAAACAATGTCATTAACATTTAAATTCTTTAAATTATTAGTTCTCATTTAGTTCATTTAAACTATATTATTTTTCCCTTATATCTATAATAGTTTTTGTAGAAATTCGATTTTTTTTAGAAAGCACACTTATAATTTCCATGTTCAGTTCAGATTTCCTGAGTTATAAACAATGTATGAAGTATACTGAACACTTTGTAGGTTTGTTTTAATATAGCTTGATAGATCCATATTAATTTTTCTCTCTCAATTTAAATTGTGAATTACCCGTTTCTTTCAGTCTAAAATATGTATTTCCCAGTTGAATTTTATACAGAAAGATTATCTAGAGTATTCAGAAGAATTTAAACAATCAGTAATGGCGACTAAAAGTTTGTAAATAACCATTTGAAAACTCCAAGCCAACAAAGAAAGACTGCCATTCCTGGAAATCAGTGTGGCACGTGATTATTAAATTGCAGAGATATAGTATCAGACTAGAGTAACAGCAAACTAACTCTAGAGACACAGCAAAACTCATAACATTATTAGCATCAGCAGAACGCCAAGACACGATAGAGATATTATTTGGAATTAGTGACCATCACCACCAGAGCCAGAGCCAGAGCCAGAGCCAGAGCCAGAAGCCGAAGCTGAAGCGCTTCCACTGCCAGAAGCCGAAGCCGAAGCGTTTCCAGAAGCCGAAGCTGAAGCGCTTCCACTGCCTGAAGCCGAAGCGGAAGCGCTTCCAGTAGTAGCAGATCCAGAGGCATTGCAATTCACAGAAGCAGAGGGTCCGCCTCTTGAAAGTGATCCGGGAGTGGCAGACCCTGAACTGGAGACATGGCAACTAGCACTTGCTCCACCATTACCACTGCTAACACCATTAAGTGAAAGGAAACGCAAGTTTCCATCCGTACAGTGTACACTGTTAAGAAGACAGACTGCAAAGAGAACGATAACAAGAAATGAGAATGCCAAACGCGCCATGGGAAAGTGCCTAGGGTATTAGATGCTACAGAGGAAGCACAGATCAAAGGTATTAGATGCTACAGAAGAAACACGGAAGCAACTTAAACAATGTACTTTGTTATAGCCAGGGAACCTATTTTATAGTTTCCCGTGGCTCGGTATACACACTGTACTTTCCAAATTCCCATATCCTCTCCTTAACTTTGACCACGTAATTAAAATAATAAATTAAAATAAGTTTGCCTACGTTATTTAATTTGACCACGTCACTTAATGATTTTTAAATTAAAAATATTATGAAATTTGATGATGTTAATGCAATGTATTTATTTATTAAATTAATTTTTTTATCAAATTTAATTTATTTATTAAATTAATTTTTTTATCAAATTTAAAAATTATTTTTATTTAATTTTAATTATGATATTTTTATAAATAAATTCAATATCTTCAACAATACTCTATTTTACAAAATATATATATATATATATATATATATATATATAATTTCAATAATTTTAACTGACAAATATATCACTGATTACAATCAACAAGAAGTAGAATACTTCACGGTATTCATATCCTAACTTTTGACCACTCAACTTAATTACTTAACGGCATTCATATCCTCACCTTTGACCACTTAACTTAATGACCGTAAGTAAAACATAAATTTGACTGCATCATTTACTAAATTTTAAATTCCAATAAACATATATATGTAATTTCAACAATTTTAATTAAATTAAAAAAAAAATACCAAAAACCAATCTAAAACTTCAGCTTACTCAACACTTAATAAATTTAAGTAGATTAATAGACGTGGAGTTTAGTTCTTATCAAATTATCTATCCAAGTCTCATGGGCTTCGCTTGTGACATTGATCAATGAAATTAAACTATAATTAAAACCAAAGCAAAACAAATTTAACAGCCAATTAAATTATATTTTTATTAGCCAATATTACTACATTCGCAACAGAGGAAACATGTACTCAACTTCAACAATATACGTTGTTAGGGTAGACAGAGAACTTATTTTATAGCTTCCCTATACTCGCTGTACTTTCCAACTCCCCATATCCTATTCTCAGCTTAATTGAAAAAATAAGTTTGACCACATTACTTGTTCACATTAAATAAAAAAATAACGACGTTATTTAATAAATTTAAACTAAAAATAATATCAATGCAATGTATTTATTTCTTCAGTGATTCTATGAAAAAATAAGTTTGACCACATTACTTGTTCACATTAAATAAAAAATAACGACGTTATTTAATAAATTTAAACTAAAAATAATATCAATGCAATGTATTTATTTCTTCAGTGATTCTATCCGTCCAATGTTAATTATTTAATTTTAGTTAAATAATTTTTTTACAAACCAATAATTAGGTCTTTTCTTTGATTATGTTACGCTACAAATTTACCTACATTGCTTACTAATTTTGTTGAATAACATTTTTAATATTAAATTGTCAAAGTTAAATGTATATACCAATTTCATAATTAATATATTTATATTGATAGGTGTTTTTTAGAATTTGGGGTAGCCTAGCATTTATGTTTTTCATAAATTGTATAAGAAATAATATAAAAAATAATTGATCTACAAAAAGAAGTGAATAAGTAATATATAACTTACTTATGACATTTAATTTGTGGACTATGAATTGTTCACTAGCCACAAGTTAGGTAAGTTAATACCATTTAATATCACTTTATTAAATTTCTTTTAGTAAATGGCCACAAGTTAAGTAAGTTAACACCATTTAATATCACTTTATTAAATTTCTTTTAGTAAATGGCTATCCTTGTAATCAAATTAACAAAGTTTTCAGACTTCTTTTCATTTCAAATCTAAATTTCTCTCTCCTAATTCCACCAGCTAGCATTGATTTTTCTCTCTTATATCCAAGGCATCTCTAGACTTTTAATTAGAAAGGATATCTAAACTATTTTTAACTTACAAAACTCTTAAATAATTTTTAAGAAATGTTAAACACAAGTTCAACCTCTTTCTCTCTCAAGAATTTAACTAGATTCCTTGTTCATGTGGGAAAACCTATATAAGAAAATGGTAGATTAATTCAAGCCTTTCGCAAAGGACACATTGTTGACACTAATCATCATAATCTTCACAATAAATTAACCATAGTCGAACACTCATTTAATTCTAAACACCTTATGTGCTTCCGTAATCAAATTAACAAAGTTTTTAGACTTCTTTTCATTCCAAACGTAAATTTCTCCATCCTAATTCCACGAGCTAGCATTAATTTTCTCTCTTGTATCCAAGGCATCTCTAGACTTTTAATTAGAAAGGATATCTAAATTATTTTTAACTTACAAAACTCTTAAATATCTATTAAGAAATGTCAAACATAAGTTCAACTTCTTTCTCTCTTCAAGAATTTAACTAGATTCATTGTTCATTTGGGAAAACCTATATGAGAAAATGGTAGATTAATTCAAGCCTTTCGCAAAGGACACATTGTTAACACTAAGCATTATAATCTTCTCAATAAATTAACCATAGTCGAACACTCATTTAATTCTAAACACCTTGTATGCTTCAAAATCAAACCAAAATTTGAACATTTACCTCTAATTAAAAATTTTAAAAAAAATTGGAAACAATTTCAATCTTGAAGAAGACCGGTTGCCATAAATTGATTTGGCCCCTAATCATTCATCTTTAACCAAATACTTCATTATCTTTTTATAACTTTAAAAGAGGCAAACTTCTTTTAAGTAAAGATATATACATTTTATCTTTAGCTAATTCACTATTGCACTTTGTTTAGGATTATGTTTCACCTCATATTGCTAAATTTGTAATAATAAATTTACTCTTGTATATATAGAGTTATCTTTTATCTTCAATTAATTTACTATGATGGTCTTAGATTACTTCTCTAATATTTCCCTCCTATTATTATTCTTAATAATAAATCTACTCTCTCTTGAAATTCTTAATTTTCATTAATTTTTTTATTAATTTAAATATTACTATTTAAATTAATTATTACTTTTTTTTAATTATTGTTTCATACGGGTAGAGTGTTCACTCTAAACTTTGTAAATCATAAAATTAATATTTAATTTTTAATGATAATCTTCTTAATATGACCAATAACAAATTTGACTATATTATTTAATAAATAATAAAATTTTAATATTTAATTTTATGAGTTAACTCTAGTAATTAAAAATGTGTGTAAATATTGATGTCTTTGTAAATTTATGAGTCTCACTTAATTTCCTTCCCAAACTCTAAATTATACATATTAATTCAATAACTATTAAAATTATTTATAACTTCCTTAGAAACCTTTTGTTCTCCATATTCACATTTAACTCTCACATTAGTTGTATATATTTTAATATTTTTTAAAATAAAAGATTTAATTTAAACGTTAAGTTTAATTATGTTAATGTTTTTTAGAATTTATTCATTAATATTTAATAACATTTAATTGAATTTTTTCAAATAATAAAAAATGTGATCACCCTTGTTAAAATATTTTCAATATTGTCATTGACATATTGATCTCAAATCTTATTATTAGTTTACTTTAGGGTGCATAATTATATGCTATTACTTATTATAACTGTTACGAAAGATTTATTTTTTAAAATGTGTAAAAAATCTAAATTAAATATTTCTATATTATATTTTATTATTATTATTATATGAATTACTTATTTATTATATATATATTTAAAGGTGGTTTGTCGATAAAGGTGGCATGAATTACAATCATTACAATATGGGCTCAACAAGAACAATATTTCACTTACAAGAATTGAACCTGGGTGGGGAGGGTAACAACATTCCTCCCAACCACTCAGGCTACAACCAATAAATATATATTATATATATGTTATTATATATTATATATGTGAATTACTATATGTTATTACTAATATGATACTATGTTATTACTAATATGATACTAGGTTTTATTATAACAATAAATGTAAAAAAATTATCTTATATGTTATTATTTATTATAACAATTATTTCCCATTATATTAATTCTTAATATTATTATTAATTATATTTATAAATTGTAATATTACTATTATATAGTATTTATAAATTGTATTATTAGTAATATTAATATTATATATTTTTAATATTTAAGAATTATATATATTAAATATGGGGAAATGTTATTATGCATAGGCTATTAAAATTTTTTAAGTTTTAAGTGAAAGTTTTGTTTCGTTTATGTTCATGTTGGAAATCTTTAAAAAATCTTAGAATAAAAAAAAAATACCAGATTCCAACAAACACCAACCGTAAAGTCGAAAACATATGTCCTAAAACTATTATATACAAAATTTACCAGTTTATATATTATTATTTATTATATTATTAGTTAATATTATATTAATTTGTAATATCTATCATCCTCATTAATTATTAATATAATTTTATAATATTATTATTATATGTTATTTTTGAGTTGTGTTAATGATGATGATGATGTTATTTAACATCCACTTAGATCAATCTAGTCTATTGGACCCTAAGAGGATGCTCACCATAGTTTTAACATGCTAAAAGGTAAGGGAGGTTTGTATTGTAGAAAAGATTAATAAATTGCAATCTAATGTGGGTGTACCCAAGGCATTCTCGAAGAAAGTGATGTTCATCCTCAACTCTTGTAGTCTCACATAGATGACAAGTCATTTCCACCCACGGTGTTTTAGGAATTTTCTAGCGCCTTGTTTCACTATGAAGCTCATGAGAGTTCGTTCTTATCTTGGCTATATTATTTTTCTTCTTAGAAGTAGTTAACACAAAGAGATATTTTTGATCTTCTAGATTAGGGTTAATGACCTCCTTATAGTATCTTAATTTTCCTTTAGCCTCTAATTCTGTCTCACCCCATATTTTATCTTTAAACTTAGATCTGATAGTTTTTTTTAATGTTATTGATATCTTGCAAAGTGGCATTTTCGTCAATACCCCAATGGTTTAACCAAGACATGTCATCTTTCTACCATCCTCACTTGAGACGACATTGGTCTTGGATGGATTTTAAAGTAATTTTAGGAAGTCTCTGATCTCCCATGTTATTAATCCTAAACATGTACGTTAGGTACCTAGTCATAGTGATGCTCTCGATGGGAGAAGACCCACTTCTAGAAGGATAATAGGGTAGGGTGTATTGCCTTTAATTTTGAGGTTAAATACGTTATGAAATGCTTTTGTATTTGTTCAATATTTCAGCGGGATTCTCTAGAGATGTTGTAACTCCAAAATTCACAACCATACAAGATAGCGGGAGTGGCAAGAGTTAAAAAAGAAACTTATTTTTATCCCACATCACAAGGTTTGCTATTTTACAATTGTTTTCAAGACCAAAATAATCTTTCCACCCTCCATTAATCCTTTTCTCAATGTCATAGTTCCATTTGGGCTTGTGATGAATATATGCGATATTTGTAGGAAGACACTTCCTCCAAGTTGTTATTGTCATGTACAAAATTAGTGTAAGTGACCTTCATGGACTAAATAATAATTACTTTTTTTTGGTAGGTGTTAACAGTCATACCCACAATAGAGCATAAATATTTGAGAGTTCTTAATTTATTATCAATAAGAATGATATCGTTGGCATAGAGAAGGAGGATGATGACTATGCTAGCTAAGGTCGTGCCAACGCTACCTTATTATTCTAAACAACTTTCTAGGTTATCGATGTATATGCCAAAAAGAGTAGGGGAGAGGGGTAAACCTTGCTTAACTCCAGTATTACAATTAATATATTTAGACCACCCCTCAGTGCTCTTAATTTTTGTGAAGGTAATCTCATACAATCTTATCGCAACAACTCTCAACTCAGAAGGAACCTTTGGGTATTCTAATATTCTCCACAAGTTATTTCTAGGCACATATCGAAAGATTTCCTAAAGTCCACAAAGTAGCAAAAGAGATTGGATTTACTATTACTACACTCCTCTACAATGATCCTAAGCTTAAATAGGTGGTCTGTGGTAGAGTGATGTCTTCTAAAACCCGCCCGAACTTTAGCCCACTTACCTTCACATTCTAGCCATACGTTGATTTTCTTTTCTAAAATGATGTCATAAATCTTGGCTAAAAAGGGCTAATAATGGTTCTATAATTAGAGGGGTTAATCTCATCACCACTTTTAAAGATAGGAATAATGAGGCTCTCATTCCAAGGATTAGGGAATCCTTTATTGACCGCTATATTAAAGAGTTTGTGGATGTGAGGAATGAGGAATGGCCCTCCAATTTGTAATATTTCCAATTGGTATCCCTTGTGGTATCCTTCAATGTCCTTAGTTTTTCCATTTGCAAGGAAGTTAACCACATAATCAATGTATTCTAAAGAAAAAACATCTTCATATGTAAGAAGGGTTTGAATGTTATCAATGACATCCGGGGCATGGAAAATTATAGGGGCTAATCTTAGACCATGGGCTAAATTTAGGGGTTTTAAATTTTTAATGGGACTTTTTTTATTAAACGTCCATTAGGTGTGATTAGACCACATTTTATTTATTTATTTTTAATGAATAGAAGGTTGGCCCCATCGAATTTAAAAAGGGGAGGCAAGATAAAACAATTTGCCCCTCTAAAAATCAATTTAAACCTATGTTCATCCATGAAAATCACTAGGCATCTCCTATTCTCCCCTGACTTCTAGAAATGACAGTTGCTAGGGGCTCTTTTTCCTTCTATCAATCATGGAAATCAAACTCAAAGTTACATTCATCCAAATTTTATGGACTGAATCTTATTTTGTAAGTTGCTTAATGCCCACATGCGTAGAGTAGTGATATTTACTATCAGTTCTTTATATGACCCATTTGCATCTAGGAGAGTCCTAGATCCCATTGCCTCAGATCCAAAGTTTCCTCAAGGAACATGGGGATTGTGAAGCTCGAGATCGATGATGCGGCAACAACATTTTTGTGGGCGTTTAGGGCATCATGTCTGGGGGATAGGAATTCATTCATAGCCGCATATTTGGGTGTATGGGGGGGCATGATGCTTCTTATAACCAATGCCATTTTGTTTCTACTTTTGTTTGTGTTCTCCTTTTTGGGACAGGCCATGGGTGGTGCAACCTGGAATCCCACTGTCTTTGATGCTTCTTTTGCTTTCGGCTTTGTCAAGTATTTTGACATGTTTCTTGTTTTGTATATTGAATTTTATGGTTCTCAAAGGATTTTTGTAGGGTGACATTGTATTTGTGGTTGGTTAGCCTACTTTTGCGACATGAATGTTTCTCTTTTAGTAATTGGGAATACATTAAATATGTACTTACAGAGCTGGAAAAATGGATATGTGAAGCATCAGAGAAGGTATGAAATTCTTAAATCTGTTTTTCTGGCTGCCATGTAGAAAGGTGTATATGATGCTATGTTATAATTGTTGATACTATGTGGTATTTGACTGACTCTTCCGAAATTTAGTATGTAGGGATGCCTTGGGATGGATAAGATACAAAAGGCAAGCTGCTAGTTTCTTGCTAACATTATCCCACACTTGTGATGCATTAAAAATAATGCATTGGTCTTACTCTCCCAAAATGATCTTTAGTAAGGTGTGTACATAAATGAGGTTTTGGTGGAACTTTATAATAGAATGGAAAGCTAAATGAGGATTGAGGTGTTAGTGGGCCTTCATATTAACATTGATTCTATTTGTGATTGTGATGAAAATTTTCATTGTTGTTTTCCAAGAATATTCCTAGAGTATGGTGAATTTCTATGTATTGTATAGTTAGAATGAGGTACCAAACTACCACCAAAAGAGGGCTTGTTATGTGATCAGTTATTAATATTTATCTCCTATTTAGTATTTGTGTATATGTTTTCCTATTACTATATATGATTTTATACTTTATCAAAAAATTCACCAAAACTTCACAAGATTTTATAATTTAGTAAAAGATTCGCCATACTTTATAAGGTTTTATAATTTAGTGAATTATTCACCAAGATTTTAAAAGGTTTTATAATTTAGTAAAATAATTCAAAACATTAAATGAATAATAACAAATATTAGAGAAACAAGAAGCTAAAATAATTCATAATTGAATATAACTGAATTAAGAAAGAGGATATTAAAAGAGGAAATGGAAAGAAAACCCAGTTTAGTTCAGAGGAAAAACACGGGAAAATAAAATGTTATTGTTTTTCACAAGTGTGTGACTGTGTAGTAGAGGTATGCTACATTCCAGTACATACTACTGAGAGGTAGTCCGGAATACCATAAAAATTCCAGTGCACTGAGCACTGAGAGGTACATGTTTTGTAGTGACTAACTGTAGCAGGTGTAAAGTTAGAGAAGTATTCCTGAATATGAACTTGCGACTGGCAATATGACTAATGGTTAAAGAGTTGTATTGGTATAGGGTTTTTAAGAGAAAGAAACTTTTGAATCCTCTAGTGGAATCATGTATTGGCTCGGGCATGAACCTATAAGAAACAAGATATTTTTTCTTGCGTTCTATGGTTGGGAGGCCCCTTATTGAGTTATTCTGAAAATTTTCATGGACCTTCATTAGTGTTTGCAGAAAATTTCTAAAAGCATCCCTTTCTCTTCATTTATAAAGACTGATTTATCTTATTTAGACTCTATTATGAAAGTTTTTTTTTCTGGATAATATTGTAAGTTTATGAATCTAGAATTAAAAGGGAAAGATATACATGTTTATTTATAGGAGATTCTTTTCTTTACCATGTACAGTTAGGGTAAATCTATGATTTTGTTATTATCAATATTTAGAAATTAAACAAACAATATGCAGAATAGGATACCTAAATTTATCTCAATGTTCATTCCAATATAGTTATCAAAATACAGAAACGAGTAATCATTGCAAGTATTCAAAAAAATAAGAATAATGTCTGCATGTATTTTGATATTTGTGAAAATGATTACACTCCAGAACAAACTCGTTTTAATATGACCATGGGTTAATTAAATAGCAGTAGCAAAACAAATTCCGTTTAACTTCCTTTCGAAGAAATATAAACAATCTCACCAAAATGTTAAACCCGGTATCGAATGTCTAGGGGTATTATTCATATCCAACCCAGTTCAATATATATTGGTTTCTCGAATTCTCTGATGTATTGTCCTCAAAACTATTTAAGAGTCATAAATAACGTGGCATAGGGATCATGGAACTAGAAATCACAAGGAGTAAAACCCTAACTTGGAATGCTTATGGGTAAAGCCGAGAATAAGCATATATCATTATGAGTTTACAATGGCATATGGTATCCTTTTAACAATGAAACTTAAACCATAGATTATGTATAATTACTAATAATACTAGAACATACATCTATTCATGGGGTGGAATAATACCACAAAACAACAAAGAAAACTTAATTGTAAAACAACCGACGGAGAAAACCCTTAAGAGGTAAGCGAAGCTAGTAGTTGTGGCTGAAAATAAGATGCTACAAGAGGGAAACATCGAAAATATACTTTTTATTGGGACTCAAACCCCTAAAAGTTCATTTCTACTATTAAAAGAGAGGCGTTGAAATGCCTTAAGTGAAATATTCACAAAATGTGTGATTAAAGTTTACCAAGATAAACCCTAATTAGAACCCTCACAAGAAAAATTCCACATACCATGGTAAAAGCCAAAGGAATTATTGAGTCCTTTCCACCAGCTCGAAGGGATTATGGCCACTGAAGGGGTGTGGGGCTTACCTGTAATGTTTTTTTTTCAAAAATTTATTAAAATGACCAATTTTCCACTTTTTCCCCAATTTCGACCCTTGACTAGTTTTGTTGTTTTGGCCTCCAAATTAACCCAAATGCTCCCAAATCTTATGTAAGGGTATATGAATGATATTTAGACTTGAATATTAGGTTCATAGATGATTTATAACCCTCAAAAGAATTCTGCAAATTTGATTTATATTTTGGTCAATGTATGGTATTTTAACTAGCAATTTATGCATCAAATCCCCCCTGGGTAAACACTGAAATGGCCTCCCAAATGCTTCCAAACTCCCTCGAATTTATGAATAGAGGTAAGGGATGTGTTAAGTATGTTATTAATGTCTCATGTGCATCATTAATTGATTATTATCTCTGTTCCAACCCTCTCCCATTCAGCTGCAAAAATCACCAATTCGACCCTTGGGGAAATGGCACTATTTCTTCTCCCAATGCAATTAAACTGAGTAAAAATACTTCAAATGCTCAAGTACAGCACATGAAACTTGTAAAATACATCCATGGCAGTCTATTAATCATAAATTCATCAAAGAATCATCCATTCATTCGAAATCATCAGCATTATCTTGCTATACATCAATGTAGTGGGGAAATGGACATTGTTTGCTCATTAATCAACATTTTTGCATACAACCAATGGGATTTTCGACCTGGGAGTTTCTGAATATGAAAAACATAGGATATTAAGCTATTACAATAAGAAATACATACTGAAAATCTCTCCCAAGAAGCACAAGAGCTCACCAAAAACTCCCTCCCTCAAGGAGCATGAATATGCCTTCAAAACTAGAAATGGTTGAGAGATGGTGCTGCACTAAACAAAACCATGAGCTTCCATGTAGTTGATACCTGCAAATAAAACTCCATTAAAGCTCCATGAAATACCTGAGTGGCCTCTCCAAACACCAACTTGGATGGGAATCTTTCACCCTCGAAATTGGCTAAGGCAAGAAACTAGTCATCCACTAGCTCTCTCTTAACAAATGCAATTTTTCTCAAATCATCAAAAGCCATTCTCATACTTGATTTCTACATTTCATAACCAACATTAGCCTTCTAAGGGTCGAAATCCTCTCATTATCTTCTAGAGATTTCCACTTAGGAAATATTCCACATTTGCCACTTGTTTCCTAGTTTCCAACCCTCCATCTTCTCCCAAATTCGAATAGGAGTCTCTTTAGCTTCCCCCAACTCCATGAGCGCCTTCTTGAGCCTATTTTTGGGGCTGACATGTCATAATGGTTAGGTGTAAGAAGTCATATCTGAATTTTGTCATAGATGTCATAGATGCTTCATCATTGTTGTCATAAGACTAGGGAATCTAGCCCAAGTGTCCACTAGTCTCCAATTTTCCTCTTCCTCTTCCATGGAGGTTACTATTCCATCACATTTCGACCTAAGATGCTCCATTTCATGTGTATGCCTTAACAACTCACCCAATAATTTTTTCCTTCCCATGGATTCGAAATTCCAAGTGAGATTTGCCATGTGGCAGTGAGAAACCAAGCTAGTGGGGGTCCCACATCCTCCAAATGTCCTCAAAACCATTTTCCACCTATAATTCCTCTTGGATTCATTTATTCAACTTATTTATTAAATACTTGGACTATTCTAATGTGAAAACATTATTCCTTTGCTCCCTTATTACAATTCCCAATGTACCCATTCAACCTAGGGAACTTGGTAGGATTGATGGGGATTGTCTGCTATACAATTATTTGAATGGGGACATTACAGTCCTCCCCACCCAAGAATTCTTGTCCTCAAGCAATTTCAAATTATGATGTTTCAAAATCTTCTCCTCTTCCCATGTGGCATCTTCATTTGGTAGGTCTTTCCATTGTACTAAATATTCTTTGATAATTCTACTCCTCAACCTCCTTTCCCGTGTCTTCAAAATCTTTTCTGGAACAAGTGTGAGCTGACCTTCATCATCCAAGGGAGGAAGTATTTCTGAAGTGATAATTTGTTGACCAAGGTATTTCTTGAGAGAAGAAACATGGAATACATTATGGATTTTACTCCCTTCCAGAAGTTCTAGTTCATATGCTCCTTCTCCAATCTTCCGCACTACCTTGTATGGCCCATAGTACCTTGGTTTTAATTTTTTCGCTCCATTCTTTTTGAGAGATGTTTGCTTATATGGATGCAACTTTAAATATACTAAATCATTAACCTGAAAGGTTCTTTCTTCCCTATGTCTATCAGCATATTGTTTTTGCTGATTTTGAGCAACCTGTAAATTGTCTTTCAAGAGCTTTAAAATGTCTTGGCTCTCTTCCACCCAATCTTTAGCCTTTGGGGCTCTACTATCGCCAAATATGATTTCAGAAAATGTAAGTGCATCATAACCATATAATTCTTTGAAAGGAGACAACCCTATTGACATATGATAAGTGGTGTTGTAGCGAAACTCACCCAAGTGTAGCCATTTTTCCCATGCTTTTTGCTGCTCTCGCACATAGTTTCTTAGGTACCCTTCCAACCACTGATTCACCCTCTCTATTTGTCCATCAGTTTGTGGACGATAGCTGGTACTTGGAGTCAATTGAGTGCCCACCAATCTAAAAAGTTATTGCCAAAAGGCACCCATGAATATACTATCTCTGTCACTGACAATGCTCTTGGGGAGCCCATGCAATCTGAAGATATCTTTGAAAAATATATCAGCCACTTGTGCAGCACTAAAAGATGATGTAACAGCAAAGAAATGAGCAATTTTTTTCAACCTATCCACTACCACATAGATGCAATCCTTACCCAAATATTTAGGCAAACTGGTGATGAAATCCATGGAGATACTGTCCCATTTTTTCCCCGAAATGGGCAATGGTTGTAATAGCCCAGCTGGACATGTGAGTTCTGATTTGTTTTGTTGACATACTTTACATTCATTCACATATTTCTGAACCTCTTCCTTCAACCCTTTCCAAAAAAACCTTTGCCTCAACTGTCTATAAGTTTTGAAGATCCCCGGATGGCCCGCTAGTGGGGAATCATGTGCTTCTTGCAAAATTTGGTACTTAAGCTATGAGTTCTGAACTAAATAAATTATGCCCTTATAATATATCATCCCATTCAAAATCCTGTATTTATCATCCATTTTGATTCCATCCAACACATCACAAGCAAATTGGTCTTTAGCATATTCAACTAGTAGCATGTTTTTCCAATCCTTGTCAATGTCCATGAGAGAAAAAGAAGGTCTTCTTGACAAATCATCTGCTACTATGTTATTCTTTCCCTTGACATATTCAATATCAAAATCATAAGCTTGGATTTTTCTTACCCACTTTTTTTGCCTTTCATTTAGATCTTTTTGGGTGAGAAAGTGTCTTAGACTATTGTGGTCAGTTTTCACCACAAACTTGCTGCCCACCAAGTATTGTCTGAATTTGGCCAATGCATGCATAATGGACAACATTTCTTTATCACAGATGGAGTAATTTTTTTCATGAGGCTGCAACTTTCTGCTCTCAAAGGCTATGGGGTGTTGGACTTGCTTTAGGACAGCCCCTATTCCTCCACCTGAAGCATCACATTCCACAACAAAAGGTTTAGTAAAATCAGGAAGTGCAAGTATGGGACAACTATTCATTACCTCTTTAATTTTTTGGAAGGCCTTTTCAGCCTCTTCATCCCACTTGAAAGCATTCTCCTTAATCAAATCAGTGACTGGAGAAGTCAACTTGGAGAATCCCTTCACAAATTTTCAGTAGTATGTGCATATGCCAATAAAACCCCTCAATTCGGTGATGTTTTTTGGTGATGGCCATTCTAAGATAGCCCTGATTTTTTCCATGTGTACCTTCACTCCTTCTTGCCCAATAAAGTGCCTAAGACACAGTAATTCTTTCATCCCAAATTCACACTTTGACAACTTAGCAAATAAGGACTCTTCTTGCAAAACCTTCAACACAATCTCTAACTGCTACAAATGCTCTTTCCATGTTTTACTGTAAATGAGAATGTCATCAAAGAAAACCAAAACAAACCTTCTTAGTTGCTTGCAAAAGATCCTATTCATGCATGCTTGAAATGTGGCTGGAGCGTTAGTTAACCCAAAAGGCATGACAAGAAATTCAAAGTGACCATAATGACATCGAAAAGCAGTCTTTTTCACATCTTCATCTTTCATTCGAATTTGATGATACCATGATCTAAGGTCAATTTTGGAGAATCATTTGGCCCCATGTATCTCATCCATGAGCTCATCAATCCTAGGAATAGGATACCTATTCTTGATAGTCTTTTTGTTCAAAGCTCTAAAGTCTATGCACATTCGCAATGTTCCATCTTTTTTCTTCACTAGCACTACTGAAAAAGCATAAGGGCTAGAGCTTGGTCTAATGAGTCCCAACTCTAGGAGTTCTTGGATAGCTTTGTCAATCTCATCTTTGAAACTTTTAGGATGTCTATAAGGTGGTATCTAAATGGGTGAAGTACCCTCCTCCAAAATAATGTTATGCTCAACCCCCCTATCCGGTGGTCTACCATGTGGAAGGTCTCTAAATTTTTTTTCATATTTTTGAAAAAGTCTCTCTATCTCCTTTGGGTGTTCAAAAACATTTATATTTGGCTTGGGAGATGTAATATGACATTCAACAACCCATTCTATTTTCCCATGCCTCAATATATATCTTATACTATTGCAAGTCACTACTTGATTTGGATAAGTGTATTGCCCTCTCACAACTCTTTGTACTCCTTTTGAATCCCGGAATTTCATTTCGGGAATTTGATAATTTACTGTATGCTCTCCTATTGAATACACCCATTGCACTCCCAAAACCACATTAGTATCAGCAACATCAACCACATAAAAACTATCAACAAAAGTATAGTTACCTACTGTGACTTGCAGCTTGGGAACCCATGTTTTGCATTGCACTGTGTTGTGACCGGGAATGACAACCGTGAAGCCATCAAATGGTTCAATAGGTATCTTTCTTTTCTCCACCATCTCTGCATCAATGAAGTTATGGGTGGCTCCTCCATCTACCAAAACTGAATTTCTTTGTCCTTGTACCACACCTTTGCATCAGATAGTATGATAGCGATGTACTGCTGAAAGTACTGCCATTCTTGCTTTGTCCGGTGAAGGATGATTTTTTTCTTGTCTTTCCTCTTCTACTACTGTCTCATATGCCTCTTCTTGATCTGAAATATGTCAATCTTCATCCATGCCCCCATCATACCCCTCATTATCAGAAAATACTTCTATGTATTGAGCCTTTCCTTTAGTACATTTGTGCCCCGGTGTCCATGGTTGGAAGCATGTGAAGCACAGTTTCTTTTTTCGAAGTTCATCCCTGTTTAGTCCTTCTTTTTTATTCCTTTGAAATGACTCTCTTTGCCAAGGTTTCTTATCATATCCATCCCTTTTCCAATGTTTCTTTTCAAATTTGTAGCTAGGCTTGGGAGGAAATCTTGTTCTAGGAAGCACATTTTGGAGATCCCTAGTCAAGCTCATTGGATATTTTAATGTAGTTGGCTTGTGGGATTTGACCAAACCTCTTAAGGGGTCAGCCAAACCTTCAGTGAACAACAATACTAATCTTCCCATAGAGACATCAACCAGCTTGACTGATAATTTTTGAAAGTCCAACATATATTCAGTAGGGGACCCTGTTTGCTTCAATTGAGCTAGTTCTTTGAAATACAATTATGGATCTTTTTGTTCAAATATTTCTAGTACCCTGTCAACAAATTCTCCATATGTTTTAACCTGATCATGACCCAAGGCTTTTAGCCCATGAAACCACCATTCATTGGCATCTCCTTCCAAATGTAAAATGTCCATTTTTAATGCATCCTTTTCCAACATAGGATTCAACTGAAAATATACATCCAATTTTTGCACCCAAGTGTTAGCATAATTTTGAGAAGAACCATCAAAAGTAGGAAGTGACATTTTTCCAATAGCACTATTTAATTCTTTGTTTTGTAATGGACTCCTATTGTCTTCCCTCCTTTTAATTTTTTGTATAGCATCAATTTAGTCACTGAGTGGTACACCTCTTTTACACTCTTCATTCAAATCATTCCAATCATTTACTAGTTTCTTATAATCCACCTCAATATTGGGCTCTTCTTTGGGTGTGAGAAATTTAGGTGCAGTATGCCTTTGTGTGCTTTGGAATTCATCAAGTATATTATGTGGTCTTGTGCTTGAAAAAATATGCTCACTCCCTTTTATCTTTTCCCCTAAATGTGAACTACTGTTATCTCCTATCATCCCTTTGCCTGAAAGTTGGCTACCCAACAATTCGAAACTTTTCATCATTTGTTTACTCATCTCTAGCATAACCATGGTAATTCCATCAAAACATGGTTTTAAGGCTTCAAGAAATTCCTCCTTATGTCTTAATTTTTCCTCCTCCTCTCTACCCATTGTTTTAGAAAAAAACTCTTTTTCTGCTACTCTCTTATTCTATAACATCCCGTAAATACCACAAAAAATTTAAAATTTTTGTGATTTTTCCAGGATGTTACATGTGGTATCAAAGCGCAAGTTCAAACTCTAGGCCTGATTGAGGCTCATGCACACAAACAGAAAATAAATCAAAAAGTTTATGTTACTAACTTTTGTAATTTTATTTTATTTTTGCACAGAACAGATTGACCTTTAATTGCAGGTATGGAAATACCAGAGGAATCAGCAGAGGACAGATCTCCTCGTAATGAACGCATTAATAATAATAATTCTAAAGGAATCTATGTTGAATTAAATAACCAGTCTTCTGAAATTTTACGCAATGTTCAGGATTTAAAATCTGAGTTAAAAGCTATTAAAGAAGAAAATGAACGGATCCTTAAGGTACAGGAAGATTTACAACATAATTTAAAAGAAAACTGTCATAGTGATGAAAGAGGCAGAAAATCAGAATTGAAGGTTGATTCTGAAATAATGTCCCACCAACATAAGCATAAGAAAACAAGAAATGATAAAAGGAATAGTTACTCATCTTCTAAATCTGATTCAAGTAATGATGATATTAATTATGATAGCAGTAACAGTGAGTGTTGTTCTAAAAAGAAAAAACATAAACATCATGAACAGATTACTGTGGAATTTAAAAAGATTAAGCCACCTACTTTTAATGGCGAAAGTGAGAAGGGAGAGACAGCAGAATCTTGGTTGTCTGGAATGAAAAAGTACTTTAATATTTATGACTGCTCTTCTCAACTAAAAGCCAAGATGGCTATTTACAATCTGACCGGGAAGGCATATATTTGGTGGCAGGATCTTAAAAGAATCAAGAGTATAAAAGAAAAAGAAGTAACTTGGACTATGTTTAAAAGTTTGTTTAAAAAGAAGTTTTTGTCGAAACAATACTTTAAAGATAAGTCAAAGAAGTTTTACGATTTAAGGTTGGGTACAATGAACATGAAAGAACTATGTAGCAAGTTCCTTAGCTTGCTGAGGTATGTGCCCTACATGGTTGAGGAAAAGCCTAAAGTGCAAAGGTTTCTCAGTTGTTTACCTTTTAATATAAAAGACCGTATTGAGTATGATAATCCTTCCACTTTGGAAGAGGCCATGAGGAAGGCAAATTTTTGTTTTGACCAAAACAGAAAAAGAGAAGGAACAACTGGCTAGAAGAACATTAAGACTAATCAATATGACTATTAAAGGAAGAATTTTAATCATAACGCTGGAGGTTTTAAGAAGAATTTTAATAACAAAAATTTTCCTAATAATTACAGGAATAATGCATCTCAGAATTCTACTACTGCAAGAAATGTACCTAACAATAATAATCACAGCAATAATAATAATAACAACAACATGTATGTTGAACAGAAAGGGCCCATAAAGTGCTATGAATGTGGCAGACCACATAAGAGAGCAGATTTCCCACGCAACAAAAGGACAACCAACAATATTCACACTATGCAAGCAGAACCTACAGTTGGAGATATCGCAAGAGAAATGCCCAGGATAAATGCAGTATTGGAGAACCGTCAAGCAGACCATCAAACATCCATGGTCGAAATTGAAGGTATGATACAAAACGAGTCTATTTCTATTTTAATAGATCTAGGTGCAAATATAAGTTATATTTCACCTACTTTAGTAAACCGTTGCAAGTTAAAAACAAAGAAATTTGATAATGCATGGTTAGTTCAGCTTGCAACCGGAACTAAAAGGAAGGTTACAGATTATGTCAAGAATTGTGAAGTATTTTTAAGTCAGCTGAAAACGCAAATTAATCTGAATGTTTTACCCCTAGGGTTAGATGATTTGTTGATTGGTATGGATTGGCTTGAACAACATAGAGTTTTACTGAATTGTTAAGATAAATCTTTTACATGTATAAATAATGAAGGTAATTCAGAAACAGTAAAATGAATTCATAGGCAGATTTCTACTTTACAAGTAAAGAGAGCTTCCAGAAAAGGTTGTAAAATGTTTGCTGTTAAATTATGTTGTTAATGATGAGTGTACATCTAAAGAAGACAAGTTAAAACTAGAGGATATTCCCATCCTTAGGGACTTTTCTGATGTATTCCCAGAAGAAATTCCAGGATTACCTCCGAAAAGAGAACTTGATTTTACCATTAAGTTAGTACCCGGTGCGGTACCAAACTCGAAGGCCCCCTATAGGATGAATATTATGGATTTAAATGAGTTAAAATCACAGCTGAAAGAATTAATAGATAAAAACTACATAAGGCCCAGTGTGTCCCCTTGGGGAGCACCAGTAATTTTTGTTAAAAAGAAGGATGGTACCATGTATTTGTGCATTGATTACCGACAGCTTAATAAAATGACAATTAAGAACCAATATCCCTTACCCCGCATAGATGATCTATTTGATCAAGTACGCGGAGCAGAGATTTTCACTAAAATTGATCTAAGGTCGGGTTATCATTAAGTCTAGATAAAAGACAAGGACATATTCAAAACTACATTCTGGACGCGTTATGGACACTATGAGTTCGTAGTTATGTCTTTTGGGATAACTAACGCACCGGCAGTGTTCATGTGTTTAATGAACAACGTTCTGCATACATATTTGGATAAGTTCGTAGTGGTATTTATCGATGATATTCTAGTTTACTCAAAAACTAAAGAAGAGCATGACGAACATTTAAAAATCATTTTACAAGTACTTAGAGAACATCAGCTTTACGTTAACTTCAGTAAGTGTGATTTCTATAAAGATAAAATTCGGTATTTGGGTCATATAATTTAGAAAGATGGTATTTTTGTGGATCCTGATAAAATAAAAGCAATTAATGAATTGCCTATCCCAAAAGACGTAACTGATGTACAGTCATTCATGGGAATAACAGGGTATTATAGAAAGTTTATTGAAGGGTTCTCTAGAATTGCTAACCCCATCACTTCTTTGCAGAAGAAAGGGAAGAAATTCATATGTGATCAAAAGTGTCAAGAAAGTTTTAATAAGTTAAAAGAGTTATTAACTACTGCACCCATCTTAAAAATTGCAGATCCCAATAAGGATTTCGTCGTATGCACGGATGCATGCAACGATGGACTTGGAGGGGTCTTAAGTCAAGAAGGTCATGCAATTGCTTTTGAGTCAAGAAAGTTAAAAATACATGAAAAAAATTATGCTACTTATGATCTTGAGTTGGCAGCTGTGATACATGCTTTAAAAATGTGGCGCCATCACTTGATCGGAAGAAAATTCAATTTAATGACTGATAATAAGGGCTTAAAGTATTTATTGGATTAGACAAATCTGAACGCAAGGCAAGCTAGGTGGTTAGCTTTCATTAGCGAGTACGATTTTGAGATCCATCACATTAATGGAAATGAGAATAAGGTTGTTGATGCATTGAGCAAAAATACTAGATTGAGTTTTGTGACAGCAATCAGTACTTTTAAAACTGATCTGGAAAATCAGATCGAAGAAGGAACTAAGCAAGACGAAAATTACCAAAAATTACATGATAAAGTGGCTGAAAATTCATCTGAAAATTCTATAACAGATTACAGTATTAATGAACAAGGCTTCTTAACATATAAAAATATAATTTATGTACCTAATTTTTCGAAGTTTAAGTTGTTGATTTTAGATGAAGTTCACAAGAGTCCTTATTCAGGGCATCCTGGTTATCAGAAAATGATAACTATGATAAGAAAGGAGTATTTTTGGCCCAACATGAAGAGTGAAGTTGCTAAATATATAGATAGATGTTTTGAATGTCAGACTATTAAAGCTGAACATCAACATCCGGCTGGGCTATTGCTGCCCTTACCAATTCTAGAATGGAAATGGGAAATTATAAGCATTGACTTTATTATAGGTTTGCCTAAAAATCAGAAGCAGAATGACTCAATTATGGTTGTTGTTGATAAACTTAGTAAAGTTGCTCATTTTATTCCTGTTAAAACTACTTTCAAGGATTCTAACATTGCAAATATTTTCATGAAGCAAATTTTTCGCTTGCATGGAATTCCAAAGGTAATTATTTTAGACCGGGACTCTAAGTTCACCAGCAATTTTTGGATAGCACTGTTTAAATGATTAAATACTAAACTAAATTTCAGCACTTCTTTCCACCCACAAATTGATGGTCAAACAGAAAGAGTAAATCAGATTTTAGAAAACATGTTAAGATCGTATGTTAAATATCAGCCATCTAAGTGGGAAGATTACTTGCATTTAGTAGAATTTGCCTACAATAATAATTATCAAGCATCTGCTAAGTTAAGCCCATTTGAGATTTTATATGGAAGAAAATGTTGTACTCCAATTTCTTGGGATAATCCTGTAGACAAATTGATGTTAGGACCAAATTTATTGTAAGAAATGGAGCTAACCATGAAACAGGTTCAAGATAACTTAAAGGTTGCCCAAGATCGACAGAAAAGCTATGCTGATTTGAAACACACTGAAAGAGAATTTCAAGTAGGAGACCATGTTTTTATAAAGGTAAATCCCAAGAAAAGTTCTTTGAAGCTTGGGAGCTGTGCTAAATTAGCACCAAGGTATTGTGGACCATTCAAAATCCTATCAAGGATTGGAGCTGTTGCATATGAATTGGCATTGCCATATAATTTAAAAATCCACAATGTTTTTCACGTTTCTGTTTTAAAGACTTATGTGCACGATGCTACTCATGTGCTGAATTGGAATGATATACAGGTGGAACCCGAAGGATATTTTCAGGCGGAACTGGACTATATTCTCGACCGAAGGGAAATTATGCTTCGGAATCGCACCATAGGGCAGGTAAAGGTGCAATGGAAGCACCTTAGCCCTGATGAAGCTACTTAGGAACTGGAAAGTAATATGCGGGCAGCATATCCAGTTCCGTTCCATGAGGAACTTGATGATGAATAAGCAACATCGAGGACGATGTTGAGCTTAAGTGGGGGTGTTTGTAACATACCCTTTTAGCTGGAAAACATTTTGTGTTAGCAAACATTATTATAACTTTTATTGTAAAGTTTTATGTTGGACAGGTGTCCAAGGATGACTGAAATTTGCACAATATATTATTATTAAATAAATAAAATATGAGACAAACACCTAAGAGGATTGTTGAAAGAGTAGTTACTGATCCACTAGGTGGAATGGAATCTGGGGTAGAAGGCAATGGACAAGTGGTAGCATCATCATGCAACTAACTAGCTGTTGGTATGGGACAACTCCCTTGAAATGTGGTCATAGTGCCCTAAAAGACGGGACTGGAGCTTGAGGTTCATTTATTCCAAATTGACCACTAAAAGACCTAGGCAGTCTATATAATAGCCATCAAATAGTTAACTGAGGTTCATCACTTTTCCTGATGAGGAAATTTACCTTGGGGTTTTGCTGTGTTTGCACCCAAGAGATTTGATGAGGGGATATGCTATGTTGTTGATCATGTTGTGAGTCTGCTAAACTCTTTTTGAGTTCAAGAGGTTGATGCCGAGTGGAGAAGGCATGTTATTTCAGGAGGTTGATGCTGAGTGGAGAAGGCATTTTTGAGTGTCTTGCTTCTACACAGATTCCACCCACTTATTGGATCAATAATCAGGATTGGGGGTTCACTAGAAGCCAGCAGTTGAGCTACTTCTTCTGGAACAGGTTGGGAGGAACAGGCCTCCTTGGGTGTTTGCCGACCCTATCGTCATCTACAGGTTCTATTTGTTTATCTGTTGTTAAGTAGTTAAATTTTTTTATGTACAAATATTTAATTTTATTTACAGAATGTGTTTTGGTTTAAATGCTTCTACTTTTATTTTCTAAATCAGTTTAAATTTATGAATAGAAATGCTGAATGAAATAAATGATCTCTGCATTTTTCCCCATGACATAGGAATTGTATCGTACTCTAGTATAGAGATAGATTAAGATAGATAGGTATGATAGGAAAGATAGCCATGTGATTGAGAAGATGCAAATGGTGTATTTTTTTAAGTTACTGTTAATTTTTCTAAGTTTACCTATATCAGTGTTTTTCCTTGTTAATCTGCACAAAAATTTATTCTCAGAATTTACAGTATGTTTTCTACATTTTATAAATATCAGATTGTTTAGAAATAAATAATTTTCCTTTTTGAAAATCATATGAAGTATTTTTTATATCATACAGTTGTAGAGTAGATCCCAACATACAGCATATTGATATCAATTTCTTTTATAAATGATGCATAGTAATAAATACAAATTATTCATGTACAGAACCATATACTCTTAGCACTGTATAAACACAATGTATCTCTTTTATTTAGAAACAGATCGACAACCTTAAACACTTGACCAAACCCTATATCCAGCTTCTATATGAATTTATCCAAGATATAGAATCATTCATTTTTAAAACAGAGCTAAGTTAGGGTTTCCATTTCACAAACAGTTATGCATTTTTTATTTCACAATACTCTTTTAAATGAGAAACAAGACTGTTATTAATACATTCGATACCTGTACAACCTTGTTATCCATTCTCGGTACTTAGTTATTATCTTAACCAATCACACGCTTTAAATCGAATCATATGCTCATCCATTAATACAAATATTTAAACTGAAAATCGTTCCTGTAGGTCGAGTAGTTTATTTTAAAATATCATCTCCAGGGTTTAAGATTTTACAATGTCTGTAGGAGCAGAGTCAAACAGAAATCACAAACACTAATTTGATGCCGAGAACGTATCAATGAGCAACATCAATTTATACATTACAGAACGAGGACAGAACCCTAACCCTTAGGAAATTTCATGAGTTTGAAATGCATCATCACTTGTACAAACTTCATTTAAATTATCCCATCGTTTTTACATTTCAACTTTCACCATTTACAAAAAGAAAAAAGATAGCAACAGAGTATTGAAACACAAATCATTACATTATCCAAGTCTGTGAGAAGAACATTTCCACACGATGGTTATAACCATAACAGGCTCGTGCCTTGTGGGTTGAGGAATCCTCTCCCCATTCTTTTAAAAAGAAAATTACAAACCCTATCTCTACATATTACAAACTCTCTGAGTTAAAAACACAAACACACAGAACATCACACAGTCGGCCATCATCTTCATCTACACAGAGTTTCAAGGAAACCGCCGAGGCTTCCTAGTTGGTGTAGCTATTGCGAACCTTCAACACCCAGATTGGAGGAGCCATTGAATATACACTTGCATTGCATTGTAGACGTGGTTAAAAAATGTTATTTCTTAAAAAGAATAAATTCATTATCATTTCGAACAACCAGAACAGTGTTAAACTCAGGAATGGGAATTATAGTGAAAGCTTCGAAGTACATTACCTTTAAACGATGGATTGTAGCAGAAGAACGCCAAACAACAACAACTGTAACTATAACTGAACCCACACTGTCGAAAACGCCATACAGAAGGAAACCTCACTCTGAGCTATCAACTATAAATCGAAGAAACAATGCCGAGAACTGTATCCATCATAGAAAGGTCGGGCCATTCATCGTGAAACCAGTTTTAGGGATAAAAACCTTAACAGGTTTGAGGATCGAACCTCAACAAGAAAACAAACCCAAGTTGCAAACCACGACAATCAGTTACTGTACAAAGAAATGGAGAGTTCGGCTCTTAAACCCATCACAGGTCACAAGTTCAAAACGCAGGCATCATGCCTCTGAAAATGCAAAAAAAATAACCCTACAAATCCTCGGCTTGTCGCCCAGACGCAGAGCCATAACTACCAAATTCCAAGTTCACAATAAACACGATAATCAAAACAAAGGTAGGGTTTAATCCACACATATCAAAACCCTGCTAGATCGACGGTGGAGATCAACGAGTGGGATTTATGAAACCACAAGTCATCTACCACTTTAAATGAACCATAAATGCAATTGCCACAAAGGAGCCAGCATCTTAAACCTTAGAACCAGTATGTCTACACATCAGCACAAGGTTGGTCATTATCACGGTATTGGCACGTGATTGAGTTCTCTCTACCATCCACGATGGAACTCCACTATCCACAGTAGTTGTAAGAATTTAATGCATATGGCAACGTTAATGGTTGCCAACCTGTGACATTAAAATTCACATCGTAATGTTTAATACATAAGACATTGCATATGGTAAGGTCGAAATGTATAACCTTGTCAAGCATTTTTTTATGAATATATGCGCTAGGGTTTGCATATAATTCATATTGTTTGCACATAATTCATATTGTTTGCATATAGTTCACATTGTTGCATATAGTTCATATTGTTGCATATAATTTGTATCGTTTGCATAATAATCAATAAGATTTGTATGGTATTACATAGGGTAATACAATGAACACAAAGCACATATCATAAAGTGATATATATTTCACCATAGTTTGTTAGTATTACAACAAACATTATTTATAATGGTTCGATAATATTTCCATAAACATTTTAAATAGACCATATAGATAATCCATTAAATAACATTACACATTATGAATGGATTCTAGATATTACACACACATACATTTAATGTATCGTGTAAATGAAATAATTCAGACTATCACCATCATCTTAGGGTATAGACCCTAGGCAAGCTAGCAAAACAGTATACATAGAATTTCCACAAATTTCCACGGAGGAAGAAGGTAGATAATTATATATAGTTCAACACGAATAACAACCAAGATTCTCATCGATAGAATGCCCACAGTTTTATCTCTTCAATTAATGACAAAAGAGATTCACCGATAAACTGTTTGGTCACTTGTTGCAACTTTAGAACCTTACCTGTAACTAACACAAGTACGAATTCACATGCTTTAGCATGAATGCTAAGTAAGGCTCGGGGCGTCCGTATGACCCCTTCATCAATCAATAAAAGTATATTAGTCAAAGATAACTGATTCATAAATCATAACATCAATAATAGAAGTTGCAGGAGTATGAATAACATCAAGACATAAACATAATTCCGTTAGTCGCAATTTCTTATACGATAAACCAGCATGGTATTATTACATCAGGATAACCTTCCATGCTTTGTTCTATTCCGCACATATTAAATAAGCATTAATTGTCATGTAGAAAATTTTTAATTTTTTGTGATTTTTCCGGGATGTTACATCTTCAACCAAAACTTCTTCAGCTATTGATTCAAAGGGTGGTGGTTTATTTGTTTGGCTTATTGTTAATACCATCAGGTTCCAAGACCATGCTCTGATACCACTTGTAATGTCCCTTTTTCAAAAATTTATTAAAATGACCAATTTTCCACTTTTTCCCCAATTTCGACCCTTGACTAGTTTTGTTGTTTTGGCCTCCAAATTAACCCAAATGCTCCCAAATATTTTGTAAGGGTATATGAATGTTATTTAGACTTGAATATTAGGTTCATGGATGATTTATAACCCTCAAAAGACTTCTCCAAATTTGATTTATATTCTGGTCAATGTATGGTATTTTAACTAGCAATTTATGCATCTCCCCCCTGGGTAAACATTGAAATGGCCTCCCAAATGCTTCCAAACTCCCTCAAATTTTTGAACAGAGGTAGGCGATGTGTTAAGAATGTTATTAAGGTCTCATTTGCATCATTAATTGATTATTATCTCTGTTCCAACCCTCTCCCATTCAGCTGCAAAAATCACCAATTCGACCCTTGGGGAAATGGCACTATTTCTTCTCCCAATGCAATTAAACTGAGTAAAAATACTTCAAATTCTCAAGTATAGTACCTGAAACTTGTAAAATACATCCATGGCAGTCTATTAATCATAAATGCATCAGATAATCATCCATTCATTCGAAACCATCAACATTATCATGCTATACATCAATGTAGTGGGGAAATGGACATTGTTTGCTCATTAATCAACATTTTTGCGTACAACCAGTGGGTATTTCGACCTGATACTTTATGAATTTGAATAATAGAGGATATGAAGCTATTACAATTAGAAATACATAATGAAAATCTCTCCCAAGAAGCACAAGAGCTCACCAAAAATGCCCTCCCTCAAGGAGCATGAATATGTCTTCAAAACTGGAATAGGTTGAGAGATGGTGCTGCACTAAACAAAACCATGAGCTTCCCTGTAGCTGATACCTGCAAATAAAACTCCATTAAAGCTCCATGAAATACTTGAGTGGCCTCTCCAAACACCAACTTGGATGGGAATCTTTCACCCTTGAAATTGGCTAAGGCAAGAAACTAGTCATCCACTAACTCTCTCTTCACAAATGCAATTTTTCTCAAATCATCAAAAGCCATTCTCATACTTGATTTCTACATTTTATAACCAAAATTATCCTTCTAAGGGTCGAAATTCTCTCATTATCTTCTAGAGATTTCCACTTAGGAAATATTCCACATTTTCCACTTGTCTCCTAGTTTCCAACCTTCCATCTTCTCCCAAATTCGAATAGGAGTCTCTTTAGCTTCCCCCAACTCGATGCACTCCTTGTTGAGCCTATTTTTGGGGCTGACATGTCATAATTGTCAGGTGTAAGAAGTCAGATCTGAATTTTGTCATAGATGTCATAGATGCTTCATCATTGTTGTCATAAGACTAGGGAATCTAGCCCAAGTGTCCACTAGTCTCCAATTTGACTCTTCCTCTTCCATGGAGGTTACTATTCCATCACATTTCGACCTAAGATGCTCCATGCCATGTGTATGCCTTACCAACTCACCCAATAATGTTTTCCTTCCTATGGATTCGAAATGCCAAGTGAGATTTTCCATGTGGCAGTGAGAAACCAAGCTAGTGGGGGTCCCACATCCTCCAAATGTCCTCAAAACCATTTTCCACCTATAATTCCTCTTGGATTCATTTATAAAACTTATTTATTAAATACTTGGAGTATTCTAATGTGTAAACATTATTCCTTTGCTCCCTTATGACAATTCCCAATGTACCCATTCAACCTAGGGAACTTGGTAGGATTAATGGGGATTGTCTGCTATACAATTATTTGAATGGGGACATTACATTACCCATTAAATTTTACCTCTCACCGTCCTCTGGAGTTGGAAAGTATCATTTGAAATTCACCTGTGTAATAGACATGAATGCCCTATGTTAACGCTTAATACAAGAGGTAGATATTATTCACAATTCATACAAATAATACCAATTACAAATTACATTAGAAACTGAACAAGGGAGTTAGACATTCTCATTTCACCCAGCATTCTACAAGTTAAATGCATAATGAGGTAGTGTTGAAAACTCTTCTATTTTACTCATACAAGTTGTTGCATCCATTGTATACTCTTACACACTCACATTTCTTAAAAATTGAACCAGTGGATGATTTCCCCATTTTAAAAGTACTGTTTGAGCTCCATATGAGCTTCCTAAAGTAGAGATCCTTACTCAAGGCCAACAATACAAGGATAGAATTCCCTCGAATAATATCTCTAGCACAAACCTCTAGAAGTGAATTACTATATGTTTAAATGCCAAACTAGTACAAGTCCAGGTGGATTATTCCCAGGGTTATTAATCAACATTACAAACAAAATGTCGAACTGTTCACCATATTTGAATTAATGTGATGGACTAGTGACGGAACACCTCATCAATACATATTAAAGTTACATATTTGGAATTGTAAACCCTTAACAATATGTTGATCACCATGGAATAATTATTTTAACTTTTGCAAGGGAGGGAGGACCCAAATAAATCCCCCATCTTATCCTTTGTATTGCATACCGATTACAAACCCTGCAAAAAAAAGAGAGTATGTTAGCAAACTTTCTAAGTAAACTTGAACCCCTTCATTGAACCAAATACCATTCAAGTTATGGATGGGTCATGAAGAAGGGTCAAACATACAATTATTATATAACACTTTGTTAAATCAAATTGGTTGAGGATATTATTTAAGTTTTCAAAAAATATTCATAAATCAATATAATAGCTAATGAATAAATAAACAATATTATAAAAAAATTATGGTTCATCGGTTACATTAAATTACTAGTTAAAATTTGCCTCCAGAATTTCCTAGGAACTACCACGGAGACGTGTAAAAGATTTTCCTACTTTTTATTTATATAGTTTATTTTTTCTTTTAATTAGGGCTTTGTATCTGTTTATCTCGTCAATTTTTAGAGACTCTTCAATAGCTTCCTTGATGGCTCTTTGAGCAATAGCTTCCTTGATGGCTCTTTGAGCAATTTTACACTATTTATCATACCATGGGTTGGTTCTTCGATTTTCATTTTTACTTGAAACTTTGACGGAGAACTTGTTAATGGAAGATGAGAGGACTGTAGTAAAATTATGATAGAGGAATTCGATATATTTTGTGCTTGATAGAGGAAACAACTAATTTTTTAACTCATTTAGGAAAATATCATCCTTATTTTTGTCAAAGACCAAGTGTTTTTTACTATGAGAATTTTCTTTTGTGGGATCTATATGCATGACAAGATTGAGGGTTATAATAAGGGGTCTATGATCAAATTATTCAAGCTCATGGTCATTTAAAATATCTAGATGAATCATTCTATTATATAAATGGATATTATATATGACATAATCTACCACACTGGTCCCAAGCCCATAAATACAAGTCATTTGGCTAGAATTTGGCCACTTCATTAGACCATTACAAATTATAAGATCTTGATCACTACGGAGCTTAATTAGCTCAGAGTTGAACAAATTTTCACCTAGATCTATAGAACTTCTTTCGTACCAGTAATCTAGAGAAGGGTCTTCATCTAACCAATGAGGATTAGGGTTGGAATAGTTGCTTAGAATAATAGCTTGTTTACTTAGTTTAAGAATTAAAGTCACCCATTAAAAAGATATTTCCTTCATTCCTTAGGTTGCAAATATCATTCTCTAAGCCATTGTAAGGGCAATTTTTATCTATATTGCTTTTATTATAAAAGTTAGAATTAATAGGGATGAAATAACATAATTCTATGTAGGTTTTTTTAGCATTAGTGTCGGAAAAATTCTTTCCAAATATAGTGGTTGTGAGGGTCTTTCTTGTATAGCTTAGTCTGGAGGGAAATGTTTTCCCTAATATAACAATTTATACCTCCAATTCCTCTATGACATGATCACTTGTTCTAGATCGCTTCAAATGGCCTCATTTCAAATCAATACACCTTAGCCTCAGAATCAATAGATCAAAACCTCGCTTCAAATGCTTCGAATAAATTCCTCGTAAATAGATTAATCCTCTGCCTTGACTAATAATATGAATATTATAATTTGTATTATTACTAATATTATATATTATATGAATAGTTATTATTATATGTTATAAGTGTGGGCTATTGTATGTTATTATGAGTTGGCTATTAAAGCTTATATTAAAAAAAAGACTAGGTCATAAAAAATGAGGTGATTTAGTAAAAAATATTATATGTTAAATTTACCTTGTTATATGATATTTATTATTATATTAATGTGATATTGCTAGAGATAATAACATTGACTATTATTATTTTTATACAATTTAAAAAATATGTAAATCATTATTAAAAATATATAATATTTGTAATTATTTCTGATTGTAACGATAAATTGTTTTATTTGATATGAATTTTAAAAAAAAATATTTTCAAATAATTTTTATAATAATTAAGCTTTCAATATATATATAAAATTAATTAAAAGTAATTTTTTATTATTATGTTTTTTTATACAATAATATTATTTATTTTTTATACAAAAATTTAAGACACATTTTTGGTTACTTTTGTCAAAAATATTTACATGCCAATTAGTTTTTATAACATGTTTATTTTAACTTAAATATTTATTTAAAAACTAAATTGGTATGAAAGTGAAAGTTTTGTAGTGGTTTAAAGGATAGAAGTTGATATTCTTTAACTAAGTAGTTCAAATTGAACATGTAGTTTATTGTTTTCTAAGTGTCTCCGTTTCTTTAACTATTTTATTCCACTATATGAGACTTCATTTAACTTCCTTCTAATTGATTTAAAATATAATTTTTCTTTTCTTTAATTAAATTTCATGTATCATAACATTAGACAAAAATTGTTATTATCAAATAATTTTTTATGTTTAATCTTTAAAAAATTATTTTAGTTTTTTTAATTTTTTCTATACTTCAAAAGCGTAATTAATTAACTTTATGACCATTCCTTTTGTTGATTTGTAATAATATACATGATGAGTTTCAAAGAGTCTAATCCTCTCTCAATATTTCTTCATCTTCCTCTCTTTAACTTTGCCTTTAGAGTGTGCCTTGGATTATCTGTTATTTCTAAAGAAATAATAAGGGATAAAAAATATCTCACATGAAAAATAAATTCTCACTCTTATCCAATATGATGAATTGGGCACACGTTTATCATCACATACACCCACAACTTAGTTCGGTGCAGATGTTCTAACGAAATTTTATAGGTGAAATGTATACTTAGATTCCAATAAAATTTACATTCAATATTCTATTGCATCCCCTAAATTTAATTTGAAAGATATTAAAACATGATAATATGGAAACGACATATATCACTTTCCCATTTCAATATTTATCTACGGGATTTTCAATATTTATCTACGTGATTATAGCTTCCTTAAGTTCTGATTGTGTCCTTATATCAGTTATTTGTATCGCTGCATAATATAATGTGGTTGTCCTTAAACTCGATTTCGAGGCTTAAGTCTGATCAGGAAAAATCAAATGGGAACGCGATGCGAGATCTTCAACCCAATCACAGTGAAAGAAACTGCCAAACAAATTGGACGAAGTCCTGAAAGCACCAATGGAAAAAGGCTTTTCCAATTTTTGACTTTGATGCCCTGCCGGTAGTGCAGAATCTGCAGAGCGCACTTGAATAAATTATAGTAAGCCTAAAGATTGTATAACAAGCTCGATAGGTGGGGTGGCTCGAATCTGACACACTGCCATGCGCACTTTGGCCATGAATACTGGTGGCCCGGTGGGCTCGTACAGCCTCCCACGGCCATTATTGCAAGCTTTGAGGTCAGCAGGATTACTATCTCCTGGAAACACTATCCATCCATTGTGCTTCTAATCCAACCAGCCGAGGATTCTAGCCAATCGTTCTAGCTGGCAGCACGAATGCGATCACGATCGAACGCACTAAGGAAATGCGATACATAAAAAAATTTCACCTGAACGGCTCTGCCCTTCAAAATATTAATCGTAAAAAAGAGTACATTTTTTGCACAGTAAATCCGCTTTCGAGTTCGAGGACAAGTGTAGGGAATCTGTCCGCAGGATCATGTCGACCTTACACAGCAGAAATGCGTGGATTATTCTCATTGTGGGGACATGAAAAATTGAGATGCATGTTCTGGAGAATTCATCGTGTTTCTGAGTTCTGTATATATAACAGAATCCTGCTCTCCTTCTGCACTACTGGTCGAGCTACAATTGGCTGATTACGTAATTATATTCTCCGAGCATTCTCTTCGAAGCTACAATGGCGTCCCGAGGTTTAATCATTTGCTCGCTTGTATTCACAATTCTCTTTGGGTTAAGCATGGTTGGAAATATTCCGAATCGAGTCGAAGCCCGGGAAAGCCAATTCTTTAGTAAAGATTCCAGCTTTGGTACGGGCGCAGGCCTTGGCTCTGCTTTCGGTGTGGGCGCCGGCCAAATTCCCGGGCTAGGAAGTGGCTACGGTGCAGGCTCCGGATCGGGCTACGGTGCTGGAAGTGGCGTTGGTTCAGGGTCCGGTCATGGTGTGGGCTCCGGCGCCGGTTCGGGTTACGGCGCTGGTAGCGGTGTGGGCTCCGGGATCGGCAGTGGCTACGGTGCCGGTTCTGGAATGGGGTCTGGCAGCGGTGCTGGTTCTGGAATGGGGTCTGGCAGCGGTGCTGGCGAGGGTGCTGGATCGGGCTCCGGTTATGGGGCCGGGTCTGGAAGTGGTAGCGGTTATGGCGCTGGTAATGGGGCCGGTGCTGGTTCTGGAAGTGGCTATGGTTCTGGTTCAGGTAGCGGTAGTGGGGTTGGTTCTGGCTCGGGCAATGGTGCAGGTTCTGGAAGTGGTTCCGGTTACGGCACCGGCTCTGGAGCAGGCGCTGGTTCCGGATACGGTGCAGGTTCTGGAGTAGGCTCCGGTTCGGGCTACGGTGCAGGTTCTGGGAGCGGTTCCGGCACCGGCTCAGGCTATGGAGCAGGCTCTGGTTCAGGCTACGGTGCTGGCAGTGGCTCTGGTTCAGGCTACGGCGCTGGAAGTGGCTCTGGTTACGGTGCCGGTTCTGGGAGCGGTTCGGGCTATGGCGCTGGTTCAGGCGCCGGTTCTGGTTACGGCGCTGGCTCTGGGGTTGGATCCGGGTATGGAGCTGGACATGGAGCAGCACAAGGAATTCCTGGTGATGGATATTAGACAAGAGGCAATCAATGCTGATTGTTTAGCTATGTTCTTTGATTAATAAACAATTCTGGTCTGTGTGAAATGCAGATTGTGGTGACGATTATGTTATTTTCGTGTTTTAGGTAGCTACGTATCATGGCGCCAATGCCAATTTATGTTATTGTTTGTCATGTAAACCATTCCATCCGTGATAATCGAGATTTCAAGGCTTTCTAAATCCCCTACCGTTTTATCGATAGAAAGTTTTTCGTTTTTTCCTTGAGCTTGAACTAATTAAACATGATCCACTTACGGAATGTACAATATATCTAAGTTTCTCTGAGCCATTTATTTAACTGGTAGAAATGCAGTTCGATCATAGCTATATCATATCAAACAAATGTCATTAATGTAACTGTAGATCTGCTAAGCGGTATACCACTTTCTCACATATTTATCGTGAGATTAATATGGGTGTGGACAAACTTTCCAAGGAGGCCTTGGATGTTCTGGAGAATCATTTATACTTTGAGGAGTATGTAGATGAAGACATTGTTGATAATGGTGTTTACAAACATTTTTAGTTTTGGTTGGAAGATCATGTGTTTGTTAGAATTTTGATCTTTTTCATTGTGTAGTATGGAAGATATTTGTTATTGATGATTAGCCTTTACGGCTATTATGACTCTGTACATTATGTTATAAGGATTGTTTGGGTCATTTTTGCTAGAGGAGAAATTGAAAGAAAGAGTTAATTTCTTTGTGTCTTTATTTTGTAACTTTGATTTTCCATGAAAATAACAAGCTGTAGATCAAAATATTTATTTATAAGTAAGTCATTAATTTAATTGGTTAACTTGTTTATTCATTATTGAGTTGCATTAATGGGTTAAGATGTTTGTTTGTTTATTATTGAGTTATAAATTAACTATTTTAAAGTTAAATTGGTTATTTGGTAAAGACATTTTCTAGGCCTATTACGTTGTTATTTTTTTAAATGGAATTATAAAATTGGTGTTTTATATTATTATGTTATATTTATTGTGTTTATAGCATGGAAAATACTAGGGGCTAATCTTAGTCCATGGGCTAAATTTAGGGGTATTAAAATTTTAGTGGGTTAATTTTTAACTAAACGTCCATTAGGTGTGATTAGCCCACATTTTATTTATTTACTTTTAATGAATAGGAGGTTAGCCCCATCGAATTTAAAAGGGGATCCAATATGAAAGAATTTAGACCCTCTAAATTTATATTTAAACCTTTATTCACTCACAAAAATTGCTAGGCAACTCCAATTTTCCCTCGATTTCTAGAAATGGTAGTTGTTAGGGGTTCTTTCACCTTTTATCGATCATGGAAATTGAAATTGAAGTTGCATTAGTCTAGATTTTATGGGTTGAATCTTAATTTGCAAGTTGATTAATGTCCACATGAGAACGGTAGTTGATATTTACTATCAGGTCTTATAGCGGCCAATTTGCATTTAGGAGAGTTCTAAATCCCATCACATCAAATTCAAAGTTTCCCCAAGAAACATGAGGATTATGAAGCTTGTGATTGTATGATGCCCAATAATGTTTTTGTGGGTGTTTGGAGCATCATGCTTGACAATTGGGACTTCATCAAGGATAATTTTACGGGCGAAATTTAGCCTATGGCTATTTTTCCATTTTTTTTCCAAAAAAAAAATCATCAATTTGCATTTTTTGAAGCCCCATTTCGCCCAATTTTGATGGGGTAAATTTTTTCACTCTAAAAATCGCCAAATTATTATATAAACTATATAAAATCCTTATAAATTGATATAATTTTAGAAAAATATCGCCAAATATTTTATAGTTGACATTTTAAGAATTGGTAAGATTCGCCAAGGTTTATACACTTTTAATTAAGTATGGGTCCTTAAAATTATCCCTGGACTTCATTCATAGCCATGTATTTGGGCATGCAGGAGGCATAACTTGTGAAGGTTAAACTTTCCTAAAGATTCACCAAGACTTCACAAGGTTTTATAATTTAGTGAAAGATTTTACAAGATTTTACAAGATTTTACAAGATTTTATAATTCAATGAGATTCGCCAAAAAATATATATATGCATAATATAACATTGATAAAATAGCCTTCATATTTTCCTATATATCATGGGGATTCGCCCATTAATTATACATAGAAATTTAGGGGGGCTTCTTAAAATTTTCCCTAGTTCGTAGGTGCTTTTTTAATAGTAGGTGCATTTATAACAGTGAATTATGAAGGAGATATATATTTTATGAAATTTCATATTTAAAAATAATAATATTAATAAATATATTATATTTTTTATGTAAGTAAAAAATTTGTTTTAATATTTATTTTATATGTGTGTTATTATTCTATATTATTTATATTTTATATATGTGTGTGTTATATATATTTATTTTATATTTATTTTGTTAAGAGGTTCTGTATTTACAACTTTGCTTGAGTAGGCCTAATGGTTAAGACCATGTGTTTCCTCCTAGGAGGTCACAGGTTAAAATCCAAAGGGGGTAGGGTATGTACACCTACTGTAGAACTTTAGCAATTAAATCGCTCTTATATTTTGTAATAAATGCAATTATTTTTTATGGTGAATAATTCTTAATTTATAGTTTCAAAATTCTTAATTGATCCTTCTTTTGTTTATGTTTCTCTTAATAGTTCATCCCTTTATTGGGTTTGAACCCATTTTTTCCTTCCTTTATTGTGTTTGAACCAATTTTTTCTTTCCTTTATGGTTGGATAAAAAAGATTGGGTTTGAACCCATTTTTTATTTCCTTTATGGTTGGATAAAAAAGAGTGTTCAATCATTTAGGAGAACTCAATTAAGTCGTCACCTTTATTTGTATCTCTACCTTTTATAATGCATAATACCCAAACTATCATGGCAAAGATATAAAAAAATATTTGATTAAAATATGGATGTGTAATCTTGTGTAACGTTTTATCTTATTAATGAAACCTCTTTCTACATTTGAGTAGCTCAAAATAGGATCAATTAAGTAATTAGCAACTTGTATATAGTAATATTTCCCTATATGTAATATTATTGCAAACTATCAATATATTTAGATGTCTCTCATAAATTTGAAAAGTCCAACATGATATTCAAGAATAGTCATACGGGATCATGGATAAAAAACATAGCTTCATTCTAGATATGTATATCATTAAGCCATTCAATCTGAAAGATTGGAAATTGTTGAGATAACTATGTACCTCTCTTGATTGTTTGGAATCTAGCTACTTTAATGCTTCCCATCATGAGTCGAGCCATTCAATCTGAAAGATTGGAAATTGTTGAGATAACTATGTACCTCTCTTGATTGTTTGGAATCTAGCTACTTTAATGCTTCCCATCATGAGTCAAAATTTACAGATATTATTTGTCTGATCATGCATGTGACTATTTCCCCATTCTCTTTCAGAGTAGTCAGGTCTGAAACCATGAGTTCCATCACCCCAAGATGGCACGCTGCCAAGCTATGCCATGCTCTGTTATAACCATTAACCGACATAAAATTTATTCAAATGAAAATGCTCAAAATAATATTTTATTTGGACATATGTTATATTCACAAATAACTCCCTTTGTTAGACACATTCCATAACATTGATGATTTTGTGTAAATAAGCTAGTATGGTCCCTACAAAGCTACAATGGTGGAATTGGTAGACATGCTTCTCTTAGGAATCAGTGTAAGAGCATCTCAGTGCAAATCCAAATGGCGACATTTTTCCAAGATGATCTTATCAGTCACTTCTTTCTATGTAGTAGTATATATGTTCAATATATTTCCATTGCAATAGATAAATCCTATATTTCTATTAGAGATCTCATTTGGGAATTAAATGAATAAATAGGTTTATTACCATATTTATAACTTTAAAACATATATAAGCACACATCTCTTTTTCTCTCATTTTGGTTGTCACTCATTTATTGGGGAACCTTAGTTTATTGAATTGAATGACTAGGTAGTTTGGGAGGAAAGAGCATGATAGTTACATTTCTTTGTACAAAGGTATTATTAATTACTCCTTTCCTTTATTCAAGACATTAACCATTGAGTAATTTTTATGAATCATTCATGGATTTCATCCATGCTCCATGTATTTCTAGAAGTATAGAACTTGGATGAGTGCAATCACCGTGCCAAGTGCTATGTTAACTCATGATTTTTCTACTTTAGGTATACTAGAAGAAACACAATGATCTTACTCACATTACAATATCATTGGTTAATGATGCATGTAAGTATTTTATACAACTATGCAACCATTTTATCTGGATCCCTAGAATCAATAACTCTTCTAGTGATTATCTTTGAAGTAAATTGACAAGTTTTTTTGGTGCGATGGACAATTTATTTTTCCAATCCATTCTTCCCCATGAATATTTTAATTCACATGAAAAACAAAAAAGTGGTTTGTAATACACAAGTCTGATTTTTCATCAACAAATTATCGTAAATGTCAATTGATTAAACAATTAGATCATTGAAGTTATCATGCGATCGGTTGCAAATCATACTTCAAAACTCTATGAGTTCTCCCACTTCTTACCGTTTTCTAAGCCATCTTCTCTCCATACTCATGAAAATGAAGAAAGCAGATTGTGGCATGAGAGATTTAGACATCTCAAATACAAGTATTTACAGGACCTGCAAGCTCAAAACATTGTTGAAGGTCTTCCAAATGATGAGTTTGCTCATGGGAACTGCAAAGATTGCCTAAAGGGAAAAATTTCACAAAATAAGATGAAGAAAACGAAGGCTCCTGAAAAAGTGTGAATGCTAGATCTAGATCCACAAGAACCTGAAGATCTAGGAACTAAAGATTCATCTTCTATTGCTACAAGGGCCTCCATAGCTCCTATTACACTCTCTCCCTCAGGTCCTTTTTTAGCTGAGAGATGTTTTCTTATGATAGAATATGAACCAAAGACATACTTTGAAACCTCCCAAGATCCAAGATGGGTAGCTGCTATGGAAGAAGAGTATCAATCTCTTCAAAGAAATAAGACTTGGGATCTTGTTTCTCTCCCACCTGGAAGGAAACTTGTTTAGTGCAAGTGGATCTACAGAACAAAGATGGATTCAGACAAAGCCTCCCACAAGTGCAAGGCTAGATTGGTTGCAAGAGGGTTTTCCCAAGTTCATGGGATTCTGAGACATTCGCTCATGTTGCTTAGATGGATTCCATCCATCTTGTTCTTGCTCTTGCTGCATCCAAACACTGGGAGGTGCATCATATGGATGTCAAGAGTGCCTTTCTCCATGGAGATCTAGAGGAGGATATCTACATGAAGCAACCCGAGGGTTATATTGATAATTCTTCACTTGTTTGTAGATTGAAGAAATCCTTGTACGACCTTAAGCAAGCCCCCCGAGCTTGGTATGACAAGATGGATTCCTTCTTGCTTTCAGAAGACTTTCAGAGGTGCAAATCAGATTCGAATGTCTACATGAGACATGATGGTAACTCCTTACTTCTCATTGTCCTTTATGTTGATGATTTGTTGATTACAGGGAGCAGTTCTTCATGTATTAGATCTATCAAATCTGCCTTGCACAGATCCTTCTCCATGTCAGATCTAGGATTGTTGAAGCAATTTCTTGGTCTTGAATTCACTCAGAGTGATTCAGGAATCAAAGTTGCTCAATCCAAATATGCTTCATATTTGCTTGATAAGTTTCAAATGAGCGAATGCAAACTAATTGCATTCCCTTTTCTTTCAGGGATCATCCTTGAGGATGGATCTTCTACACCTCTGGTAGATTGTTCTTTATATCGACAGTTGATTGGTAGCCTTTTGTTCCTTACTCATACTCGGACTGATCTATCCTATGCTGTTAGTGTTGTCTCCAGATACATGCAGGAACCTCATGAGCTTCACTAGAAGGCAGCAAAGAGGATTTTGCACTATGTACAAGGTACCAAGACTCATGGTCTTCACTACTCAGCTGGGTGCTCTTTGGACCTAGTTGGATATACTGATTCTGATTGGGCTGGAGATAGCTTAGATCAGAAGTCTACATCTGGTTTTGTTTTCATGGTTGGATTTGGACCTATATGTTGGTCAAGCAAAAAGTAGACTGATTTGGCTCTTTCATCAGCAGAGGTAGAGTACAGGGGTGCAGTAAATGTAGCCACACGGTGTATTTGGATGAGAGGCATCTTGTCAGAGTTTGAGATTCTATTCAGTACTCCACCTGTCATCTATTGTGACAATCAGAGTGCCATCAGGATCTCCACAGATCCGGTTCTGAGCCAGAGAACCAAACACATTGAGATACACATGCATTACATAAGAGGATTGGTACATGATAAGACCATTTCATTGATCTACCTTCCAACGGAAGAGCAGATTGCATATATCTTCACCAAGGCCTTCACGGTGAAGAGATTCACTTACCTTAGATCACTTCTTGGGGTAAGAGATGATATGCTACATTAGCTTCTCTATTTCAAATTGATTGTACGGGATGACCTTTGGTCCTAGTCACCAGGGCCCTATTGTTACTGCTTCAGTTATTTTCTCATAGTATAGCTTGCGGGGGGGTGTTGGAATATTCTCCCCATCATTTTTCAGTTTTGCATGCATGCATGCATGCATTCTGCATGCATCCATCCATCTACATGCATCCAGTCATCATCATGGTGGACCTCCTGGCTCCTAGAGCTTAGTTCTAGCTCTCCACAGCCTGTCTACACCCACCAGGGGGCCTCCCACCTACCAAAGGCACCCTTCTCCAGTCTTTTGCATGGCAAGTGCACCTTTCTCACCTACCACAGCCAGTTAGACGCCTTTCTCACCTACCAATCAGTTATCACTCAGTTCTTCCTTGATTTAAGGCTAGATTCACTCCCCCACTAACTGTTTCACTTCGATGGAACTCCAGTGAGACTAGTCTACCCATTCTGACTCCAGTTAATTCCTCATGCACCCTCCATTGAGCCTCCTTCATTCAGTTAGTGCCTACCTCACTCAGTTAGACTCAGTTAACCACACTTGATTGACTGTTACCATTGATGATTGATACATTAACTGGATGATGACTCCACTATCATCCAAGCCACACTCTGAGTCAGGAATTCAAATGCCCTACTTGGCCTATTCGAATCCTATATGATGCCATCTTCATGGCTATTGTATTCATTCACTTACATTCTTATTCATTATATAATACTGAGATATTGTTCTATTCTACTGTGTTTATGAGTGATCATTGAGTGTCTCCTTCTCTTCTTCTTGCAACATATTTGTTAGTTTGATTGTGAGTTGCTACAGCTGCTAGATCTCTTGCAGATTCTTACAGAAAGGAGACAAGAAAAATCAACCATTGGTATGATAAAGAGTGAGAGCATAATAGAAAATCCATTAGGGATGATTCTAATGAGTCCTTAAAATTTGGCAAGGTATTTAAAGCCCTAATTAAAAGGAAAAAAAGGTATTATATAAATAGAAAGAAAGGGAATATTTTGCAGCTCTCTAAGTTAGGTCCTAAAAAAATATGGAGAAAAATTCTAAGTCATAATTTAACTAAAGAAAACAATATGCTTCCCTTGAGGGACTAGAATGACTACCTTAAAAAACTTTATGAATCTCCTAATTTCGTGAAAAAAATTCAAACCCTTTCTACGAAGGAAGAATTTTTCTTGTTAGAAGACATAGAGTTTAGGGTTAAGCAACTCACAAAATGGAAAGATGAGGACATTGAATGATACTAAGAAGAAATCTTAAAAATTGGTGGGCCTATCTTCATCCCTCATGTCCACAAACCTTGGATAGAAAGCCTCATTGTTCCTATTTTTAAAAGTGGAGATAAAAACAATCCATCTAATTATAGGACCATTATGATTAGCCCTTGTCTATCCAAGTTATATGGAATTATTTTGGAAAATGATATTAGCATATGGCTAGAAAGTCATAGAAAAAGAGATAAAGACTAGGTAATATTTAAGAGATATCATTAAATTGTGGACCACCTTGTTGTGCGTAGGACAATTGATGAGGAGTGTAGTAATAATAAAAGAAATATTTTGTGTTGCTTTTTTTACTTTAGAAAATCATTTGACACAATGCCCAAAACTAACCTTTGGAATAGATTAAAATAGTTAGAAGTCCCTTTCTGGTTGAGAGTTGTTGTGGTTTAAGGTTGTATGAGAAGTTTATTGTCAAGTTTAGGAACTTTGATGGATGGTTAGAATAAATTAATTATAATATAGGAGTCTAGCAAGGTTTTCCATTGCCCCCTACTCTTTTTGTTATATGCATTGACAAGCTAGAGTATTTTTTGGAATACATGGGTTTTTTCAGCATAACTTTGGTTGGTATAATCATCATCCTTATTATTTATGTTGATTTATTTCTCTTATGGTGAGGAGTCCCTATGATATCGACAAGTAACTAAAAATTCTCAAGGATTTTTGTTCTAGTAAGGGGTATGATTGTTAACACTTATAAAAAAAGGTTATGAAAATTAAATCCCAAAATATAACTTATGATAATTTCATGTATGGAAACAACAACTTTGAGGAAGTGACTTCATAAAAATATCTTGGAATCGATCTTCATCACAAGATTAACTGGAACTATAGCAATGAGAAAAGGATTAATGGAGGGTAGAAATATTGCTGACTTGAAAACAATTGCAAATTGGTATACCTTTGGCTTTGGAATAACAAGAAGCTCCTCTTTGAGACTCTCATCACTCTTGTTATCTTATAGGGAAGTGAAGTTTGGGGTTGTAGCATTTATAGAGAATTGTGGATAAAGATAGAGAAAATCCAAAAGTGATTTATAACATATAATCTTGAAAGTAAAGGCAATACACCCTATCATATCCTCCTCATAGAACCAAGTATCTGCCCCATTAAGAGCATGGATATGGCCAGGTACCTAATGTAAAAGAAGAATATAAATAACATGGGAGACAAGAGGCTTCCTAAGATTTCTTCATACTCTAGTCAAAGCAACCTACTTCTTAAGAGAGATTGGCATAAAGATGCCATGTCTCGGCTAAATTATTGGGGAGTCAAGGAACAGGTCACTCTGCAAAATAGTGATAATATTAAAAGTATTATTACATCTAAATTTAAGGAGAGGTGGTGCTGCAATAAATAATTTTTGGATAACATCAAATTAAGATACTATAAGGAGGTTTTCAAGCCTAATCTATAAGATAAAAGGTAGATCTCTATGTTCTAACTAGCATAAAGAAGAAAATATGCATTGTTAGAATAAGAACAAATTCTCATAAGCTCCATAGTGGAATAGGGTGTTGGAAAATTCCTAAAATGTCATGGGATGAAAAAAAATTTCATCTTTGTGATACTAAGAGGGTCAAAGATGAAAATTAATTTCTCATTGAATGTCTTACGAACACCCCATTAGAGAGGAATTTCAAAATATTTGCCACGATACTAATCTTCCTAAGATTTTAATTCATCACAAATGTGGTGATGTAGGACTACTTCTCTTAAAGCTTTTGAACAAAGGAAATAAATTCTTAGATAAAACCAAGTAGTTCCTTACCTCTTCTAAATTCCAATAGACCAAAGTTAGTCTTAATGGACGTTGACCACCACCACCACCACCATCATAATTTTTTTAATGCTCAACATGGAATTGACACGTGGCATTTAAAAAAATATTAATATTGTATTTCAAATATTTATATGATGTGCATTGAGGGAGATGCATAATTATTTCGAAATGGGGTTGACACATGGCGGGAATTACGTTACATATTAAGATCAAACAGCATGGAATAAAATGCAAACAGATAGCCAATAAAGTGAATGTGATTAGAGTAGGAATGGAATACATAAACTAGCACACCACATACCTCATGGTTGGTGAATTTCGATAGGGATCAAACATGATACATATATCAAAAATGGAGAAATGAAAAAGAAAGGTAGAAAGGCAATGAAAGACCCTTGGAACATGAGTATTATAGACCCCAAAGTTTATTGACTTAAAATAGATGTTATTCTAACACCTATTAATGTAATTATAAATTTATTATAACCTCTTACTATTGATTTTAAGCACATATCTATCTCAATATCAAGATCTTTTAACACTATGAAATGCTTTGCTTAGATTTTTTAACAACCATGTGTGCTTAATCAAAGTTGGAACACATAATCAATATGGATTTAAGATGAACTTCATTGAAATTATATAACTTTATTTTCCTTGCACTCTTTCTTTATGCTCAACTTGGCTAGATATTATATAGAGAAGGATAGAGACAAAACTTGATATTGGTCAATTCTCTTTCGATTCACGTGCAATTAGTGCTTAAGTATACAAAAAAGGGACAACAACCCATGAACCCAATGTTAAGTGCTTACCGCAAGTGATCAAAATTGACACGCTTTCTAAATGTGCAATCAAATGGTAAGATCATCATCAAACCTTAATTTTGTTTCCTGTGAGAAGAGCATAATCATATTCTTGAAAATAAGTGGTGAATAAGTGGATTTTTATATGTATTTCAAGACTTGAACCACTTCTTCCCTAACGACAAGTTTATGTCTGCTTGTTCATTTGACTTCAACAAGGGCACAAATACAGCCCTGGTTTTCATGTTATTACAAGACCTGAACCACTTTTTCCCTGACGACAAGTTTATGTCTACTTGTTCATCTGACTTCAACAAGGGCACAAATACAACCCTGGTTTTCATGTTATTACTGATCAGTATGGTTGTGATGATCTATGGAAGAGGTTTACCTTGCATGCCCAACAAAAACCTATGAATAAAGATCCACAATAAAAACAACGAAGAAGAATCTCCATGGATCTAGGACTTTTGATGTTCGATCTCTATTCCACAAATATGGAAAGAATAATATCGGTGTTATTCTAACACCTATAGACGTAATAAAATGCTCACAAATATATAAAAATAAAATATGAATAGATTGAATATTTATTGTTATAGGAAAATATATGATGAACATATATTGTAAAAGAAAATTATATAATAACTTCTAGTTTTTATGATAAAATAATGTAAATCCATCTTAACTTTGGATCCTTTATATTCCTGAAGGATAAAATAATTGTATTCATGTTATAATCAACTATTAAACATCATTATAACCTTGTTGCACTGAGAGTAATGAGGTGCTCTACAACCCAATATGGGGGAGATGTTGTAACATTACGTAACTTTATGTAACATTATGTAGCATTACCAAAAAAAAGGTAACTAAAAAAATCCATGCAGGCTCATTAAATAAAATAAAAAAAATCAAAGCAACATAGACCCATCTTAAACCTGTCGGATCAAATTTCTTGAGGTATAAATTTTTTCTTGACATGTACAAAATTTAAGATAAAAAATTTTACACCTGAAAAAATTTGATCCCTCTCAATACTTGTTAACAATTACCTAATTAACAATAAAAAAACATAATATATCAACTAAAATATGTTGGAACTTATTTTGTCATCCCCACCAATTAAAATCCAAAACAACTTATTGGATCTTGACATGGCAGGGGTATGCCAGGAAATAAATTGATCTAGCTCCACAATATCTTTAAAGTCTTTACTATTTGAAGTAGGGACGATTAACATCTATCATACACAACGTTACCAATTTCCACTTCACTACACACTTATTGGAGTGGCATTTTAATAATTGTCCAAGTTTGAAAACGTGATCTTGGTGTTGGTTTGCATTTGTTGTGTTTTTGTTGTTGCACACATGTTAAACTTTCCATATTGGGCCACTAATTGCATTTGTTTCGAGAGTGGGTGGAAGCGATGTGTATTGTGTTACATGTGAAGTTTCAAGGCAGGTAGAATTCAACACCATAGAAAATTTGTATTATGTGGTTGTGGGTTGGATTTATTTTAGTAGATTTTTCATTGTGTGATTTATAATTCTTTTAATAAAGACTAATAAACTTGTTCCATGATATTTAGTTAACTGAGTATTGTAGCATCACCAGAAATGTAAACATATGTTGGGAAGTTTAATCGTGTAAAAGGAGAGACCGAGGTAACACTAGCGAGTAGAACCAAAGAATGCTATTGTGTTGGGTAAAACATTAAAAAAGCATACTAATGAGGATATACAAGCGAGTAGATTTAAAGAATGGGATTAAATGGAAAAGGTTTAAGATAGAGATTCCATTAAATGTTTAAAGGTTGGGAAATAATATAAATTTATATAGATTTATCTTAAAAGGGAATATATCAAGTGCCGAGAGGGATCAAATTTTTCGAGGTGCAAACCCTTCCTCAACATTTGCACTTTGGGCATTATTTAAGTGTTTAATGCAATGTTTATGGTTTTAATTTATCGAATTTGTGTAAATTTACATATATGCCATCTTAAATGTTTTGAATCTAATTTGAGCTGGCATTTTATTTTTTATAATTTTATTATTTTTTAAAAAGTACACATGTCAACTCCAGGGTGAGCACGGAAGGAGTTACGCATCCCCCTACTGGGCTGTAGAATGCGTCTCTTCGATACAAAGATTAAGATATTAAAGAAGAATTATCCTTTTTCTACACTATTATCAAATATATATGATTGATATTTTTCAATTATGTTCATTTAGTGGTATTATATATATATATATATATATATATATTATGTTCATTTAGTGGCTGGCCTACCACTTGGAAAACTACACTAGCCACAGAACTTAAGTTTGGCATCCTCTTTCCAGTTTATCAAAATGTCAAAGAGTCTATCAAAATCTCTAAGATTGACAAAAATAATATCAAATTGCTTAAAAGGACTAAGCATGTGATCAACTTGTCTATCTAGCCCTTCCTTATTTATTACTATGCAGTTTGTCTCTATAAATATCAAACAAAAACGAGAAGTGTAGACATATCTAAACTAAGGATCGTACGAAATGGTAACAGTAGTGGGCACCTCAGGCTCTATTGGTGCAAAGTTAGTTTTCCCCTTTGGTATCTTATCTTAGAATACCATGCATGGTGTTTCCCTTTCCAGTGCATTCACCTTAGGATCCAACTCACCCTGACCTCGAGCTATCAGCTTGAGGATCACCTTAACCTACCCCAGCTACTATTGGATTTCATCCTACTACAACAGCATGGATTTTTTCTCTTCTTCCTACTCCATAATGGCTTTTCCCAACAGAGACTTGAACTACCAATACAAGATAATAGTCTTCATATACTTGGTGTCTCTGGTATGATATGAACCAACATCTTCCACAACCGGTCCCATCCCAACCTGGATATCTTGTAAACTAGTAATAGTTCACTCTCCTTCAACCCACTCATCCATTTTATCGATTTGGTCCTAAAATCAACCTGAGATTGATTTATTGTAGGTGATTTTAGCTATGTGGGATTCCTAAACACCCTTGACATATGAGTGCGGTGTTGTTTCCTTTGAATAGTGCACTTTCCCCTGACCATATGTGATATTTGAGAGAGATCCCACATAGATGGTGCCCAAGAACCTCGCTGGCTATACCAATACATTGAAGGACAAGACCAAATAGAGAGAATAAGAGGTTGTAGGTCCTGCGGGGCCTACAAATGACCACTCAACAAATAACACCTCGACCCCTGCTCACTAGAAAACAAGACCCTTTAACATTCACTATCGAGCTCAAGCATTTTCGAACCTATGAGGATCATTCACCCAATTGAACTAGGCTCCATGGAGTGTGGGTATTTTGGCAAAAGGATTGTCCACCACCCTTTTTGGTTTCCTTACTGATTGAACCCATCTCCAAACAAGGGCCCTCGCACAAAGTTGAGGGACCTTTTAGATGCAATCGTGCATTCGCAAAACGCGCTAAAGTTTAGAAAGTTGAAAACACGTGCGCGTTTCTTAGAACTATGCATGGGCGAGCTCCAAGCCTTCCATGTCAATTAACATGTAGGACAGGATTCCATAACGTGCGTGCGTTATAGTGATACATAACGCGTGCGCGTTTTGGACAGAAAAAACGCGCTAGCGTTATGGACACACAAAACGTGCGCGCGTTTCTTGAATGTTAAAAAAATCCTAGGGTACCCGCACGAAGCTAGTACCCAAAAAGGCCGCAAAAATTGATTGTGCTTATTATGGTGTTAGTATCCCATAACAAAAATTTCTTCCGGGGGGCGCTACCCCCACACCCCCCGTTGCGCGTGCTGGGCTCATAACCAAACTTGGGGTACAAACACGGTTGAAACAACATCATTTATGAAACTGGAAGGTCAGGCTCCACAACCAACAAAGAGATCATGGGGTTAAGGGGAGAGCATTAGCATCCCACGTCATACCTGCAAGGGTAGTACCTGGTGCAACGCCACATGGGATTTGAAATGCAAACATGCTTAGAGGGTGAAAGAAGAGGATTGAGACCTAAATGAACGTTTCATAACTCAGGAGCTACGATATGGGGATGAAATGACTTGGGCCCTGGGCCCTAAATCATTTGGATATGAGTGTTTTTCACACCAAAGACGGCCCATAGGGCCTCAAACATGGTCAAGTAAGGAAATAATACAAAAAAACCCTCTCATAAGTCCAACTTTCAAAAAAAATTGTAAGGGGTCCCTGGATTTTCCCTGGGGGGTGTTGTGGTAACAACAGTGGGATACATGAGCCATCAGTAGGTTTTGTAAATTGAAACAAGGGCTTTAATCCCTAAATGACCCTCTCAACCTCAAGGGCCATGAACAAAACATAAAACCCACAACGTGAGCCATCTATAAGGTGTCTTTGGAATCAAAGTTGAATGTGAGTGTCATTACAATGTCTTGGGAATCATGTACGAGTATTAAACAAGAACCTTTGTCAATAATATTTTCTTCTTGGGAATATGAACACCATTAGTTGTCCAATATAGATTATCCATAACATGCTTTATGCACTGTGGATGGTTCTTGGGCCCTTAACCCTAGTCTTGGTAGAAAAACAATAGCCTCAAGCCCTTGGCCATGGTTTATGGAGGGAAATAACAATCTTAGACCTGAAACATATTTTGTCTATATCAAATGCAATGAATGCATCCCCATACTACCATGAAAGACCATGGATATGTTGCAAGGCCTTGAACAACGTCAAAGAATGAAAACAGGTTCCTTGAGATCTTATTGAAGCATAATGAGCTCAATTGAATTCCACTTGAACCTTAATTGAAACTTCTTGACCTCAAGCATTGTCAATAACACATATAATCCATGACACTAGCCCTCTACAAGGAGTCTTTTGCATATGAATTGAATATGGATGCCATTATGATGTCTTGGGGTTCAAGGATTTATCTTGGCTCCTTAACCATGGCTAATGGAGGGAAACAAGAGCCTCCAACACTAACTCTTGCTTCTTAGGCACAAACACCATGAAAGAGTCCCTAGACCACCACATATGAAATCTATAGGGTATTAGTCAAATTCAAGTGTGTTATGTGTGCCATGACTAGGTTAGTTGTGAACCAAAAATGGGTGTCAAATTCTGACCAAGGTATAGGGACAACAAGAAGCTCCTCATGCCTAAAATGAAGCTTCTCAGGCTCAAGCACCATGAAAAACACCTACAACTCAAGAAGCTTCTTAG